>CM044007.1:10774772-10924772 GCA_024085815.1 Flaveria linearis | reverse complement strand
ACACCACCGCCTTGATCCGCGGGCCAGACGACTCCGATCAGGTCTGGTGGCCTGCGATAGGCGACGGACCATACGGCGGTGATACGAGGTCCTCTCATATACGAGACCCTCTGTATAGACACATTCACCGACTCATCGCCACGTCCGTCGCTGGTCGTGGGGCGGGGACCGACAGGGTCAACGCCGTCGACCTTTTTTTCTTCGGTGTGTACTCACACACCGACACTGTCACCTCGCGCACGCCCTCGCTGATTATTTTGGTAGTTATTATCATCGGCAGTCGCGAGGGGCGTTAGTGGGCAGGAACATCGTTTCCCGGATCGCTCGGGGCTTGGGGTACGCACAGGCCATGTCCCAGCTCCCGCTACCTCCGACTCCTGTGCGCGTGGCCGGCCGGACCACCGCCACGGGGATGAGGATAGTTCAGAGGTTCCCCGACGGCACTTGGCACCTGCTCAGTAGATACCATGAGCTCGTGCCATGGGTGCCCGAGCCGTTGGTGGACCCACCCGAGCTGGCGGGGGCTGAGGTCCACCTTCAGGACGCCCACGAGGCCCTTGGCGGCGGGGAGGATCAGCCCATTCCCCCGCCGCACGACCAGGACCCGCCCCAGCATCCCCAGCGCGTGTACCACGCCGTGCGATTGTTTGCTCATGTTCTTGATATGATTCAGGACACACGAGACAGGGTCGCGAGGCTGGAGGATACGACCGCGAGGCTGCATGATACCACCGCGAGGCTGCATGATACCACCGCGAGGCTGGAGGATACGACCGCGAGGCTGCATGATATGATGGACTGGGTCATCCAGCACATGGTCGCGGACTATACCACCTCGGGTACGCCGTTGTTGTCACAGCCACCGAGGCGGTTAGACCATGACGGTGCTGGCCCATCTGGCGCGGGCGGGTCTGGTCAGGGCAGCGATCCGGGGATGATGGATTAGATAGATATTTTGTTTGTATTTTATTTCTTTTTGTATGTAAAAACTCGTTGTATATATATATCTGTGCAGTTTCAGTTATGATGATTTGTATATTTGGTTGTGTTTGTTTGGTTGTGTTTCTTTGTTTGTTTGCTTTATATTTTCAATGTTGATAATGTTAATTGTATATGTTTGATAACAACTGATTTTTACGATTAGGTTAACCATGTGATAAAATAACAACCGACTTGTTTAAAATTACTTGTAATATGACCATGAATTGCAGCAGATTAGGTTAACCATGTGATAATGTTAATTGTATCTGCGCTGCGTTTTGTCTCCACAAAGATTAAAGTCAACGCGTTCTGAATCAAGATTAAGATAACAGATTACAAAGACTAATTAAGTAGATTAGAAAAAGAAAGATGAACTGAATCGCACGTTTGTTAATTATTAAAACCATAAAATAGTGTTTGTTAATGATTTTAAAAGTATATAAACCTGAGGATAAATCGGTACACCACCATATGCAACAACAACTTTCACACCAGTTTCATATGCAACAGCACCACCATGATGACGTCAAAAAAAGGTAGACCACACCACCGGACCATGGTGCAAGATCCTAGTGCCACAACCCCACCTCTCCCCCCAACCATCCTTGTCACACTACTTCTACTAAATGCGTCTTGAAATCTGGATTCTAGCACGACTAACATCCGCAATCTTTTTGCTTTGAAACAAATCCCAATGTTTTTCTTTAACCGACGTATGAAACTTCCAAGCTGCTTCAGATATTGTAAAGTTCACAAACGTATATCCGGCATTCAAACCATGCCTGTACGTATATATCAACGTCAAAACTTAGCTTACAGTGAGTACGTTAATAAAACTCTGATCGAACGGTGTTTCCCGCCTTTTCATTCTCAAGTTTACAGTGATAAAATTACGGAAATAAAAATAAATGTTCAATGCTTAAGGAAGATACACGAAATCAAACTCCGATCGAACGGTGTTTCCCGCCTTTTCATTCTCAAGTTTACAGTGATAAAATTACGGAAATAAAAATAAATGTTTAATGCTTAAGGAAGATACACGAAATCAAACTCCGATCGAACGGTGTTTCCCGCCTTTTCATTCTCAAGTTTACAGTGATAAAATTATGGAAATAAAAATAAATGTTTAATGCTTAAGGAAGATACACGAAATCAAACTCCGATCGAACGGTGTTTCCCACCTTTTCATTCTCAAGTTTACAGTGATAAAATTACGAAAATAAAAATAAATGTTTAATGCTTAAGGAAGATACACGAAATCAAACTCCGATCGAACGGTGTTTCCCGCCTTTTCATTCTCAAGTTTACAGTGATAAAATTACGGAAATAAAAATAAATGTTTAATCCTTAAGGAAGATACACGAAATAAAAATAAATATTTAATGCTTAAAAGAATAAAAAAAAATAAAAGCAATATGTCACGGTTTGGCCAAACCGTGACATATAGCCCCCCCTGCGCACAATCAATACCCCATAATTACATACCCAATCAATACCCCCATAATTACATACCCAATCATTGACCCCAGATCTAACTGTCACGGTTAGGGTAAACCGTGACAGCTAGATGTCACACCTGACCTAGCGGTCACGGGGAGACCTAACCGTGACCGCTTGGGTCGGTTTTCTCCAGGAAAAGCACGGTGCGCCTAAAATTTCCGATATAAAAACCCGATAAGATTATAATTATTTTTAATAAATATATGTAAAAATTACAAAAAGATTAAAAAATTATATAAAAATCGGTTCAACCGGTCCGGTTTTACCACCGGTCCGACCGCTAGTTTAACTGGTCTGACCACTGGTTCAACGTTAAAAAGGTTTTAAGCACCGACCGGACTGGATTTTCAATGTTAAAATGGTTTTAAGCACCGACCGGACCGGATTGGAGTCCGGTTCCCGGTCCAACCGGTCGGATCGACCGGTCCGGTCCAGTTTTCAAAACCATGTTTTCTAGTGATATATATAAAGCTCTTTGTTTTAAAATCTATTTTAATTAGGTTATTACGTGTATTACGCATGTTAATTAAATATATGTTAAATAAATAAAAACTAATTAATTATAAAATGATCTTTTAATATAAAATATGATTGACATTACATACGAGTGATTTTTTTATTATTTTTAAAAAAAATTGGTTTGTAAACAAATTGTTTCTAAGCAAACTGCTTTTTAAAAAGTGGCACTTTTAATAATTTATTTATTGTAACTTTAAAAATTAATTACTTTGTTTCATAAGAATTTTATTTTTAAAAGCCACAGGTTTTAAATATATTGTGTTTTTTAAAAGTTTAATAATTTTTTTTGAAAAAATTTCTTATTTTATAAAATAATTATTTCTTTACAAATTGCATTTGTAGAAAGGTCTTCTTTTAAAAATATATATATTTGTAATATGAAAAGAATTAAATAATATCATTTGTATGTGTTTTTAACGGCAAATGTACGACCCTGCTTCGGAGGATAAATGTTATCTTAATCGGCCAACCTATCTGTTTCCTAGTCGGGACCGCATCCTCGACCCACTCAAAAGGAAACTCATTGCTGAGAAAACCATCTGTCTCAACTCTAAACATTTTTTTGTTCAGAGTGAGACTTGAACTCATGATCTCCCTTTATTTACATGTCATAGGTACATCACCTTAACCAGTGTATTACACAGGTTAATGTAATATTTATTAAAAGAGAGAAATGAAAAAATAAAACTTAGTATCTCTACAATTATGACAAGTGGCATTAAAAACTTTTTTTTATTAACTTAAGTTTCTGATCAAACTTCCCACAATATTCAACTAACTAGCTATAGTAACCCGTGTGTTACACGGGTTGAATAAATAAAAAATTAATATAATAAAATTTTATTAATTATAAAATAATATTTTAAAATATAATATCATTTAAATTATGTATTAGAAATGACCGTCAGTTATAAAATAGTGATATCAACTTTTTAAAACTTTTTTTTTAAAAAAAAATAATAAATGTTTTGTTCTAAAACAAACCGTATAAAAATGTTATTTTTAAAAATTTTCTGATTATAACTCTTAAATTTAATTATTTCTGATTTAAAAAAAATAACTTTTTAAAAATACCAATTTTAAATATTTCGTATTTTTAAAAAAAGTCTCATGCTTTAAATAAATTTTTTATTTTATAAAAAAATTATTTATTTAGAAATAACATTAATAAATAGATCTCTTTATTAATTTATTAAATCTAAAAAAGTGTTAAATAGTATTATTAGTAATTAAGGTAATTATTTAATAGGAGAGAGTGGCGGGAAAATTTTGATAAGAATGATTGTGGTGTTGACACGTGTCGTCGCAAATACCCTTTTATTAGAGTAGGAAGATAATCAAAATCTTGAAATCTTGAAGGATGATGGGCGCAACTGCAAAAACCCCACTACGGGGTTACAATTAAACCCACAATTCATCTTTAAAAACCCACGTATCAGCTTAAATTCAGGGTCCTGCTGGGGACACCGCAGGGGTTTTTAAGGGAGAAACCGGATCAAAAGGTCACGGTTTGGTCAAAACGTGACACTTTGGGGAGAAACCGGATCAAAAGGTCACGGTTTGGTCAAACCGTGACCTTTTGAGATATTTTTTTGAATCAAAAGGTCACGGTTTGGCCTCCATGTGACCTCTTACACGATGCTCGAGGGGCAGGTGCACTAATCGAGGAGAAATCAGATTCAAAAAATATCTCAAAAGGTCACATTTTGGCCTCCATGTGACCTCTTGCTTTTTTTGTATTATTATTATTATTATTATTATTATTATTATTGTTATTATTATTATTATTATTATATTATTGTTCTTATTATTATTATTAACCGTAACCTTTTATTTTCTGGATACACAAAATAATACTATTATTATTATTATTAACTTTAAAATTATTACTTGAAAGCTAAAATACATTAATTCATATTTCTTGAAAATTAAAATACACTAAAAGTTACTTCTTTAAAGCTAAAATACATTAATTCATATACACTTAGTAAAAATTGACGTTTATAAGTTATATATGTACGTAATTTTAATATGTACGTAGTACTAAAAATTTTAATAAAAGAAATTTTGAATCCTATAAAAATATTATAAGTTACAAATTGAATAAAATATCTTACATTTTTATTATAAAAAAATTAAAAAAATTAAAAATTATACCCAATATGTCACGGTTTGGCCAAACCGTGACATATACACTTAATAAAATTTGACGTTTATAAGTTAGTTTTTAAGTGTTAGTTTGTTTGTTCTATATGTACGTAATACTAAAAATTTTAATAAAAAAAATTTGAATCCTATAAAAATATTATAAGTTACAAATTGAACAAAATATCTTATATTTTTATTATAAAAAAATTAAAAATTATACCCAATATGTCACGGTTTGGCCAAACCGTGACATATACACCACAAGAAACTCACTCCCAATAATTAACCCAATCCCGAGGTGCAGAACTTTTTCTGAAGCCCAATATGTCACGGTTTGGCCAAACCGTGACCTTTAGCCTTCAATATGTCACGGTTTGGCCTCCATGTCACGATTTGAATCGGTTTTTTTCAAATTTTTTACGGTGCGCCTAAAATTCCCCTAAATTCACTCAATTTTGGATGCAGGAGGTGGAATTATTATCTTTTGGATAAGGCTAATTAAAAGTGATACGTCAGATATTACTTCTCATTAAAATTTTCTTGTTTTTTATGTATTAAATAGTTGTATTAATTAATAATATATTTTTCTAATAGATTAAAATAGTTTTTAATAATAAAAAATATATCTTTTTATTAATTTTATTTTTAAAGAAATAAATTTTTGTAAAACAAAAACATATTCTAAAACATCAAATTTTTTAAATTCAAAATTTATTTAAAAATAGTTTTCCAAAAGTTAAATTTTATAAAAAAAGTTAATTAAAATTTAAATGTATAATAAGAAAAATTTTAAAAATAAAATTTTATTAAAAGATTTTTTTAAGAAAAACTTCATTCTATTTATAATAACAAAGATTTCAATCATTTTTTTAATATGATTGTATAATTAATAAAATTTTATTTTGTTTAATTTTTTTCCCTTATTCAACATGTGTGATACACGAGTTTACTAAACTAATATAATATATATGAGTTAAAATTATTTAAGAAAAGCAAAGTTTTACAAATAAAAACCTACCTAGAAACAGAGGGAAAAGCATACTTTGCTTCATGGTAAAGGTGATAAATTGTTTTGAGTTACACTTCTAAGTTCTAAGTTCTAAAATATTTGATACACTACTGTATTTAATCGTAAGATGTATGAATAACACATAAAATAAATATTAAATAACATATAATAGACTAAGAATATTGTAATGGCCTTAAGCGACATAGGTGTTTACTATACAAAAGAGGTTTAAATACAAATTGTATTTTTACTACAAAGTGTGAGAAGATACAATAAGTCAAAAAAGACACAAAAAATATATTTCACAATCTAAATCGAATTTCAAAAAAGTAATTCCGAGCTTTTGATCCCCTAGCCGTCCTCACTAAGAAAAAAATAAACAAAAAATTAAAAAAATTAACGTTTTTTTATTGTGTCATTTATGAAAGACATAATGACGTATTGTGTCATTATAAAAGACACAATAACGTCATTGTGTCATTATAAAAGACACAATAACGTCACTGTGTCATAAAAAGACACAGTGAAATTTTTTTTATTTTTGTTTTCTGAAATAGGACGACGAGAAACGGAGACTTCGAAGTACTTTTCTGAAATTTGATTTAAATTGTGATATATAATTTTTTGTGACTTTTTTATGCTCATTATGTCTACTCATAATTTGTAATAAAAATACGCTTTGTAAAATAAAATCACCCTTACTATATAGGCTATGTTTTTTTCTTTGAAAAAGGAAAAGTGTTAAGACTATTGGTGCATGAAGTATTGAGGTGTAAAAGTGTTTGAGGTCGGAAGGAGTCATGTAATAAATGTGTTTGATATTATCATAAATTAGAAAAGATGGTAGATCAGCATAGGAGTAGTGGCTGTCTCTCTCGATCTCTCAGAATAAATGAGACGTGTATGATGTGATATCTATGGGAAGACAAAGCTTTTAAATCATACTATATATGAGAGAAGGTTACTGAAACAAAATTGAACGAGAAACTCATGTTACGATGTATCAGTTTGGATTTATGTCAAGGTTATCTACTACGAAAAGGATACACGTTCTAAGAAGATTGAATAGAGAAGTATAGGGAATGAATTTAAACAAGATTTGCATGTGGTATTTACCGACCTTGAAAAGACTTACGATATTATGCCTCGTCAAATGATTTGGGATGTGCTTTGAGAGAAGGGGGATTCTCTGAAGTATATCAAGATAATTAGAGGCATGTGTTACACTCCGTTAAAGTGAAAACGCGGATGTGATAAAATTTGGTCTAATCGCAACATTGTTTAAAAAAGAATACTAAATATTTCTATTCACTCAATAACAATGTTTACATAGAGTTTCAGGCACTAAAGGTCCCTAGCGCTAATGCAACAATATTCCCAAAATATAGTGTAATACATCAAGCATAGAAGAACAAAAAGAGAATGTTTTCAAGCATGTCAAAAGTACTTACTGTAGCTTAGTGATCATTTCCTAAAACACTATGTTAGAAAGTGTTAAACAAATAAGTTAGTGAACTCATGGATTTTAGGTCACAATTATATAGTACGTAAACATCTTATTATGTACATCATACAACACGACAACAACACATGGAATATATAGTTTCAATGAGCCAAAACTTTAACATTGTAAAATAGTTAGATAACATCTTGGTATTCTATTCTAAATATAGTTATATGTTGTTTTGCTTTTGGATATATCATAAAAACAATTTAGGGATTGTTAGAAATATATGTACATGTAAAAACTAAAACGTAAACATATCAATATATCTATATTTAGTTATTATTCCTAATGTTTTTTCATCACCATCTTCATATATCTATTTTAATAACAAAAAGTTTCAAAACATGATATAATTATTAGAGTAAATTATAATTTCATTGTTTAGGTTATTAGGTATATACCAACTTACATCTTTCATTCTTAATCTTCACTGTTAACGGAGTGTATGAACGGAAAAATTAAACCAAACTTTGTTGGACATGGTTCGATTTATGATAAGATGTACTAATCTACTGCATGATATGTTATAAGTTATGCCTTGGAAACATCTACTCACATAATTAATACGATTCCAATCAAAAGGGTGGATAAGACATCATACGAGATGTGGTATGGAAAAGTTCCACAGGCGTCTCATTTAAGGATACGAGTTTGTGAAGCCTACGTGGAACGTGTGATTTCCAACCAACTTGAACCTAGAGTCAAAGATGCACTTTTTTGTGGGACACCCCAAGAAACTGTGAGATACTACTTCTACAACAAAGAGGAGAACCAATTGTTGATATGTAGACATGATGAGTTCTTAAAAAGGAGTTCATATAGAAAGGCAAGTGGAAGCTCGGTAAAACTCAAAGAAGTTCAAGAATCACAACTGTTGTACTTGATGTTGAAACTACCAATTAACAAAGGGTTGTTGAGTCTAAACCACAGCAAGTTTATGTACAAGATGTAACACCAAGCGTCCGTAGATCTAGTAGAATTCGTTAGGAGCCAGAGAGATACAGATTTATAATTGCATAAGACGAGTTATAATTAGTTGATCAATGTGATCCCACTAACTACAAGGCTGCTATTGCATATTCTGAATTTGCTATTTCATAGGCGCTAATATGCAATCTATGTATGATATGCAAGTTTAGGACTTAGATGACTACGGAAACATAAATTAGTGATAACCCCTGAAACTTAAAGGATGGTAAATGTAATTAACTATGATTAAAAACGACAGATGAAAGTTGGCATATACATGAAGAATGTAACTTTCTTTAAATATTAACTTTCTCTGAATACTAATATGTAAATTTGTATAACATTTTATTTTATAAAAACTATTCTCTAAAAAATTTAATCAATATGATTAAAAGTAATCCAAAAGTATAACTTTTATGAGCTATTTTCAAGCATAAATAAAACTAGTAGGTTATAACGTGCGTTATGATGGCTCAATTTTGAAAAATAATTATATTAAATGCAAATAAAAATAAGCACGCTTTAATGGTATAATCCAAAATATGTTATGTTGTTATGAAAATGAATGTTAAATGGTATAATCCAAAATATGTTATGTTGTTATGAAAGTGAATGTTAAAGTACAAGAAAACAAGTTTAATACTAAAACGCGAAAAGTGTATTATATTCGACTTGATTAGGTTTTAAAGCTTATTATATCAAAATATAGATAAAAATAATTACATTCCAAAAGTATATATGAAATTTTAAAAACATTATATTTAACCATTATAAGACAAAAAATTATAAGAGTTACACCCATGCTATGGGCGGCTCATTTTGAATAAAATTTATATCAGAACACAGATAAAAATAAACACGTATAATAGTATATTCGTGATTTAAGAAACATTATGTTATTGGTTAAATGAGCATTAAAAACATATTTTACATAAAATTTATAGAAGCATATTATTTTTGACTCAATTCAGTTTTGAATAACATACATATAGAAATGTAGTTAAAAATAAATGCACACACCGGTGTATTTTGGAATTTTAGAAACATTAAAAAATGTGTAAAATCAATTATAAATATTAAATATTAAATAATCAAACGACTTGTAATTAAAAGAACGACTTGCATAGGTTACTCTTTTAATACACACACTTACATATATATGTATGTGTGTATGTATTGGGAAAAAATCTCATAAAAATCATATTATATTTGAAAAATGTGTAAATCATATGTTATATTTATGACATTCATCATTTATTTATGTCAGTTTATTGTCTATTGATATTAGTGTCATGAGTGATCGTGTATCCTGAAATCATCTATATAAATAATTTACGGAAATTTTAGACGCACCGTGCTTTTCCTGGAGAAAACCGACCCAAGCGGTCACGGTTAGGTCTCCCCGTAACCGCTAGGTCAGGTGTGACATCTAGCTGTCACGGTTTACCCTAACCGTGACAGTTAGATCTGGGGTCAATGATTGGGTATGTAATTATGGGGGTATTGATTAGGTATGATTTCCGATGTAATTATGGGGGTATTGATTGTGCGCAGGGGGGGCTATATGTCACGGTTTGACCAAACCGTGACATATTGCTTTTATTTTTTTTATTCTTTTAAGCATTAAATATTTATTTTTATTTCGTGTATCTTCTTTAAGCATTAAACATTTATTTTTATTTCGTGTATCTTCTTTAAGCATTAAACATTTATTTTTATTTCGTAATTTTATCACTGTAAACCTGAGAATGAAAAGGCGGGAAAGACCGTTCGATCGGAGTTTGATTTCGTGTATCTTCCTTAAGCATTAAACATTTATTTTTATTTCCGTAATTTTATCACTGTAAACTTGAGAATGAAAAGGCGGGAAACACCGTTCGATCGGAGTTTTATTAACGTACTCACTGTAAGCTAAGTTTTGACGTTGATATATACGTACAGGCATGGTTTGAATGCCGGATATGCGTTTGTGAACTTTACAACATCTGAAGCAGCTTGTAAGTTTCATACGTCGGTTAAAGGAAAACTAGTTTCACCGTCACATCATTTCTATCTTTTCGTGAATATATAATATAACTATTGTTCTTATGATCTGTATTATTTCGTTAGATATTTGAAGAAGCTAAGAAATTCTGCTATGAAACTGGTGTGAAAGTTGCTGTTGCATATGGTGGTGCACCGATTTATCCTTAGGTTTATATACTTTTAAAATCATTAACAAACACTATTTTATGGTTTTAATCATTAACAAACGTGCGATTCAGTTCATCTTTTTTTTTCTAATCTGCCTAATTAGTCTTTGTAATCTGTTATCTTTAATCTTGATTCAGAACGCGTTGATTTTAATCTTTGTGGAGACAAAACGCAGCGCGGATTCTTTGGAAAACTGGTTATGCAGGGTCGGTTTCCTTCTTCCACCGTGCACAACTATCCCTTCTTCTTCCTCGCAATAAGAAACTCCCAAACCTAACAAAATCAAAACACCACCCCCAAATTCAATAGCAATGCATGACGTATAATCGGTACGCCTAATAGGCTAATAGTAAACTCAATTCAAATAGTATGCACTCCTCAAACTGAGACCGTGTACCCTAGAGGTCACGGTTTGGCCTCCACGTGATGGTTTGGTGACCGCTTTTCAACTTTAACAGCCCATTTTGTCATTTTGTCGTTTTGTTGTCAGGAGGTCACGGGGACTACCACCCCGAACCGTGACAGCAAGACCATGCGGTCACGAGGACAAACACCCCAAACCGTGACAGCAAGCCCATGCGGTCACGGTTAGGTGCCAAAATGTGACCGCAAGACCTAACCGTGACCGCAAGACCTAACCGTGACCGTTTGAACCGGCCCACCCCCAAAAACCCATGCGGTGTCCACATTAGGACCCATAATTTAAATACATATATTATTACTTAGATCAAACCCTAAACTTATATAAATAATTTTTAGGCTAATCTTATTTTATTTTATTAATTCTCAAAAGTATAACATTCGGTCATATAATATTGCTAGACTCGCGAGGCATGTAACTTATTTACGTCACATAACCATGTAATATAAAATTTTGTAATATTTTTCTCTTATTGAAGACTTCCGTTTAAAAGTTACGGGGTTAAAACAAAAAAAGGTCTAGGCGCCAATTAGTCATTTGAATAAACTAAAATGAATTAATTAGTTTACGGAAATTCTGCGCACACCGCTGATTTTTTTAGGGTTACCAATTCAAACGGTCATGGTTAGGGCTAACTGTGACCGTTCAGTCTGGCGTAAGACCTAACTCTCACGGTGAGGCCTAACCATGACCATTTTACACCCCTCGAGATCATTTGCAATTATTGGGTGTATAATTAATGTGGGAATTGATTGTGCGCAAGTTAGATATGTTACGGTTTAGCCAGGGCCGGCCCATCCTTGTTATCCAAGACGCGCTGGGCTTGGGGCCCCAAAAAAATAGGGGCCCATTTTAAAAAAAAAAATTTGTATACATAGCCCATTTCTGATTTCTCAAAACTTCTCAAACCCAAGAGGCTTTCAACCGGCTTTCAACTGGCAGTCCCCCTATTCACGGTATTCACCTTCTTCAGTTCTTCGAAGTTCGAAGAGTCAATCGATTCCAATCCCCTATACGGGCGGTGGGCGGTGGGCGACGAATCGACGATATGAGGCGTGCGTCCGAACTCTTCTTCGATCAGTTCTTCTTCGATCAGCTCTTCTTCGATTTGGGCGACGATAAGAGTCAATCGATTCCAATCGAAAGTTCCTCTTTGTCGAAGGTTCAATCGAAGTTCCAACGATTGCCTCTTTGTCGAGCAGCTCTTCTTCGATTTGGGCCTCTCTTCTTGTTTCTCTCTTCTTGTTTCCCTGATTTGTCGACAGAGGGGGTGGCCACAGGCCCACAGCAGAGGGTCGATTTGGGTCTCTCTTCTTCGATTTGGGTCGATTTCGAGCCACAGCAGAGGCCAGAGGGGGTGGCCCGGGTGGGGCTGTATTTTGGGTATCGGGTGTGCAGAGGGGGTGGCAAGCAGAAGCAGCTTTGATAATATCTTTTGTTTGTGTCACTGTGTGGGTGTGCTTTTGATAATTTGTTTTCAAAATTCAAAGAATCAAAGGTTAGTCCTCTACAGCTCTACTCCTCTTAAATCTTCACTGATTAATTTTTTTTAACTGCTTTGATAATATGTTTTAGTTTTGTTTCCCTGATTAGGTAATTAGGTTAAGTTGATTATTGATATATTGATTTGGTATTAAGTTGGCCTTTGATTAGTTATTAAGTTGATAAATTGATTTGGTATATTTTTAGTTATTAAGTTGATAAGTTGATATATTGATTAGTTTTAATAATTTTTTTTAGAAAAGAGTCCCATTTTCTTAGCTCGATTGGGCCCCCAAAAAACGTTGAGCCGGCCCTGGGTTTAGCCAAACTGTGACATATTGTTTATATTTTCTATATTTTTTTAATCTTTTTAATCATACAAGTTTGTTTTTATAATTTTCGTCGGCTTTTTTATATTTTCTATATTTTATAATGTTTTTGGGTAAATCAAACCAAAATTGATAATTTTCGTCGGTTTTTTTCTCTGTTCTTCAGTGTCCGTGCGAATGATGGTGTTTACTTAGTCAAGTGTTGTTCGATTTGAGACAATTTTTTTTCTTGATTTTAGAACCGCTTGATGATTTTTATGTGAAAAAGGGTTTCTAAGAATTTTGGGGGAAATGAGTTTTGTTTTTCTAATCTGTATCATGTTACAAGTAATTTTTTTATTAAACATGTGACGGTTGTTACAAGTAGGTTGTTATTTTATCACACGGTTAACCTAAACGTAAAAATCGGTTGTTATTATACAGTTACATTACAAGTTGGTTCATACATATACAATTAACATTATCAACATTATAAATATAAAACAAATAACCAAACAAACACAACCAAACAAACATAATCAAATATACAAGCCATCATAACTGAAACTGCAAATATATATACAACGAGTTTTTTACATACAAAAAAATAAAATACAAACAAAATATATATCTAATCTGTCATATCTGCATCGTCACTGCCCTGACCTGACCCGCCCGCGCCAGAGGGGCCAGCACCGTCATGGCCTAACCGCCTGGGTGGCTGTGACAACAACGGCGTACCCGAGGCGGCATAGTCCGCGACCATGTGCTGGATGATCCAGTCCAGCATAACCTCCAGCCTCGTGACCCTGGCTCGCGTGTCCTAAGCATATCTATAACGTGAGCAGGCAATCGCACGGCATGGTACACGCACTGAGGATGCTGGGGCGGGTCCTGGTCGTACGACGGAAGAATGGGCTAATCCTCCCCGCCACCAAGCGGCTCGTGGGCAACCTGAACGTGGACCTCTGCCCCCGCCAACTCGGGTGGGTCCACCAACGGCTCGGGCACCCATGCCACTAGCTCATGGTATCCACTAAGCAGGTGTCACGTGCCGTCAGGGAACTTCCGAACGATCCTCATCCCAGTGGCGGTGGCCTGGTTTGCCACACGCACAGGAATCGGAGGTAGCGGGAGCTGGGACATGGCATGAGTGTACCCCAGGCCCCGAGCGATACGGGAGACGATGTTCCCGCCCACCAACGCCCCTCGCGCCTGCCTATGATAATAACTAGCAAAGTAGTCCGCAAGGGCATGCGCGGTGTTGACCTTGTCGGTCCCCGCCCCACGACCATCGACGGACGTGGCGATCAGTCGGTGAATGTATCGATATAGAGGGTCTCGTAAGAATTGCAGCTCTATTTGTGAGTGGTATGTCTTCGAGAAATGCCCGTAAAAATTGCAAGGGGGATATCTGTACCCTTCACCGTAACCCGTCGGTCCAAATAAAGAGTTGTACGCCTCTTCAGCAAATGTGTTCGACGGGTTGGTTTCCTCCTCCCCCCACGAGGGGTGACTCCCGTATACGTAATATTCCTAAAAAAGATAATGGTTAGATATTTCAAATAAGAAGTTATAATAAAACAGATACTACTTCAACCTTGTTCGAATCTTCGATATGTGGCTCCTCATTCAAATCTGGAAGCTTCGGCTTTTGATAATGATCTCCCGAACTCGACATTGTTTTCGAATTAAGGTGCTTTTGGAACGACGAAGACTATTTATGTTGAAAATCAGAAGAATATTTTTGTTGAAAAAATGAAGATATTAATACTTCAAAAAATTGAAAAACGATAATGGTTATGGTTGTTGAATGAAATTGTGAGGTTATTTATTGTGAAAATCTGGGTGCCAAACCGTGACGGTTCGAAGTAGGTGACGCGCGAATCCGGGGCCTTTTGTCAGAGTACCTTGTACCGTAAAGGTGTACCTGGTACCCTAAAGGTCATGGTTAGGGCAAACCGTGACGGTTTGGTCAATGGTTTTCACTTTATCCGTATACTTTTGTCGTTTTGTTGTCACGTGGTGTCAGATGACTGACACAGAAACCGTGACCGCAAGCCCTTGCGGTCACGTTTAGGTTGCACAATGTGACCTTTTGCTCTAATCGTGACCTTTAGGTCCGGCCTACCCCCAAAAACCCCTGCGGTGTCTAAATTATATATATCTATACGCACATCACATCATTTGAAACCCTAATTTCCCCCTCTTCCGATCGCAACTCTGGCCACCCCCCCTCCGCGGTCTCTTGCTGTTGGTGACCCCCGTGGCCCCCTTTTCGGGTAGTCGGTGACGTGAACCATTGTGCAACCGATCATTGTCGCTCTTCATATTGTCAAAACTCAGGTAACGTTAGCATTTGATTTTGTACTTTATCGTTTTCGGTTCACCATGCACAATTCATGTCATCTCAGTGTTGGTTGTCGGTTTGAGCAGTTTGGTAGTTTGTATGGTTGTGTGTGTGTGATGGAGTATGTGTGCGTGTGTGCGACGGTGTGCGTGCGGCGTGTGTCGTGGATGAGGAATGATCACAACAGCTGATCCGTTATATATGCGTGTATATAGTATATTTATATGCGTAGTATGTGAGTGTGTATATATATATGTATATATGTATATATATATCATGTCTGTGTGATTGTGTAAACGTGTGTTTGTCTAGGTTGGGTATGTGCGTGTATCGAGTATGTGTGTTGAGTGGGTGTGTGAGTTGTGTAATGTGTAACATCCTGTATTTTTTGTGTTAATTAAAAGTTAACGTCATTAATTTTTGCAAGGACCATTGTTGTCATTATTGAAACTCACGTGTTGCGTATGTCTCTAACTCTTTAACTTGAAATTTAATAATGTTAATTAGTTCTTAAGAAATAAATAATCACCATGATAATAATAGTAATCATAATAATGATAAGAACAACAACAATAATAATAAAAATAATAATAGTAATAATAATAATAGTAATTATAATAATAATACAATTAATAGTAATAATAATAATAGTAATAATAATAATAAAAATAATAATAATAACAATAAAAGTAATAATACAAGTAATTACAACTTTTGCGTATTATGATAAATGTTCATTTAATAAAAATTTATAAAGGTTAAACAATTAATAAGTTATAAATAAAATTTACAAAATTTAAAGTTTAACTAAGTTAAGGGCATTTATGACAATTTAGAAACTTTAACCATAAAATGTTTACATAAAATGTTAACAAGGGAAAGTTGAGGGACCATTTGTGAAAATTCGAAACACCCAACCCACCTTCTTCTTCCCCATTCGAAACCCACTATTTCGGCCCCTTTTTCCAGCGATCGATCGCACTAACCGATTATTATAATTCAAAGTAATCAAGCACTAACTTAGTTTAATCGTTTATAAACTACTATCGAGTTCAATTGCACCAAATCAAACACATACATTGAATTAAATCCTCATTCCCTGTCGCGACCTGCAAGTGAATCGAAATCTATGTTTGGAGCGATATTAAACCAAAATGATAGAGGGCTTTACATTAAAAACCCCATTCGAAGCTTCCTGTAAAGCGAATTCAAGTATTATCAACGTTTGCAACCCGAATCAATCCTTCCTTCGCCACGACCTGTTCTTCTCTGTTCTCAACGATTTGGTTTCGAAAAATGGTAATTGAATATTGTTTAATACTCGATTTCATCTACTGAACAAAAGCCCTATGATTGATTTCACTATCAAGAACGAAATTAGGTCCAATTTGGGATCGATCAAATGAAATTGGGGGTTTCTGTTATTGATGTTTAAAAGAATTTGGATACGGGTTTAAATCGCGGCTGCATGCTTGGCCTACTGGTTCACGAGCACTTTGTTAAGTTGGAGGTCCCGGGTTCGACCCCGGGCACCCCCATATTTTTTTTAAAAGGTGTTTTTTAGCCTTAAATCAATCTAAGAAATTTTTAATAAATATAAAAATAATTTTTATAACTTCGAATATTTTTTTAGACACCAAATAACTTCTGTAATATTTTTAAAATTTAAATAATTTTTTTAAAAGGTTACTCATGGATTATTTTTATGGATTATAAATAATTAACAAATTATTAGTGACCCGAACTTTCCTTTAATCTTTATCGTTTAAATCACGATATTTTAAATGGAGATTCATTTTAAAACATTATAAATTCTTTTATGAAATTTGAATAATAAAATATATTATGGTTCAAATTTAGATTATTTAAAACCTTATAAAATCATATGTTTAATGACTAATTATTCGTCTAATCATCTTATATCATCAATAGTTAATAAAGTTATTCGTGAACTTTTATTTAACTTCTTGAAAATTTATAAAACAATATTCTCTTTATTTTGATTTTTAAGGTTTTGTATTATAAAACTTTTATGATAAAATGTTCTAAAAGCTCAAAAGTTTATAAAATGAGTTTAAATAAATTTTAAAGTCATTTAATAAGTATTCGATTAACCACCCTTATCAAGTTTTAAATTAATTACTTCTTGTCACCCGTTATGTTAATTCAATAAATTTAATTATCGAACCATTCACTATAATTATTGGTTCATACCATCATTGTTAAACCAAAATATAAATGACTCATTATTTTACTTAATTATTTGAACCCCCAAATTTCCAAACGAAACCCTAATTATTATTAGAACGTTAAATCATATTATTAATCTTGATCTTTATAATTATATATGTTAGGTGCCTTGTAATGGATACTTTGGATTATCTTTTGATCTTTTATATCATCTTTAATGCCTATATCAATGTGAGTATTTCCATACCCCTTTTTCTTATTTTCACACTTTGGAGTGAAACATGTTAACTTATATCATTGCACTTGTGAACTTATTCGAGACTTGTAAACTTTATGGCAATTTACTTAAAGTTGTGGTTAGTTGAACTTTTGTGGTTACCATGTTATGGCGTTATATGTACAATCATTAACTATTGCTAGCCCAGCGAAGTCATAGATCTATGGGATAGACAACCTATTTGGTGCTAAAGTCGATGAACTGCCGACTCCTAGGAGCCGTATGCTTGTGCACTAGGGAACCAAATACACTTAGCTGATCATATATACTTTTAACGTATAAGACTTGTAAAACTTTATCGAGGTTTGATTGTTGCATTGTTCATAACATCCCTAATCACTTTATTCACTAACTTATGACTTGAATTGTCATCTTTTATATACTTATGTATTGAAAACTGTGGAATACTCACCAACATTTTTATGTTGACCTTTTATTTTTAACATGTTTCAGGTTACTCTTTGAAGCTTATCACACTTAGGATTGGACTTAGAGAAATAAACGAATGATCTGGATACTTTTATACTTGTAATCTGGATGTATCTTTGTTTGAGTCTTTTACTTGTATGTTACAATTGAATCTTGATTAATATATTTGGAACTAATAATAGCGTTATGTGGCTGTGAACAATCGTAACTCTCACACCTCGACGATTCCGCCGTCAAGGTTGGGGTGTGACAGATTGGTATCAGAGCCCATAACTATAAGGATTTAGGTTATTAGAAATGGTGACCTAGACTATAGTTGCATGAACCTCATAGAAAGATCCTTATACTTTTGTGCTTACATATTGTTTAAATGCTACATAATGCTATACCTTTTGTGCAACTTGATGCCTTAGCATAGGATTGTCTTATGTATGCTTAAAACTTAGTTACTTGACTCCTAAACTTTGACTTTTGACTCTCCCCGAAAAATAATGGTTAATCTATGAAAATCTCATCAAGGTTTTGATTCTATGAACCAAAGAAAATTTGTGTGACACATAGACACCTGTACTCTGGATTTCCTGGCAAAAGGCCTTCGGGCTAAGGCAAGCATATCGTATAAATCTCATTGTGAGACCTGTTATGCTTACCTGGGGATTTCTGGGATGAGTGATAAACTATGGTCAATACACAAGTCTCTAAGGCAAATGGGTCAATTTACCTTGACGTGTCAACGATTCCAAACGGTAATGCGTTACCAAATGGAACCACCCTTTTGTATCTTAAAAATCCTTGAATCCTTGAATTGGTTTATCATCAAAGTTTAAATACTTTCTCATTCTTAACCTAAACAATGTTCCTGTTAATATTGAACCTATCCTACATTTTAACTCCTACGTTTAAACGCTCAACGTGTAACATGTAACGGTGTTGAACTCAGCGTTTCATGTAATTATCTTCTTACCTTGACCAACGTGAACACGGATTTTAATATACCCAAAGATATTGGGAATCTAAACCGTATGGTCTTTAAAACTTTAAACCGTTACTTATGGTTCTCAAATCTTCTTAAAGATGTGTCCCATAAACATTCAATACTGTAGGTGAAATTCCTACATCTCGGGATACTTTGCTAATTAAATATTAACTTTGTTAATTTAAAGTGGTCACTCATCTCAATGATCGAATAAACTAATTATAACTTTGTTACCACCTATAAGTACGCGTGTCTTCAATAAGATTATGACTGACCTCATATCTTAAGAAGTCCATGTATTCCTTTCAATTATGAATCGAATTTTCACATCTCATTGTGATGCCGAATCATTTTTGTCCTTGATTTCGTCTTCCCGACTTAAACCATCCAAGATTTGAATACCATCATAACAAATCCTGTTACCTCGAACTGTGACCTAGAATTTTGTAAGTATGATTTTCCTTTTGGTTACATTGATGTAATTTGAAATTTTCTAAATTTCTAAGTGATATTCTTTTCCTTTCGTTGTAAAGTCGAACCTTGAACCGTCTGCACTATAGGAGATATAAGGGTTTGTAAGTCAATCTATGACTAAGAACGCTCGTACCTCCTAAACAATTCTAACTCATCAAAGCAGGGGTGATTCCCTTACTTTGATGATTCTCTATTCGGTTCGATAAATGGTTTCCAATTGTGTATTTATGAAATTTCATCCTCTGGATTGGAGTGATTACCTTATCTTAAGAATTGACTCCAAGTATTCTCTTTGGAATGGCTTTTCACAAATGACATGATCTTACCAAAATAGGATTGAAACCCGTACTTTGGTGACAAATGTTAATCTTTGATTGTTTCCTTGTTATTATGAAGCTCAATCATCAAGATAGACGTGAATTCCATACCTTGATGATAATTTCATTTTTGTGGATTGTATTCTCTCAAATGAAACGATCTCATCAAAGTAGGAGTGAATTCTGGATTTTGATGAAGAAGTTCATCCTGTTATATTTTGTTTTTGTAAAACTTCACCGTTAAGATAGGAGTGATTTCCCTTACCTTAATGGTGAGTTACCTCGTCTTATTTCTATGGATCCTTAACAATGAGTTGGGATCGAACTTTTTTTTATTGGTAAGTTAGTGATCATACCTTGGGAATACACCATCAAGTTAGGAGTGAAAACCATACCTTGATGACTATTCTTATTTCTTGATCTTCAACTTATCATGGTTGTAACCAAGTGACGAGAAGTATGTAGTAACTTGACGGGTGAAACAATGTTAGTGTTTTGACCTATCAAGCCAAAGCATGATCTCTGAACTTGAAAGAAGACCCGATCATTTTAGGTTGATTCTGATTCCAAGCTTGAAGCATGTAAATTCTTAAATCGATTCCTTTCCCTTTATCTTCATGTTTTGACTCGATCTAGCTACATCGAACCATTTATTCCTTACTTATCAACTTTAATTTTGATGAATTACGTATGCAAATATGCATTTGGAAATTTGTTACCTTGCAAAACATGGTTACAAATACCTTTCTTATTGTTTGCGTCATTTCTTGAATCGCTTTTCAATCTTTAACCTTGAAAATCATTGAAATTCTATTTTGGTTTTGAACAACAAGACTTGTTATTATCCTCATTGCGATGTGGATATAATGGTTCATAAAATTTCGTAATTTGTAGTCATGGGTTTGGCATAAAAGAAAAGATTAACTTGGCATGTGCCCAAGTGTCTTACCTTCACATATGACAAAACCTAACCTCCGTGTTCCCGTGAATCTCCTGTTTAACTTTTCATTCACTAAGTACCTTTTATCTTAGCTGTCATGATGACAATTGGTGCAATATAGACCGATTGGCTAAAAAAATTCAATTCGACCCATTATCTCACAACGTCGAGAAATTTACCTGTATCTGTTTCAAATATTTGTATACCGTGGTATGACGTTAGAACATCGATCATTATTCTGAATGATTGATACATTTTCTAGA
Source organism: Flaveria linearis (assembly GCA_024085815.1). Taxonomy (NCBI): domain Eukaryota; kingdom Viridiplantae; phylum Streptophyta; class Magnoliopsida; order Asterales; family Asteraceae; genus Flaveria; species Flaveria linearis. The sequence goes on along the minus strand of CM044007.1, from coordinate 10,903,519 downwards.
TTTTAAATAATATTCTTAACCATCGTCGTGAACTCATTCCAAGATCTTCGCATAACGTATTATTCTTAGACCGATGGTTGGTCAAAGGAGAAATACATATTCACAAGATATGCGTTAAGATCGTTTCATATGGTGACGTTTGGGATTCTTAAATTCCGACGGCTAACCTTTCTTATCATTGCTGGTCTTTTATTCAAAGAGGAAACATTGGAATAAGTAAATTGCCATAACACCTCTCAAAACGTCTCGTATTTCACTGGAAGAGTTCAAGTTGGCATGTATTATGTCAAGAGACTTGAAGGATTCCCTAAAGTGAAACATCTCATCTGTAATCAAACGTCTATCACTGTCCGTTCATACGCTTATCTTTTATTTAAACCCTCTTGTTCGTTTAAGTTTCATTCTTAATTTCGGGACGAAATTCTTAAAAGTTGGGGAGACTGTAACATCCTGTATTTTTTGTGTTAATTAAAATTTAACGTCATTAATTTTTGCAAGGACCATTGTTGTCATTATTGAAACTCACGTGTTGCGTATGTCTCTAACTCTTTAACTTGAAATTTAATAATGTTAATTAGTTCTTAAGAAATAAATAATCACCATGATAATAATAGTAATCATAATAATGATAAGAACAACAACAATAATAATAAAAATAATAATAATAGTAATAATAATAATAGTAGTAATTATAATAATAATACAATTAATAGTAATAATAATAATAGTAATAATAATAATAAAAATAATAATAATAACAATAAAGTAATAATACAAGTAATTACAACTTTTGCGTATTATGATAAATGTTCATTTAATAAAAATTTATAAAGGTTAAACAATTAATAAGTTATAAATAAAATTTATAAAATTTAAAGTTTAACTAAGTTAAGGGGCATTTATGACAATTTAGAAACTTTAACCATAAAATGTTTACATAAAATGTTAACAAGGGAAAGTTGAGGGACCATTTGTGAAAATTCGAAACACCCAACCCACCTTCTTCTTCCCCATTCGAAACCCACTATTTTGGCCCCTTTTTCCAGCGATCGATCGCACTAACCGATTATTATAATTCAAAGTAATCAAGCACTAACTTAGTTTAATCGTTTATAAACTACTATCGAGTTCAATTGCACCAAATCAAACACATACATTGAATTAAATCCTCATTCCCTGTCTCGACCTGTAAGTGAATCGAAATCTATGTTTGGAGCGATATTAAACCAAAATGATAGAGGGCTTTGCATTAAAAACCCCATTCGAAGCTTCCTGTAAAGCGAATTCAAGTATTATCAACGTTTGCAACCCGAATCAATCCTTCCTTCATCGCGACCTGTTCTTCTCTGTTGTCAACGATTTGGTTTCGAAAAATGGTAATTGAATATTGTTTAATACTCGATTTCATCTACTGAATAAAAGCCCTATGATTGATTTCACTATCAAGAACGAAATTAGGTCCAATTTGGGATCGATCGAATTAGGGTTCTTATGTGAAATTGGGGGTTTCTGTTATTCATGTTTAAAAGAATTTGGATCCGAGTTTAAATCGCGGCTGCATGCTTGGCCTACTGGTTCCCGAGCATTTTGTTAAGTTGGAGGTCCCGGGTTCGACCCCGGGCACCCCCATATTTTTTTAAAAGGTGTTTTTTTAGCCTTAAATCTATCTAAGAAATTTTTATTAAATATAAAAATAATTTTTATAACTTTGAATATTTTTTTAGACACCAAATAACTTCTGTAATATTTTTAAAATTTAAATAATTTTTTTTAAAGGTTACTCATGGATTATTTTTATGGATAATAAATAATTAACAAATTATTAGTGACCCGAACTTTCCTTTAATCTTTATCGTTTAAATCATGATATTTTAAATGGAGATTCATTTTAAAACATTATAAATTCTTTTATGAAATTTGAATAATAAAATATTATGGTTCAAATTTAGATTATTTAAAACCTTATAAAATCATATGTTTAATGACTAATTATTCGTCTAATCATCTTATATCATCAATAGTTAATAAAGTTATTCGTGAACTTTTATTTAACTTCTTGAAAAATTTATAAAACAATATTCTCTTTATTTTGATTTTTAAGGTTTTGTATTATAAAACTTTTATGATAAAATGTTCTAAAAGCTCAAAAGTTTATAAAATGAGTTTAAATAAATTTTAAAGTCATTTAATAAGTATTCGATTAACCACCCTTATCAAGTTTTAAATTAATTATTTCTTGTTACCCGTTATGTTAATTCAATAAATTTAATTATTGAATCATTCACTATAATTATTGGTTCATACCATCATTGTTAAACCAAAATATAAATGACTCATTATTTTACTTAATTATTTGAACCCCCAAATTTCCAAACGAAACCCTAATTATTATTAGAACGTTAAATCATATTATTAATCTTGATCTTTATAATTATATATGTTAGTTGCCTTGTAATGGATACTTTGGATTATCTTTTGATCTTTTATATCATCTTTAATGCCTATATCAATGTGAGTATTTCCATACCTTTTTTTCTTATTTTCACACTTTGGGGTGAAACATGTTAACTTATATCATTGCACTTGTGAACTTATTCGAGACTTGTAAACTTTATGGCAATTTACTTAAAGTTGTGGTTAGTTGAACTTTTGTGGTTACCATGTTATGGCGTTATATGTACAATCATTAACTATTGCTAGCCCAGCGAAGTCATAGATCTATGGGATAGACAACCTATTTGGTGCTAAAGTCGATGAACTGCCGACTCCTAGGAGCCGTATGCTTGTGCACTAGGGAACCAAATACACTTAGCTGATCATATATACTTTTAACGTATAAGACTTGTAAAACTTTGTCGAGGTTTGATTGTTGCATTGTTCATAACATCCCTAATCACTTTATTCACTAACTTATGACTTGAATTGCCATCTTTTATATACTTATGTATTGAAAACTGTGAAATACTCACCAACATTTTATGTTGACCTTTTATTTTTAACATGTTTCAGGTTACTCTTTGAAGCTTATCACACTTAGGATTGGACTTAGAAAAATAAACGAATGATCTGGATACTTTTATACTTGTAATCTGGATGTATCTTTGTTTGAGTCTTTTACTTGTATGTTACAATTGAATCTTGATTAATATATTTGAAACTAATAATAGCGTTATGTGGCTGTGAACAATCGTAACTCTCACACCTCGACGATTCCGCCGTCAAGGTTGGGGTGTGACATAATGTGTATGCAAATTATATATTGTATAGACATGTAAGTCATGTATGTGGGTTTGATCGTATACTTTAAGGTTGGTGTGTGTGAGTCTAAATTGGTATTTATAAGAACTTAAGTATAACAAATATAATATGCTTTGTGGGCGTATGGATGGATGCGTGTAAATTTGGGTATGTAAACAAGAGTGACTACCACGAGTGGCGTGACCCAACTCTAATTCAATGTGAACCGAATAGTTAGAGATAAATAGTATTTGTGATTTTTTTCATATAACTATTCTAGGTGTTTGAGACTCGTGCGGATCGTGTGTGCTAGTGGAGGCTCGTTATATTTCTGATTCACTCATATCACTAAAAGATGAGTGTCGCGGCCCCTGTGTACTTTTATATAGTTTTAACTTAATGAGGAAAAGAATGTTTAAAATCCTTTTCATGATGTGACTTGTTTTCATATAATATTTGGATTATCGTGTGGTTTGTCTTTGTAAGTTGTGATCTTGTATATGCTTGGGCAATTTTGTATGGCTCTTTATTTCATAAGTATTTAACTTCGTTTTGGAATTGACGAAACGGTATTGTTAGTATTATTGGGATGACACCCCCACCCTTGGTTGTTTGTACGCGAGCTTGAACCAATAATAGTCATGAACAGACTCTTAGTGAATATAATCCAACAATTTATGTGAACGTCTTTAGGCTTGGTTGTGAAACTCATATCGACATTTGATTTCTACTTGCGTATAACTTACTTATACATATGTCCTACTTAGCACGACACAATCTATTTATATTAAACATGTGAATTCACCAAACATGTGTTGACCTTTTTGAGTTTTTTTTCAAGGAATAACAACGTTTGATGCTAGAGGATGCAAGTGCCTTAGTGAGACTATTAAGCATGTTCATCGTAGACAGTTGTATGCATTATCTACAATTAAACAATACATGTTTCTTCACTGTTTATTATTTTTGTTTACTTTCAGGCATGTTTGTCTTAGTCTTCTCCAGTGATTTGAGATTTAAAACATGTTTTTGTTTAACTATGTATGTCGTGAAAGTGACTAACCACGACACAAGTCTTCATTTGTGTAGGATCACGTCATGACACATTGGTTATATTTCATTTAGTGGTTCTCTGTTACATAACAATGTGTTATAACGATCTCGTTTATTGCATCCTCGTGTTTCCACTATAAGCAGGGGTGTGACAATACGTATTTAATTACGAGTTAAACATGTACAACTATTGGTTACGTATATAAATCATTCAGATTACATATATGTAACTTATTTCATCATCATCTTTATTATTTTAGACTTAATTATATATATATATATATATATATATATATATATATACATACATGGTTGCAAAACTCGCTAGGCGCTGCTAGATCGATCGACTGGGGAGTTGCGAGTACTCGGCCTAGGCGGGGAGTGCTTAGGATATACTTGGATGTGATAAATTATGAGGAACTTAGTTTTTGAACAATTATTAATATGTAAAATAATATAAGCTTACGAATATTTATAAAAAAAATATGTGAATATCAATATATATCAAAAGAATACATGTTCACATATAAAAAATATTTCAAACTTTAATATTAATCCTTTAATATTATAGACTTAGTAATCTTTTTATAATTATTTTCCAAGGTATCTCCATGAAAAGGAATAAAAATCCAATAAACATCGCTTAAAAACAACGAATATCAGTGAAAATCCAAGTTGGCCGATTTGAACCGAGTTGGACTGAGTAGAGTTGAGTTTGACCGAGTTGATAAAAAGCGCCTCGGCAGCTTGCCGAGCATCAAGTACTCGGTCGCCTAGGCCGAGTTTTATATATATATATATATATATATATATATATAATATATATATATATATATATATATATATATATATAAAGAGAGAGAGAGAGATGGTAAAGTTCCTTTGTTAGCTATTATTTATTGAGATAACCTTTAAAGAGGAGTGAATTTTGATAATCATGTTAAATATATCAGCTAATTGTGTTTTATAAGTTTATTATGTCAAATATTAGTTTATTTTGTCATATGTTTTACATAATTTCTTATATGTATTCATCATTGTATTTTATGTTTTAAATTATTTTGTGTTATTTTTATCATTGTTTTTATATAGATTATATAAACATGTTATCTATCATTATGCTTTACAATTAGAATTACACAATGATATAATTTCATTAATGTATTTTTCAAAATTGATAGTATTGAAGATAGCATAAGATATTGTTTTTATTATTATTTTTTATAGATTTATATAAATGTGTTATTATCTGTCATTGTGTTTTACAAATAAAAGTACACATTATGTTATTTAGTGTTCAAGATAATACAACAACGATCAAAAAACATAATAAACATTATGTTATTTTGTCATTGTTTTTAATGTATTAGATTAATTAGTTGTTAATTTATTATTGTGTTTTACATATTAGAGATACACAATAATATTATTTTATCATTATGTTTTTTAAAATTTATTATTTTAGAAAAGCAAAATAGCATTCAGAAAAATATAATTACCAACAAAAATATACAATTAATTGCACTAAAAGCACAGTGACGATGTTGAGTTTAAAAATATAAAAAAATTATTATCTTTTTATATAACAATAATTTATTCATTTTAAAGATTAAAAACGATCATTTATGGTATAGTTTATAAAAAATAAAGTCATACATAAAAGTTACAAACGTTAAAAAAAGAAAATTATAAAAAGTCAACATAAATGGTTATTTATAAAATACCCACTCTAACAAACTTTTTTCCAATAATTTGATCTTAACCATTAATTATAAAGAATCGATGGTTGAGATTACTTCTTACACTTTTTAGTTTTAGGAGCTTTTTTTCTTTGAATATTTCCCTTATATTAATTGGTATTTTTTGTTGTAACATATTAATTTTAATGTATTAATATGTGAAAAAATATAAAAATTTAGAAGTTTGGGTAATCAGTTGTGTTCGTGACAGCCCATAATTTTTTGCGTCGTGTTCGGGTTGACACTTCTAACACAATTTTTGGGTTTGGGTCGTGTTCGTGTTATTGTTGGGTTGGACCCGACAACCTAAGAACACGAACCGTTTAGTACCCTTATGTGGTGGATGTTGTAGTCAAACCAATAGCTACTCTCTTGCTTTTCTTTGTGATGTTAGTATTTTTTTTTATTATATTTGGTTAGATACCTATGTGTTAAAAGAGTTTGAAATAGTGAACGTGCAATTGTGAACATGAAATTGTAAAATAGTAAAACATGCCTAAATTTACAAAGATTGAACCGTGATGTACATTGAAGCGGATATGCTATTTTATAATGAGTAATAAGTAATTGTAATTATGTTTAACTTTGTGAATTTTTATATTTTAAAAAATATTTGCTTTAAAAAAATACAATATTTAAAGTATTTTGATTTTAACAATGATAGGTTAGAAATTTAATTTAATTTCAACAAAATTAATTCTTATTAAAATTTTATAATGAAACATTTTAATTATTTCTTTTTAAAAGTTAATTTGGTTAACGTAATAGTAAATAAACATTTATTAATGAAACTATATTTATATACCAATTTGTAACATTGATTGTAGTAGTATATTTGTCTAAATCCTAGCTAAACAACCTAAAAAAAGTGTTATGTGGCATTTAAAGATTTTAATTTATTATTATAGATATCTTTAGCAATAAGTTATTCCGAGGCCACGTATCTTATGTTTTAAATTAAAATATATATTTTCTGTGATTTAGTATGCAGATTTATAAAGAAATATAAGTCAAAAGCTTAAAAATATTAAAGAATTTATTATATAAAATATTTGGTGGCTATAGCTAGCAATTTTAAAAGACACTATCCTAAATAATTCATCATGGACTTAAAATATTGTTACCCAAACTAGAAAGTTCTATAGAAAAAAAAAATAGTGTCAGGACTTTCATCACTTCGAATCTTTAACGTCTTTTAATAAATTTTAAAATCCAGTTGTTTTTTTTCTTTTTTCTTTGAAATGTGAGACACTACATAACTTAATAAGACATATTATATACTCTATGGAACTTTCATAGTTCTACCACATAACTTTTAATCATGTTTCACATTCATCCCTCATATATTATAGTACAAGTTAGATATATTAATAATTTAGTAGCATGTAATTTGATTTTTTACATTGAAAACCAACCTTTTCCTTATAACTTTATATAATATATATTAATAATCCAGTAGCACGTAATTATATTAATGTTTGATTGTATGTAATTTGATTTTTACATTGAAAACCAACCCTTTTTTCATAACTTTAAATAATATATAATATATATTAATAATCCAATAGCATGTAATTTTTTTTCTTTGAATTTTTTTTTCAAAACTTTATTTATATAATGTTTGATAAAATTTTAGATATATCGTTTTAACACTTTTTTTTACGTTTTGATATGAATTTTTCAAAAGCGAGACATTAGGTCACAAGGTTTAACGGATTCCCGTCGCACCGCGCGGGCAATTTACTAGTATCCATAATTCATGGATGTCGGTGTCCACAAGAGTTTTTTTTATAGGTTTTCAAAGTTACCACAAACTTTAAGAAATTGTAAAAAGGCCCCCCTCACTTTCAAGAAAATTTTTTTTTTGCTATTTTTAGTTTATCATCAAATTTTTTTAATACTATTTTTTATTTAGCATAAATTTTTTAATACTATTTTTTATTTAGCATAAATTTTAACTTTTAACTTTTAACTCAATACTTTTAGATATTTTATAATTTAGCCTTTATATATTTTACTTTCCGGTTTGGTTCCATATACCTTTCAACTTGTAGAAAATTTATGTTTTACGTTGCGGTTTAAATTTTACGAGTTAACATACCACAATGTGCGTGTATGGTTCAACGTGTTTACGACTACCTTATTTAAGAAAATTTACGTTTTATGTTGCGGTTTAAATTTTACGAGTTAACACGCCACAATGTGCGTGTCTGGTTCAACGTGTTTACGACTACCTTTTTTCCCATTTAATGACCCATTTACATTGCGCGAGTCTTATATATATAAATCTTGAAAGTCGGTGTCCACAAGAACATTTTAGAGGTTTTGAAAGTTACCACCAAACTTTAAGAAGATACGTTTGGCCGGACAACCGCGGGGAAGGTGGTTGGTCCAGTTGAGCACACTTAAACCGTCTTCCAACAAACCGGCCGGTTCGACTGGAAGAAATTGTAAATCCAAAATGTATTAAACTCAGTTTTGTAGTGAATTTGAAATCCGAAGTTATTGCCGCTATTTTATATTCACATAATTTAGTTATGTTATAGTTTTTAAGATTAAGTGTTTATATTTTAATACAACATATATTTAATTATTTTTAGTTCTAATCAACTTTACATTATCCACAGGTTTATATTCTTTTTTACTCTAATTCTTTCTTTAATATTTTGTTTTAGGATTGCTAATAATATTGCCCAGTTTATAAATCCCGTTTGACCGGTCCAACCAGTAAACTAATAAAATATCCGGTTCGTTGACCGGTCCTTATTTTATACTAATACGGTTATCAGTTACCATGGCGTTCCAAGAAAACCTCGCGGCAACGCGCGAGGTTTAATTCCTAGTTAAGTATAATTTTTATTTTGCAAAAGAAATAGTAGAGCTGATTATTTACATGACTTCTGAAATTCAAATGATTTAATAGATTGTTAAAGGGTTTAAGTTTGGAGTAAAATGATCTGGGTTATAAACGAGTTATCATGTAAATAACACAATTTGAATTGTGTTTAACTGGATTAATATATCTGATTCGTTTGTGACATACATAACATTTTTAACTAATCATGTTAAATGAATTAACAGATCAACACGATATATTTAAGACCCGTTTATCAAAAGAATGTAGTCTTATAATTAGGGATCACCGGTACCTTTACCGAAAGTATCCGGTCCCAAATTTTATAAAAAACGAGTACCAGTACCGGTACCGAATTTGATATATGGGTACAGGTACAGGTATAGGTACAGGCACCGGTATGGTACCGGTATTTCGATACACGGTACCTCTTTGGTACCCGTTACATCCACAATATTATTTTTTAGGCTTGCTACATGGTGCATGTTTGGTTACGGTACCTGGTACTTGTTTTTGTACGTGTTACCGGGTACATGTTTGATATCCGATACCTCTAAATGTTTATAACAACTAAACAAAAATAAAATATCAAAAAAAAAACATCCACATAAAATGATAGTTTCTTTATTTTTCTCATTTTCTGCTAATTCAATCCACACACTAGTCCACCATTCATTTCTATTAAAATCATAAGTAGTATACCTCTTGATATTGTAATGAAGTAAAAAGAATGATATTAAAAAAATAATAATAGTTACCCTTAAAGATCAAAACAGAATACAAGTTGATGGGGGTGAAAAATAATACAAAACAAAATACAAATTCCAAAATAACCTATTCGTATTTGGGTACTAGCGGGACTGTACAGGACTTTTGCCCAAAATATAAGAAAATCAAGTACGGGTTCCGGTACCTTATACATATTTTCGGTACTAGTGAGGTACCGGAACCGGTACGGTACGAAAAGTGATACGGGTACTGGGTACCAAATGCTCATCCCTAGTTATAATTTATGTATAATCAAATATCTCGCTAGCCCTAGCTTTAAAACTTTGAAGTTGTTATCATCATATTAAAATGTAGTGTCATTCTTCTTATTGAATTGTATATATTTTATTGTTAAATATGTCATATTATGTTATTCATATTATATAACTAAACAAACATGTTAGTGTTAGCATCGAAGTGAATGGTAAGTTTAGATAAACCTATATTGTTTAATCGAACAAAATCATATAATTATATCACGTTAGATACGATTTATCGAACACGATTCAATTTAAAATAGTATACTAATATTGAATTAGATAAAAATGGTTTTGAATTTGTGTAATAGTATGGTTGTCACGTGGCTCCCACATTCATTACCACAACTCCTCACATGCTTCCCATTGTGAACTTGTTCTTTAATAATATACCCCAAAATTTTAATTTACTATATGCTTACAAAAGCACATATAACTTTTTTTGTTTTTTCTTGCTACGTCATCAATCTTGTTATATTTTTTTAAACATTTAAAATTTTTAACGACTTTTATAGATCACTGATATGTTACTGGTCTACCAAATCATCTCTAATGTGAAATTACGAAACCTTGGAGCTTTAGTTTGGCACATCCCCAATCGGAAGCTTGTACGTTAGTTCGTCTCCATCCGTCCCCACTAGGGGTGTCATTTCAGTTTTTTTATCGGGTTTGGGTTCCTCGGGTTGTTAGGTGTAGGAAATCAACCCGAAGACCAAACCAAAAAAGTAATATTTAATCGTTTTTCGGGTTTCGATATTCAGGTTTATTCGGGTCGGGTTAATCAGTAATCAGGTTTATACTAAACCATTAAGCTTTAAATTATTTGTTATCTCGAATGTTTGTGTAAGTAATATGTATGTGATCAAGATACATGTATGAGATTTAGCATATGTTATCAATATAGAAGTTTGTTTATTATCTTGATCAGAGAATTTTTACATATTAACGTTCACTTTGTCATGTATATTCAAATATTAACAGACATTATAGTTTGATTATTCTTAAAGTTCATATACTAAAATTAAACCACAACAATGAAATATAAAGTTTAGAAAACTATGTATCCAAAACTTGTAAACGGTAACATAATACACATATATAAATACACACACGCACACACACACACACACACACACACATATATATATATATGTGTGTGTGTGTGTGTGTGTGTATAACTTGGAATTTTTTTAAAACCTAACATTCGTGTAAATCGGGCTGACTAGAAACTCATAAAATCAACCAAAATGCTGAACCATTTATAAAAATCAGATTCTGTTTAATGTAAGAATCGGGTTGTTTAGTCCTAATTGGGTATAAGTTGATTTTGAATGGGTGAAAAACACACCTCTTAGTCCCCACTATCAGTAAAAAAATCCACCTTAGACAATAATACATTCTACCTAAACCTAAAAGTCCCTTTTTGTTATATGTGAAACTTAAATCAAATATTTTTTATTTTAATAAAATCTTCTATAAGAAGCCATTTTAATTAGATTTTTTTAAACGACAGGTTAGCGGTTAGTAAGATCAAATTCATAAATATTCAACAATGTCAATGTTTGAACCCTGAATCTTTACAAGAGACGAAATCTTACACATTCTATTTAACCACTACACAAAAAAATCATTTGTGAGTTTTGATTGGATATCAAAATAATAAAGTAGTCAACCCCTATCATCTCGAAGAGTCACTAGTTTGGTACCATTTAAAAGTCATCAAACCTAAAGAAACATATTGTCAATCTTTTCAAACTTCAACTAACTATAAAATTATCAAAAAAGTGTTGACTACTGTGAATCCAAGGATCTCAATTCAGGAATTATCAGTATTAAAATAAAGACAAGTTAATGATCGCGGAATAATCATTAATTGTTGTTTAATTGTGTTAATTGTTAATTGAAGAACACAATCACAATGACACAGTAAATACAAACACAATAATTGATTCAAATGTATTTCATTAATATTGAGTAATGATTACAAAAGAATAATTATAAAAACTATGAACAATGATTTCTTCAATCGACTTGATGTTGTTGTTGATGAGACGGCGGCTAGGGTTGCACAATGATGTGATAGTCGACAGCCGTAATATTGCTAAAATTGTGTTCACCAAGATGTGAAACCTAGGACTCATATTTATAGGCACTTTGTGTCAGTTAAGAAAACACCGGATCTCTTGAGATTTAATATTGACTTGTTGACTTGTTAACTGATTGACATTGCAAGTGTTCTGGTCTTTCGCAGATATCTAGTCTTCCGTAGATATCTAGTCTTCCGCAGGAACTTCTGTTCTTCCGTAGGAACCTTGCCTTCCGTAGGAATCTTCACAGTAATCCTTGGGTGATGTTCATCCGCAGACATGGGTTAACATATACATTCAATGCATACATAATGATAGTCAGTTACAATTATTTATTACAAGTATTGATTAAAGTTCCATGCCTATACAAATTGATCTAGACCTATACTTCCTAGATCTAACAATACTCCCCCTTAGGCTTAGATACTTCTAATCACTCCTTCAAAACTGAAAGCTCCTTGACTCTGGCAATTATTTTGTTGTAAAAGTAGGATACAACAGACTTCTGATCATCATATTTGTAATTGATCTTCATCTTGCTAATTTTCTTCAGAGTTTCATAGCTTAGTCCCAAAACATCTTCTTCTGTTATAAGGGATTCCAGAACATTATTGTTGTTGATAATTTCCAATTCATCTTGTTCTGAAATCCTCAGTTCTGAGACTTCTTCATAGTTTGTCCCCTTTAGTAATCCAACATTATGTATTCTCCTCTTGTAAGCTTTGGCATGGAGTTTGTCAATAACTTGGATTACATGCATATTCAAAAACAGATCATTCTGTGCTTGTTCATCACCTAGTTTTGGAAAGAATTTGTCATGCAGATAAGAGGTGTAGCTGGGATGAAGTAGCTTGATTTCCCCAGGATCAAAAATCCTGATCCGATCAGCCCTTTTGTTTTCTGCATTTCTCAGTAGCACAAGCTCTTTTGTTTTCTCAACATAACCCCATTCAGTTATTGGGTATGTGAATTGAGTCCCTTCAATGCACTTAATTGCTGCTAATTTCCAATCATTGTATCCAACCCTCTTCAAGAATTCATCATCTACTGATTCTGAGGCATTGGATTTGTATCTTTTAAGGCCCTTGATTCTCTTTCTGTGCTCTGCATCTTCTTTTTTAGCCTCTACAAGCACATCGTCCTTAAATTTTGTTTTGAGTTTGCCCACTATAGTTGAGAAGTCTCTTCCTCTTGGGTGAATTGGGTAATTGCTGATGATCAGGCTTTGTAGATCTTTGATGTCATTCTCTGGCAGGCACACCACTGAAAATACATCATGGAAGTATTCAATTCTTCCAGATGTTCATTTAATAATGGCACAATCCCAGTCTGGATCATATTTCCAGGCCATAATCCCAGTCTGGATCATACTCCCCCTAAATTGTAGATTTCCGATGTGAAATGAAGCTTGATGTTGATTTTTTAAAATAGATGTTCAAGCCAAGAGTTTTATTTTTCTTGTTACGGAAGCGAGATCTTCAAAACTTTGAACAACTAATTGTGTTTTGTTTTGTGACCCGAGTCATATACAGAAACCCGAGGACTTGTGTCCTTGTTGTTGATGGCACCCCAAATCTCAAATCCATAGATCTGAAATTTAATGTTCTTGTTCATAGTCACAACCCAATCAAATTTTGTAAGCCTATATTTCATTTACATATCCCATAGCCCATTAACATAAGCCCTAGCCCACAGTCACACAAATTGAACTTTCATGTCCGTAGATATGAAATTCACATCCGCGGAAGTTTGGTTCCTTGTTCGCAGATCATCTACTGATGAACAAAGGAAGTTGAAATCAACTAAGGCAGGTAAGTATGTTTTGTCTGCTGGAGTTTGATTTCATCAACGGATGAAATACCAATAGCATGTCCGTTGAAATCACTTTTAACATCATGGAAGTCAACATTCTAAATCCATAGAAGTGAACCTATGTCCGCTGAGGATCACCAACTTGAAATTTGATTAAGGCAAATTGCTATTCCGTATTTCATCTACGGATGCACAAAACATTTTTTCAAAAACCATTTTATTCGTTTCTTTGCTGATTTGATAGGCTATTTTGGCTGTTTGGAGCTGTTGATTGTTTGATGTTTAGGGCTACGTATGGCTACATACTTTGATGGTTGTGAGCTGCTCAATTTGCTGTTGAAATGATTGCTTCTCGGCTGCTATTTAGATGCTAATTTGCTGCTGTTTTGTTACTGAACTTGCTGCTGTTTTGTTACTGAATTTGCTGCTGAAACGCAGCTCGTGTTTGCTGTTGAAAACTGAGTATGTGCAGGGGTTGCACAAACGTGGTTAATGAAGGTGTTATGTGGGTGAGTTGGGGCTATTTTTGTGATGTTAAGGGTGAGTTTTGTTGAGGATTAGGGGCTGCAATAAGATGTTTGATAAGGTTAAAGGCTGCACACTTCAGCGGATTAAACACCATTTCAAGGATCCATTGTTAGACCCAACTTCGGACTAGGAACACAACCTATCTGTAGATAAGATTGTGATGATTTGTTGTTGATTTTGGTGGTGGATGGGGTTGTTTTAGATCAATTTGTGAGCTACACAAGGATGTTTGGGGTTGTTTAGAGGTAGTTGTCTTTATAAACAGATAGGAAACCATAAATTATCCGTAGATCATGTGGTAACCACATCAACAAACTCAAGTCACAAGTTGTCCGTGGAAGAACTTGTAATGATTTTACTGCTGTATCATACTCCCCCTAAATTGTAGATTTTCGATGTGAAATGAAGCTTGATGTTGATTTTTTTAAATAGATGTTCAAGCCAAGAGTTTTATTTATCTTGTTACGGAAGCGAGATCTTCAAAACTTTGAACAACTAATTGTGTTTTGTTTTGTGACCCGAGTCATATACAGAAACCCGAGGACTTGTGTCCTTGTTGTTGATGGCACCCCAAATCTCAAATCCATAGATCTGAAATTTAATGTTCTTGTTCATAGTCACAACCCAATCAAATTTTGTAAGCCTATATTTCATTTACATATCCCATAGCCCATTAACATAAGCCCTAGCCCACAGTCACACAAATTGAACTTTCATGTCCGTAGATATGAAATTTAAATCCGCGGAAGTTTGGTTCCTTGTTCGCAGATCATCTACTGATGAACAAAGGAAGTTGAAATCAACTAAGGCAGGTAAGTATGTTATGTCTGCTGGAGTTTGATTTCATCAACGGATGAAATACCAATAGCATGTCCGTTGAAATCGCTTTTAACATCATGGAAGTCAACATTCTAAATCCATAGAAGTGAACCTATTTCCGCTGAGGATCACCAACTTGAAATTTGATTAAGGCAAATTGCTATTCCGTATTTCATCTACGGATGCACAAAACATTTTTTCAAAAACCATTTTATTCGTTTCTTTGCTGATTTGATAGGCTGTTTTGGCTGTTTGGAGCTGTTGATTGTTTGATGTTTAGGGCTACATATGGCTACATACTTTGATGGTTGTGAGCTGCTCAATTTGCTGTTGAAATGATTGCTTCTCGGCTGCTATTTAGATGCTAATTTGCTGCTGTTTTGTACTGAACTTGCTGCTGTTTTGTTACTGAATTTGCTGCTGAAACGCAGCTCGTGTTTGCTGTTGAAAACTGAGTATGTGCAGGGGTTGCACAAACGTGGTTAATGAAGGTGTTATGTGGGTGAGTTGGGGCTATTTTTGTGATGTTAAGGGTGAGTTTTGTTGAGGATTAGGGGCTGCAATAAGATGTTTGATAAGGTTAAAGGCTGCACACTTCAGCGGATTAAACACCATTTCAAGGATCCATTGTTAGACCCAACTTCGGACTAGGAACACAACCTATCTGTAGATAAGATTGTGATGATTTGTTGTTGATTTTGGTGGTGGATGGGGCTGTTTTAGATCAGTTTGTGAGCTACACAAGGATGTTTGGGGTTGTTTAGAGGTAGTTGTCTTTATAAACAGATAGGAAACCATAAATTATCCGTAGATCATGTGGTAACCACATCAACAAACTCAAGTCACAAGTTGTCCGTGGAAGAACTTGTAATGATTTTACTGCTGTATCATACTCCCCCTAAATTGTAGATTTCCGATGTGAAATGAAGCTTGATGTTGATTTTTTTAAATAGATGTTCAAGCCAAGAGTTTTATTTTTCTTGTTACGGAAGCGAGATCTTCAAAACTTTGAACAACTAATTGTGTTTTGTTTTGTGACCCGAGTCATATACAGAAACCCGAGGACTTGTGTCCTTGTTGTTGATGGCACCCCAAATCTCAAATCCATAGATCTGAAATTTAATGTTCTTGTTCATAGTCACAACCCAATCAAATTTTGTAAGCCTATATTTCATTTACATATCCCATAGCCCATTAACATAAGCCCTAGCCCACAGTCACACAAATTGAACTTTCATGTCCGTAGATATGAAATTCACATCCGCGGAAGTTTGGTTCCTTGTTCGCAGATCATCTACTGATGAACAAAGGAAGTTGAAATCAAGTAAGGCAGGTAAGTATGTTATGTCTGCTGGAGTTTGATTTCATCAACGGATGAAATACCAATAGCATGTCCGTTGAAATCGCTTTTAACATCGTGGAAGTCAACATTCTAAATCCATAGAAGTGAACCTATGTCCGCTGAGGATCACCAACTTGAAATTTGATTAAGGCAAATTGCTATTCCGTATTTCATCTACGGATGCACAAAACATTTTTTCAAAAACCATTTTATTCATTTCTTTGCTGATTTGATAGGCTGTTTTGGCTGTTTGGAGCTGTTGATTGTTTGATGTTTAGGGCTACATATGGTCACATACTTTGATGGTTGTGAGCTGCTCAATTTGCTGTTGAAATGATTGCTTCTCGGCTGCTATTTAGATGCTAATTTGCTGCTGTTTTGTTACTGAACTTGCTGCTGTTTTGTTACTGAATTTGCTGCTGAAACGCAGCTCGTGTTTGTTGTTGAAAACTGAGTATGTGCAGGGGTTGCACAAACGTAGTTAATGAAGGTGTTATGTGGGTGAGTTGGGGCTATTTTTGTGATGTTAAGGGTGAGTTTTGTTGAGGATTAGGGGCTGCAATAAGATGTTTGATAAGGTTAAAGGCTGCACACTTCAGCGGATTAAACACCATTTCAAGGATCCATTGTTAGACCCAACTTCGGACTAAGAACACAACCTTTCTGTAGATAAGATTGTGATGATTTGTTGTTGATTTTGGTGGTGGATGGGGCTGTTTTAGATCAGTTTGTGAGCTACACAAGGATGTTTGGGGTTGTTTAGAGGTAGTTGTCTTTATAAACAGATAGGAAACCATAAATTATCCGTAGATCATGTGGTAACCACATCAACAAACTCAAGTCACAAGTTGTCCGTGGAAGAACTTGTAATGATTTTACAGCTGTACAGAGTTATATATTCTACAGATGTTGGCAGCCCATACAAATAAACCCGATTCCACATTTTCTTTTTATTTTAATGATCACAACCCAATCCATGAATGCTTGAGCCCAAGTCCACATCCAAGAGACACCTACGGCAGCCCCTTCCCTTTCTTTCGCAAACCCTAATTAGGCAGCCACATTCTCATTCGCAAGCAACCCGTAGCTTTTTGATCCTTGAGGCAGCCTCTTTCATTCGCTTTCTTGCAAGATCCGCATCAGATCTTGTATTGTTGAATTGATTGTTGATGAAATTGCTATTGTATCATTATGTTGATGAATCCAAATCATTAGATTTCTCATGAAGAACACACTAACTTTTTCTTCAAGTTTTCCTTTGATCTTCAACAATTTTAGCAATCTAACCTTGAAATCTCATCAAAATCAATATGAATCCATCAACTCTGGCTCTGATACCAATTGTGTGTTCCAGGTGTGAACGGGAACAATGAGCATGGATCTTAGGAATCATATTGATAATAATAAAACTTGATGATTCGATGCTAAAACAATAATAATGATGAACACAAAAAGTGTTTAATGATTGGTGTTTATCGATTTTATGATGAAATCATCATCCATGAAGAATGATGATATGATGTTGTTGGTGATGGAACTAATTCCCACACTTGGTGGAGAATTATTCACCCTTTACAATGATGATATATGTTAGTATTTATACTAGTCTAGCAATTAAATTAATTACAAAATAAACCTTAGACTAATATTTTTATTGTTTTTTTTCTTCAAGTCTTCAACTTTAATAATATTGAAAATCTTCAATTTCTTCAAAGGTAGAATACCCAACAACTACTATAAACAATTCACATATAATTTGCTTAAATCAAGTATGTTCTAAACTAAATAGCGTATATATTTTCATCACACAGATATATAATATAGGTATGCAATGTTTTAATCTAAACCAAGACCCCCACCCACAAATTCCACAAGCAAGGATCATCGTCAACTTGTCATCACCATCACAACATTCTTCGTGTTCTTCTCTATGACTTTTGATCTACTATCTATTCAATGAAGGTTAAGTTGGTCGTATTCGTGGGTTGACAAGTCAAACCCAAAAGAAGAAGCAAACATAAAAATCATGTCAAACACATGAACGCGAACAAAACAAAAGTTTTCATGGACTGACACAAATTTATTCACTAGAAATTATAAATTTATGACTAAGATACAAATTTATATATGAAATATTTGTGTTTAAACTATAAAACTTGATCCTTATTTCTCTTTTTTATTTAAGTTTTGGCATTAGATGCCAAATAAGTTTATTTATGATATTAAATACACTTTTTTGAATATATATATATATATATATATATATATATATATTACTAAAATGGTTAAACTAGTATAACACCAAAAACTTGATCAATTTTGAGAGAAAGAAAGATCTATAACTTTTGATGAGCATAACTCGGCTAGGAATAGAGTTATGTGGCTCATAACCAATAAATAGAAAGCTCTCAAAAAACTGCATAGGAAGAGTAATGTTATGGACGGTAAAATTTCTCCGTATTAACTATAAGTTTCATTAAAGACCGTAACATTTTGAACCTAACGATCCGTAAGATTGAGGAGGTTTTAGAAACGACTAGAATTAACACATCACCCTTCCGAGGCAGTTAGAAGGTTACAAGTTATAAAGAATCAGCCTATATATAAAATCCTTTTGCTACTCAAGTTGAAATCATTCAGAACTAGAATGTGTTTTATACACTCTGTTGAATGCTGAAACCTACCCGCGTTAGCTTTGTTCTATCGGAGGGTTTTCCTAACCAAAGAGTGGTGGACAGTCATGTAAAGGTTATCACTTAGAATATAATAAGATGTAGGGTGAGTACAGCTATAAGGCTAGGTAGTAACCTATAGATTATGGGTAAGATATTCGCAGTGCATAAAAAATTGCCTTGTTGGGTTCCATCCACAACACCTAGGGTAAGAAATGAGTCGATTACCCGAAGAAAGGAGGTAACGGCCTGGGAAGGGTACATGATGAGTACCAAGAGTTGGATTAGGGTAGAAATTCTGGATCATGCGTTTCATACCTAGGGAAGAAACAAAGTTAATATCCAACTAAAGCTGACATCCGTTTGGGGAAAAGGTAGGAGATGTACAGGAGGGTAAAGGGAATGGTCTTCATCCCAGCTACTCAACCACAGTCAACCACTAAACCATAACCTACACTAGAAGAACCAACCCCATTCCCCATCAAAACAGAACCCACTGATGAAACCTTCACCCCTGAACCCACAACACTACCCAAACCTACCACATCACCTCAACCACCCAAACTACCCATCCTAAAACCCAAAACACAACCCAAAACCACTAAACCTAAGCCTACCTAACAAAAACCAAGACCATCCCCTCAGCCTCCTCAACATCTCTCCTTTGAGGAAATAAAGGAGTTCAAGACAAGGCTCATCAACTGCACCACTTTGAGCAGCATCTCCTATGAGGGAGACCTTATCAACATCACCTATGTTGATAACTCTTCAAGCTCCCTCACCCTAGGCCAATTTCTTGAGTTGCCTAGAGACACTTTGGGCCAGGCTGCAAGACTTCTTGGTCTCAACTCCGATACCTCAATGCTGAGGAGAAGAGACTAAGAAGGAGACTGGTGACTCTACTGGATACAAGGAAAGAGGACAAGATTTTTAGTCAATCTCCTGGACCTAGGAATGCTATAATCTAGTGGAGGTTCGATGAACCTTCTCATAACTTTGTTGTGGAAAGGGAGAATGGTGAAACCAACAGGCTCAATGCCACTTCTCTCCTGCATCTCAGCAGATTTGATCTTGCTGAGCTTGCTGAGAAGCCATTCTCCAATCCCTCCAACTCTGAGACTGCTGCACACATCAGAAATCATATCAGCGGTCTCCACTTGGCTGAACAAAGTAGAAGAGCCAAGATTGAAGAAGAGTTGAAGCTGAAAAGAGCGGAAGACAAGGAAAGACCAACCACCAAAGGCACAGCCTTTCTACAGATGGTGGAAGGTCCTGAATTGGAACCAATAGTTAGATGGGAATATGACTATAGTTCCCATCAACTAACTCTCTTCAGAGGGCCACAACAAAGGGTACATATAATCCAAGGAGACAGAGTGGAGGTTTTGTCTACCAAGGATCTGTACAAGATTCTCAGCACCACGTTAGGAAAGAATAAAGATACTGATAAACACTTACTTTCCCTGGTGCTGAGAACTTTGAGAAGAAGAGGGAAGTGAAGTTTTGGTAGCATCAGCCTAGGGGGAGTTTGTTGGATCATGATGAGGCTGATGCAACCAAAACCACTTCATAGTCATTTTTGGTGCTACATTGAAGGGCTTCCGAAGCAAAGCAAGAGATCTTCCGAGAGTCTGAAGACAACAGCTGAAGTCAACAACTGAAGACAACAGCTGAAGTCAACAACTGAAGACAACGGCTGAAGTCAACAACTGAAGACAACAGTTGAAGCCAACAGCTGAAGACTATCTTCCGAAGACAAAGTCTGATGAAAGAGCTGAAGACAAAGTCTGAGCTTCCGAAGACAAAGTCTGATGAAAGAGCTGAAGACAAAGTCTGAGCTTCCGAAGACAAAGTCTGATGAAAGAGCTGAAGACAAAGTCTGAGCTTCCGAAGACAAAGAAGACTCCAAGCCTCGGAAGAAGCAGTCTTCCGAAGTAAAAGTGGCTTCGGAAGAAGTTATTCTTCCGAAGTACTTTATTCTTCGGAAGACATTGCGATGACCAGCAGACTAAAGTATGGTCCCTGACAGTTCACTGCAGACCTCTGATACAGCATGGCATCTTCCTAAAGAGCCATGTTGTTGACCGTGCTTTATTCTACTGTTCACCTTTTTATGATAGTACATGTTACCAACTTTAGTTGGTGACAAAAGGTAAGTCAGGGACATGTCCTGACTACCAACTCTCAGGCAAAATGTCTGAAAGACCTCACCTAGAATCTTGTAGTATAGATGTAAGGTTAGAGGTGTCCAGCTGGTATCAAAGTATATCCGGCTGTAGGTAGTATTATATATATCTTCTCCTTGTAACTCATTAGAAGTGATTTTGAGAGTCCAAGAGTCTTATAATCCTTTGAGTTGAGAAGCAATATATAAAAGTACCTTGAAAATTTACTTCCTGTGTTAATTTTCTTACTGCTTGTTACTTGTTATATTATGATCAACTCTTCATAGACTACTTGCTGAGTGTTATTCACAGTGAGTTGAGAGAAAAACCACCCATAATCGATCCTGCAATTGGTATCAGAGCTCTAGGCTCTTGATTGTGAGATCTTACCATCCAAATCAACCTGTTTTTCACTCCTCACTACAAACCACTCACTCAAATGGCTGCTCTCTCCAAGGCTGATATGGAAACCGGTACCATGACCAAGTCCCCACTGATCACCCCTGAAGACTTTGACACATGGTGTATCAGAATAGAAGGCTTCATCAAGTGTCAAGATTCAAGGATGTGGGACTCCATTGTCAATGGTCCTTTCATACCAAGCACCACTTCTGCCACTGGTAATCGCATCATTCCAAAAGATGTTGATGATTACTCAGAAGAAGACAGGAAGAGAATAGAGCTGGATCAAAGGGCTATGACTTCTCTCCAAACTGCTCTCCCCAACTCCGTCTACAGACGCTTCAAGAAGTGCAAAACTGCTAAAGATTTATGGGAAGCACTGAAGCTGATGTATGAAGGATCCAAGGAAACCCAAGAGAACAAGAAGGATCTCTTGAAGCAGCAGTTTGAGAACATTACTTTCAAGGCTGGTGAGACCTTGACTTAACAATACTTCAGGTATGTTGAGCTAGTAGATACTCTGGAGGATATTGGAGTAGCTCTTGAGAATAGAGACATAGTTAGGAAGTTCATGTCTTCCCTTCCTAAACTATGGATACATTATTGTGTTGTAATCAAGAGAACTTCGGACCTTAAGACTCTTACTCTGACAGAGTTGTATGGTATCCTAAGTGCATTCCAGATGGAGATGAACATGCAGAACTCCTCTGGTCACTCCAATAACCAACTGAGTTCAACCCATCATGTGGTTGAAAGGGAAATCACAGAACCATAACATCAGTTGCTATGTTACCCTGACAACTCACACAGCGGACCTTACATTACTCTACCTGAGACTCCAAAGTCTCAAAAGGTTCAACACAACTCCTCTCAGGATAGTTGTGCCTTTGTCTCTGGAAGTGGACACTCTGGTGATTTTCAATACTGCTTTGATGATCTTGAGTGCTTCAGTCCAGATGATGTGGAGTATATGGATATTGTCCAGTAGATGGCTCTTTTAACTTACAGAGCGAAGAAGTTCTTCAAGAGAACTGGAAGGCAATTCCCTCAAAACCCAGTCAACAGCAGGTTTGGGTTTGACAAAAGCAAAGCAAAGTGTTACAACTGCAACCAACTTGGTCACTTTGCTAGGGAATGCAAGGCTCCCAAGAACAACCCGGGAACCCCACAGGCCTCCACACATCCCACTGCTTCAAAGCATGAAGAGAAGTCAACTGAAAGAGCTGCTGTGGCTCAAGAAGTTGATTGGAGCTTCATGGTACAGGATGTGACTCCTGCTCAAGCACTCATGGCCGGAACAGATGATGATCAGGTATATAACATCTTTGTACTGCTGCCTGTATTGCTAAAGTTAAACTCTATAAGGATTACATTTCGGAAATCAGATCTGAGGTTGAGTCTTTAAATGTGCTAAAATCTGATTTTAAGAGAGTTGAATCTGACTATCAAAAGAAAATTGAGGAGTTAGAGAAAACTGTGTCTCTTTTGAAACATGAAAAGACTAATTATAAGACTCAAATTAAAGATCTGATATCCAAACTATCTGAGGTTCAAGCCCAGTTGGTCACAGCTGAGGCTCAGGCCAGGAAGCAAGCTATTGTTGAGCAAAGCTTCCAAACTATTCTTACATCAACCTCTCATTCCAAAATGTTTTATCAAAACAAAGAAGGGTTGGGAACCAATGAAATAGCTCCACCACACTCTTATGAGTCTATTAGACTACCTAGATGTGGTACTGAAGAGCAAGAGGTTCCAACTGCAGACCCTTCTCCATTGGAACTAAAGGATGAGGCAAAAATAGTGACCACCACAGGGGAGAAACAGGAGGATATACTCATCTCCACCTGTGAAGACCAAATCCTAACCACCAAGGCAAGAAGAAGCAGAGCTAAAGCTGCTAGAAGGACTGCCAAGAAGGTTGCAGAGTCCAAGCTTAAGATCGACCCAAAGCAAAAGGGTGTCTTCATTTCTGCCGGATTTCAAGTGGTAGGTACTTCTGATTCAGGAAATGAGTGTAATACCAGCACTCCTATCCTACTGAAGGATCAGAAGTTGAAAGGAAAAGTTACTGATGAAGAGAAGAAACCTAAGAAACAGCAACCTGCAAGTTCCCAGAAAACTAACATTGCATGCATAATGTGTGGTCTGCACAACCACATGGCTAAAGATTGTTACTACAATCCAGCAAGCACACATTATGCAAATAATGTTAGAAAAGAAGGAGTCAGAGAAGGTTTCTCAGTTGGACCACTTCAAAAGGTCCAAATGATGAAAAAGGGAAGGTTGGTCTCGGAAGCCAAGTTGCTTTCGGAAGAAACTACTTCTTCCGAAGGGAAGATGGCTTCGGAAGCCAAACCTTCTAAGGTTCGAAAGAACAAGAAGGCTCCCTTGAAACCATCTCAGAAGAAGACTACTTCAAAAGAAAAGGTGGTGAAGGTTTTTTTCGAAAAGAAAGAAGCTTCGGAAGAAGACCATGCTGCACAAGCTTTAACAAGCTCATCTTCAAAGAACAAGCAAGGGATGGATTGGAAGATCAAGGAAGATGCTGCAGCCCAAACCTCTTCTTCAACAACGACCACTATTGAACCCCAATGCATATCTTTTGGTTCAATTATGTCACTATCGTTGGAAGAGCCCAAGACCAGCAAGGCTTGGGCTTCCAAACAATACTAACCATCTCATCTTATGTGCAGGGACGTCCATTTGACAAGAACAACAATGTCTGGATTGTAGATAGTGGATGCTCCAGGCACATGACAGGGAACAGATCTCTCCTTCAACAATTCCAGAGCTTTGATGGAGGGCCTGTCTAATTTGGAGGTGAGGCCGGAGGATATATTTCAGGCAGATGAAGTATATCCAATGGCAGAATAAACATTGACAAAGTTCACTTTGTGAAACAGCTTGAACACAATCTGTTAAGTGTTTCTCAATTCTGTGACCAGAAGCATCAGATGCTCTTCACAGAACATGAGTGCATTATCCTCAAACCAGGGATGACAATTCCTCCGGAATTGGTGCTTCTTAGATCTCCCAGGAAAGGGGATATGTACAAGCTGGATATGAACAATGCTTCTCCTATGGGTGAAGTATCATGCTTTCTTTCCAAAGCTGGTAGTGATGAGTCAACACTATGGCATAAACGTATGTGTCATGTGAATTTTAAAACAATGAATAAATTGGCTAAAAATAACTTGGTACATGGTTTGCCTAAAAAGGAATTTTTCTGCAAAGATAACTGTGTTGCATGCCTGAAAGGGAAACAACACAGATCATCTCACAAATCCAAATGTGTTAACTCTATCACTACTCCATTACACTTATTGCACATGGATCTCTTTGGTCCCACAAGTATAATGAGCACTGGAAGGAAATCATACTGCCTTGTGATAGTTGATGATTTTACAAGATTTACATGGGTATTCTTTTTAAGAAGTAAAGATGAAACTGCTGAAACTTTAAAATCTTTTATTCTTAAAATAGAAAATCAAATTGATCACAAGGTTAAGATCATTAGAAGTGATCAAGGGACTGAGTATAAGAACTTCGTTCTTGACTCGTTCTGTGACTCAAAAGGGATTGCCAGACAATACAGTGCTCCCAGAACTCCTCAACAAAACGGTGTTACTGAGAGGAGGAACAGGACATTTATTGAGGCTGCTCGGACCATGTTAGCTGATTCAAAGCTGCCTCTAACATTCTGGGCAGAGGCAGTCAGCACTACATGCTATGTGCAGAACAGGGTTCTTGTAGTTAAGCCCCATGGAAAAACCCCTTATGAGTTATGGAACAAGAGGCCACCGTTCATTGTCTTTCTAAGGTCCTTTGGCTGCAGGTGTACCATACTTAACACAAAGGACAACTTAGCAAAGTCTGCTAAGAAGTCGGATGATGCTATCTTTATTGGATACTCTTCTAGCTCTAAAGCTTATGGAGTATACAATATCAAGAATCAACAATTTGAGGAATCATCCAATATAGTTGTTAATGAGCACACTCCTTGTGTTAGGGGGAATGGACCTGAGTATATCTTTGATTTAGAATTGTTTCCAAACTATTCTAAACTATCTTGTGAGAATGTTTCAGCTGGAACAGGTGCTCAAGAGAATGCTGATGCTGATGCTGATGCAAGTCAACTGTTTGAGCTTCCCAGACCTCTTCCAAATTCTCCAAGAGCTGAAAGGCAACAAGATTCAACCATTCACAGATCTGATAGTGTAACTATCTCCAGGAATAATGAAGCTTCAACAAGTGAATCACTTGATCAACCTCAAAGTTCTTCAGGTGATCCATTACAACACCAGGTTGAGGGATGTAGTATTCCGAAGGAACAGGCAACTGTTAATCGTACTCCACAACCAACCATTAATGATGTTTCTCAATCATTTAATCAGTCCTCATTGAATGACTTTGAAACAGCAGTTGGACAGAGTGATCCAGTTCCTTATCAGAATATGTCTAACCTAGACTTATCTCTGCAACTGGAAGTGATTCCTCGTCTTAGGATTCACAACACTCATCCAACTGAGAACATCATAGGGAATGTCTCTGAGGGTGTGAGAACAAGAGGACAAACTCATCATGGGAATGTCTGCTTGTATTCATGCTTCTTGTCTCAGATGGAACCAAAGAAGGTAGAAGATGCCTTAAAGGATAGTAGTTGGGTTGAATCGATGCAAGAGGAGCTGCTTCAATTCAGAAGACAAAAGGTCTGGAATCTATGCCCGCTACCATCTGGTCAAGTACCCATAGGCACTAAATGGGTATTCAGGAACAAGAAAGATGATAGAGGCTTGATTATCAAGAATAAGGCAAGACTAGTAGTTCAAGGGTACACCCAGGAGGAAGGAATTGATTATACTGATGTCTTTGCACCTGTTGCAAGACTTGAGGTAGTTAGGATCTTCCTTGCTTATGCTGCATCCAAGAACTTCACAGTCTACCAACTTGACGTCAAGTGTGCTTTTCTATATAGGGATATAGATAGGGAAATCTATGTATGTCAACCTCCAGGATTTGAAGACCCATGGCACCCCAACTACGTGTGCAAACTGGATAAAGCTCTATATGGGCTGCACCAAGCACCTAGGCTGTGGTATGAGACCTTGTCTCAATTTCTCCTGAAGAATGGATACACTAGAGGTACCATTGACAAGACTCTTTTCATCAGAAAAAGTGGAGAAGACATTTTGCTAGTACAAGTTTATGTTGATGACATCATATTTGGTTCTTCAAACGATCAAATGTGCAAGGACTTTGAAAACATTATGAAGCAGAAGTTTGAGATGAGTTCCATGGGAAACATGGACTTTTTCCTTGGAATTCAGGTGAAATAGATGAAGGAAGGGTTCTTCATAAGTCAATCTAAGTATGTCTCAGACATCTTAGAAAGATTTGAAATAAAGAATTGTAAACCAGCCAAGACACCCATACCCAGAAACCATAATCTTTGCCCTGACCTTGAGGGGGAGGATACTGATCAACATCAGTATAGAGCAATCATTGGTTCTCTGATGTATCTCACTGCTAGTAGACCAGATATCATGTTTGCCACATGCATTTGTGCAAGATATCAGGCTGCTCCAAAGGTGTCTCACCTAGCTGCTGCAAAGAGGATCCTCAGATACCTCAAAGGAGCACCTAAACTAGGTCTCTGGTATCCAAGAAATAGTAATTTCAATCTCTATGGATACTCTGACAGTGACTATGGTGGCTGTAACATTGACAAGAAATCAACATCAGGAGGATGTCAATTTCTTGGTGGAAGGATTATCTCATGGCAATGCAAGAAACAATCCTGTGTCTCTACATCAACTGCTGAAGCTGAATACATTGCTGCTGTTAGCTGCTGTGCTCAACTGATATGGATTCAAAATCAGATGTTAAACTATGGATTCAACTTCATGACTACTCCTATCCATATTGACAACAATAGTGCTATCTCCATTACCGAGAATCTGGTGAAGCACTCCAAGACAAAGCACATTGATATCAGGTATCATTTCATTAGAGATATTCATGAGAAACATCTGATCAAGTTAATCAAAGTTGACTCAAATGAACAATATGCTGATTTGTTCACAATGGCATTTGATGAACAAAGATTTAAGTATCTTATATCAGCTATTGGGATGATAAACTTTGATTAACTACCTCTTTTGAAAAGCTTTTTAAATGTGTAATGTCTTGGGTCAATACAATCTAAGCCCTGTTACAAAAAGATCTTTAAATATTCTAAGTGTAAATTCCTTCCGAAGAGGAATTAACTCTCGGAAGATATTCTTGAATATCTTCCGAAGCCAAAATTCCTAAATAGAAATTGTCTTCTCGGAAGAGTTTTTGGTCTCGGAAGAAGCGATTGATTTTACATCAGATCTACTTCCGAAGCTTATAAAACTCTCCATTCGGAAAGATAACGTTACCTTCGGAAGCAATGTTTTGCTTCGGAAGAGAAAGTATCTTTAAAGGACCATTTTATCTTCGGAAGCAATGCCTTGCTTCGGAAGAGAAATTGACTTCGGAAGACAATTACCTTCGGAAATGTTTTACATTCGGAAGTAAAGGTTTTTATATGTAACGAATATCTTTTAGGCCCCACTCTGTAAAAAGTAAAGATTTTGTCCATGATGGTCAGATTATTTAAAATTATCCTTTGCCGCCACTATCATTTCTCCGCCGTAAACCACCATACCACCCACAGTAACCCCAAACAGTTACCCTATTACCGAACTACCATAATTCATCACTTTTTAAATAATCTTGACTGATCAATTTCATCTTCTTTTACCAATTTACTGACCTAACTATTTCCTTCACTGTCAAACCTGCAATTTCACCCAAATTTCAAGCTTACCTTTTCTTCAATGGCGCTAAACCCTCAGCACAACCAAGTCGCATTACTTGATTCGTCAAGGGATGCCGACTTCACCCAAATCATCACCTTTCTTACCGAATCCACATACCTCACTGCACTTACAGTTAACCCCACCGTATACTCCAACCATATGTCCGAATTCTGGAGCAACGGTCAAACTGCAGTTTTGAATGGGGTTCGAGTCCTGAGAACCCACATTTGTGGCCAAGAGTTGGTCATCACTGAACAGCTCATCAGGGAGCATCTCGAGCTCCATGATGATGGGGCTCCTACTGAGTTCCCCAAAGAAGACTTGGAAGGCACCTATATCCTCATGGGATATGGAGGGGATGTAAGCAGGTCTACCGTCTACAAGTTTAACTTCTCTTACCATTGGAAGTTCCTGTTGCACATTATCCTGCACTGCCTCTCCAACAAATCAGGGGGTTGGGATCAAATCCCATATGAACTAGGATGCCTAGTTCATGGGTTGGTGAGAGGTCTCCGATTCAACTACTCACGATTTGTGTTGACAAACCTTATCAGCAATCTGAGCAGGGATACATTCTTTATGTATCCCTGATTTATTCAACACATAATCAACTGTGAGCTGGAACCAAGCAAGCTTGTCTGCGTAGCTGCTCTTACCGTTCCACAAATGAGGCCTACCATCTTCAAAATACTGAAGAAGGTTTCCATCAACTTCACTGGAAGGTACACTCAATTACCTCCAGAGATGACTGAGCGCATAGCTCCTGGTGACATCCCTGTTATCCCCACAGGTGATGAACCCACACCAGCAACCTTCACCACAATGCCAAAATCTTCTTTACCCATCAAAGCTACATACCAGAGACGACCCAAATGAACCCTTGTTCAATCTACTCTGATTGAACAAGCTCCTTCAGTTCAAACCAAAAGGGCTAGAGTGGAATCATGGGCTCCCACTCAGTCCGAGGTCACACCATCCTTCACATTCGACCTCAATGTGGGTTTTGAGCCTCCTCAGTCTCAAACCCAAGAGCCCGAACCCCAAGCCTTATGCCCACAGGGTGAGTCTCTACACTCCCATGTGCAGCCTTCTAGGGACAACCCTACCATAGGCTCAATGCCTGTAGACATTGATCTAGGTCCCGGGTCAGTAGGTTTATCTTCCCTATCTTTCACTGACCTTTTACTCCGCACTGATGAAGAGATTACATCTCTCCATAGCCATGAAGTTGATCTACAACACCCTCTGAAAGATCAACAGAGCCAAGAGGGATCCCTTGTCTCTAGCCCCCATCAGCAGCCAATTACTGAGGTGAGTCCCACTGATGTGGAGGGGACTCATGTAGACTCAGCTGCCACTACTCAGAGTCTCTCATTGAGCCCTTAGAACAGTGGTAACATAATTAGGACTGAGTCTACGGCAACTTTGCCCATTGACATCTCTGAAAGAGAAGACTCTGAGCAAAGGAAACCAGGGTGCCAAGAAGCCACATCTGGTGGTGAGACTGAGCATACTAGGTATGTTATCTCATCTCCCCATGATTCTTCTCATGAAGATGAGGGAAGTATGAAACTAACACTTCAGTACTTGCTTTCTAAGGTCTCCAACCTGGAATCACAGGTGAGGATCTTAGAATCAAGGACTGCCACTCAGCAACTTGAGATTAACACTCTCAAGGCCAAACTAGCTGAGAAACAGACGGAGAGGTCTGTTAGGCATGTACCAATTCAGGCCTCACTGAATTCTTCCTCTAGCACATCTAGCTCTCAAGATGATGCTACCAAAAAGGGGGAGAAAGTTCAGAGACAAACAATTGAGGAACCACAGACCCAATTTCTTACTTCCCAACTCATCACACTACCTGAGTCATCTCAATCTTTTCTAGTGATTGACTCAAAGATGCTTCAATATCTCTACAGACTTTTCACAAAGTTAGTATTGAGATCCTCCCTAGAACAGCCCAGCCCCGACACCACACTCATATATTTTGGGGCTGAGGAGCTTCAAAGACTGACTGCACCTTCTACCACTGTGGAAGAAGTTGGTCAACCTAAAGTCCACATGGAACCTGAGATTAGCTTCGAAGGGGAAATGGGGACTGATGGCCCAGCAACTGAAACAGTTGGAACAGAACTTGCAGCTGTCTTATCTTCCGAAGCTCAAGCTGAAGCTTCCGAAGCTGACATGGAAGCCTCGGAAGAACAAGAAAAGTCTTTCGAGGCCGAAATAGAAGCTGCGGAAGGCTTATTCCAGATGTCCGAGGAACTGACCATCACAGATGTTATTGTTGAAATAGCATCTGAGGTGAGCAGAGAGGACATTTCTGACATTCCTCCAACCCAAACACCAGCTGAACCTCTATCTCAATCACAACCCTCCATCCAAGAACCACCACAGTCAAGCACTGCCAAAGACAGGATTAAAGCAAGAAGAACAAGCCAGGCTGACCTTGGAGAGGGAAGAAGAAGAAAGAAGAGAAGCAGCCCTGAAGCTGAGAGAGGACAGGATTAAATTCCTACTCTCAAGAGGCTTCAGTCATCCTGAACTGTCTCCTCATGATGATGACATGATCCTGCTGCTCCACAACAAAGAGCAGGATCAAATGGAGAAGGAAAGGAAGAGAGCTGCTAGGGAGAAGTTGAGGGAGAAGAAGAGGAAGGAAGAAGAGAAGGGGGTCACTGCCACCAAGAAGTCAAATGATAAAGCCTGGATGAAAGACTATCTCTGGGCTCATGGCTTCTCTGGTAGGCAGGTGGGACCTATGTCCGAAAGGACACTCCAGCGGATAGTCAGTGAAATTAAAGCTGACATCCGTTTGGGGAAAAGGAAGGAGATGTACAGGAGGGTAAAGGGAATGGTCTTCATCCCAGCTACTCAACCACAGTCAACCACTAAACCACAACCCACACCAGAAGAACCAACCTTATTCCCCATCAAAACAGAACCCACTGATGAAACCTTCACCCCTGAACCCACAACACTACCCAAACCTACCACATCACCTCAACCACCCAAACTACCCATCCTAAAACCCAAAACACAACCCAAAACCACTAAACCTAAGCCTACCTATCAAAAACCAAGACCATCCCCTCAGCCTCCTCAACATCTCTCCTTTGAGGAAATAAAGGAGTTCAAGACAAGGCTCATCAACTGCACCACTTTGAGCAGCATCTCCTGTGAGGGAGACCTTATCAACATCACCTATGTTGATAACTCTTCAAGCTCCCTCACCCTAGGCCAATTTCTTGAGTTGCCTAGAGACACTTTGGGCCAGGCTGCAAGACTTCTTGGTCTCAACTCCGATACCCTCAATGCTGAGGAGAAGAGACTAAGAAGGAGACTGGTGACTCTACTGGATACAAGGAAAGAGGACAGGATTTCTAGTCAATCTCCTGGACCTAGGAATGCTATAATCTAGTGGAGGTTCGATGAACCTTTTCACAACTTTGTTGTGGAAAGGGAGAATGGTGAAACCAACAGGCTCAATGCCACTTCTCTCCTGCATCTCAGCAGATTTGATCTTGCTGAGCTTGCTGAGAAGCCATTCTCCAATCCCTCCAACTCTGAGACTGCTGCACACATCAGAAATCATATCAGCGGTCTCCACTTGGCTGAACAAAGTAGAAGAGCCAAGATTGAAGAAGAGTTGAAGCTGAAAAGAGCGGAAGACAAGGAAAGACCAACCACCAAAGGCACAGCCTTTCTACAGATGGTGGAAGGTCCTGAATTGGAACCAATAGCTAGATGGGAATATGACTATAGTTCCCATCAACTAACTCTCTTCAGAGGGCCACAACAAAGGGTACATATAATCCAAGGAGACAGAGTGGAGGTTTTGTCTACCAAGGATCTGTACAAGATTCTTAGCACCACGTCAGGAAAGAATAAAGATACTGATAAACACTTACTTTCCCTGGTGCTGAGAACTTTGAGAAGAAGAGGGAAGTGAAGTTTTGGTAGCATCAGCCTAGGGGGAGTTTGTTGGATCATGATGAGGCTGATGCAACCAAAACCACTTCATAGTCATTTTTGGTGCTACATTGAAGGGCTTCCGAAGCAAAGCAAGAGATCTTCCGAGAGTCTGAAGACAACAGCTGAAGTCAACAACTGAAGTCAACAGCTGAAGTCAACAACTGAAGACAACGGCTGAAGTCAACAACTGAAGACAACCGTTGAAGCCAACAGCTGAAGACTATCTTCCGAAGACAAAGTCTGATGAAAGAGCTGAAGACAAAGTCTGAGCTTCCGAAGACAAAGTCTGATGAAAGAGCTGAAGACAAAGTCTGAGCTTCCGAAGACAAAGTCTGATGAAAGAGCTGAAGACAAAGTCTGAGCTTCCGAAGACAAAGAAGACTCCAAGCCTCGGAAGAAGCAGTCTTTCGAAGTAAAAGTGGCTTCGGAAGAAGTTATTCTTCCGAAGTACTTTATTCTTCGGAAGACATTGCGATGACCAGCAGATAAAAGTATGGTCCCTGACAGTCCGCTGCAGACCTCTGATACAGCATGGCATCTTCCTAAAGAGCCATGTTGTTGACCATGCTTTATTCTACTGTTCACCTTTTTATGATAGTACATGTTACCAACTTTAGTTGGTGACAAAAGGTAAGTCAGGGACTTGTCCTGACTACCAACTCTCAGGCAAAATGTCTGAAAGACCTCACCTAGAATCTTGTAGTATAGATGTAAGGTTAGAGGTGTCCAGCTGGTATCAATGTATATCCGGCTGTAGGTAGTATTATATATATCTTCTCCTTGTAACTCATTAGAAGTGATTTTGAGAGTCCAAGAGTCTTGTAATCCTTTGAGTTGAGAAGCAATATATAAAAGTACCTTGAAAATTTACTTCCTGTGTTAATTTTCTTACTGCTTGTTACTTGTTATATTGTGATCAACTCTTCATAGACTACTTGCTGAGTGTTGTTCACAGTGAGTTGAGAGAAAAACCACCCATAATCGATCCTGCAGTTGTTTTTTGTATGATGACAGGCAAAAACAATATACTTGGAGAGTTCCTGTAATTGGCTAAGTGTAAGAAACATCTACGGATGAATAATTTTGTTAATCCGTAGATATAATTCTTACAAGACTTCCATGAATGAACATTAGTATCCACGATCTCAAGATAAAGTGAAGAACTCCTGCGGAAGTACAAGTTTCCTACGGAAGAACAAGAGTTTCTACGGAAGACAAGTTTCCTACGGAACACGAAGACACTTGTATGAAATTGTCAAATTCAACAAGTTAACAAGTCAACAAGTCAATGTCAATTTCAAATCCCAAGAGATCTGGTGTTTCCTTAACTGACTCAAAGTGCCTATAAATATGAGTCCTAGGTTTCAGATCAAGTAGGACATAATAAGCAATATTACAGCAGTCGAATATCACATCATCTTTCAACCATAGCCACCTTCAAATCAACAACAACAACAATACAATTCAGGATTCATTGTTCATAGCATTCATAATTATTCTTTTGTAATCATTATTCAATATTAATAAAATACATTTGAATTAATTCTTGTGTGCGTATTTACTGTGGTTTCATAATTGTGTTCATCATAATTAAATTCAATATTTGATATTGATTATCAATAAAAAAACCAATTAAACAACAATTAATGACTATTCCGCATTCATTAACTTATCGTTATTTTAATACTGATAATTTCTGAATTGAGATCATTGGATTCACAGGTGGTATCAGAGCCAAGTGCTCATTGATTTAGATCAATTGATCTATCAGTATTAAAATTGTTTAATTGTCTTTTTAAATAATTAATTCAATGACCTATCTTTCAGCAAGCACTGTCTCATTGCTTGATTGATTTAGATCTATATTCACATCAATTGAATACTAGATCTGAGTTATTGTCTACTTTAACAGTTATAGTTAAATTCATAAAATTTAACTAAAATGAGTACGTTTGGTGGATCATACCAACCCCCAAAGTTAGAAACAAAAGCTGATTTCAA
This sequence comes from Flaveria linearis, assembly GCA_024085815.1. NCBI lineage: Eukaryota > Viridiplantae > Streptophyta > Magnoliopsida > Asterales > Asteraceae > Flaveria > Flaveria linearis. The sequence continues at coordinate 10,868,963 of CM044007.1, read as the reverse complement.
AACCTGGAAAATCAAGTTCAGGAATCATGTGAATTACACTAATTCTGACTTATGGGAATCTATCACTGAAGGTCCTTATATTCCACCCACACTTGGGCCGGATTATAATGACAAGAATCAACCAATCAGCACTAAAGATCTGTCACCCGATGATATCAAAAAGGTCAAAGTTGATATCAAAGCATACAGTTTGCTTAGTATGGCTTTACCTGAAGAGATTTTGATCAGGTGTGAGAACTACAAAACAGCAAATTCATTGTGGAAGATACTTCATACTCTCTGTGAAGGGAGTGATGAAATCAGAAGCATTAGGAAAGATACCCTCAGGTCACAATATGAAACCTTTCATCATATTAAGGGTGAATCAATTCCTCAACAACAACACAGATTCATGCAACGGGTGACTGATATGAATATCTTGGAGTTGAAGTATACTACTGAGTAACTAAACAAGAAGATGCTCCATACTTTGCCTAAAAGTTGGAAGCAAACTGTGTCCATGTTCAAGAACACTATAGATCTCAAGACAACTAGTCTAGACACACTGGTTGCCAAAGTAAAGGCTCTTGAAATAGATGAAAAATCAAGAAACAAGAGTGTGAGAACCCATGTTTCACCTTATCACTTCAAAGAAACAAAAATGCTGGAAGTGCATTTACTTCAAACAATGATAGTGATAAGTCTTGTACTTTGAGTGATGATGAAGAGGAAGTTAGTTTCTATGCTTCTAAACCCTCAAAGAAATCATTTCAAAGTAAAAATAGTAAAGATAAAGGAAGAACTGCTGATAGAAGAGATACAACTGCAGCCACAGCAAAGTCTTCACAACAGAACATTCAATCAAAACTAATCACTATGATATTGGATTTTGAAGAACAAAAGCAACCTTTGCAGTTTTTAGTTCAAGTTTTCAAGCATACATGGGAAGCTCTCTAACTTCAGTAAATATCTGCCAGCAAGACATAGAAGAACTACATCCTGATGTAGTTGAGGAGATGGATCTTCAATGGCAGATGGCAATGATTGCATATAGAGCCAAGCAATATCTCAGAATAAATAAAAACTTGGTTGCAGCCAGCAAAACATCAAAGATTGGTGTTGAGAAGTCAAAGGTAAGATGCTTCAAGTGCAATCTCTATGGACATTTCTCTAGAGAATGTAATCAACACTCAAATCTAGAGATAAGACAACATCAGCAGTATCAGCAGCATCAGCAGCATTAGCAGCATCAACAGTATCAGGCTCAACCTCATCAGCAATCAACCTCTCAAAGATCTCTGCTCAGACAACCTTAGCTGACAAATACATCCCACCAACCACAAATGAATCAGCAGAACCAAGTAACTCAAAGGAGTCGGGGCTGATCATACTTCAAGATGGAACATGTGACTGGAGTATGTGTGAAAAGGAAGTCTTGGAAGAGAATCAAGCATTGATGGCTCATATGGAAAACAAAGTTTCTCTAATGGCTAGAGAGGTAAGAGAAAGGTTATGTTCATTAATATGTGTTGAGGAATTAAACGATATAGAGTCCATGCTTAACAGTTTGCTGACAAAGTAAACGAAACTATGATTTTAAATGAATCCCATGTTAGAGAACATAAATTATATCAAATCTAAATTAACTCTTTGCAAAAGGATTTAGAAAAATTTTTTTCTGAAAACTACAGCCTAAAAGCCCAAGTTGAGCATCTTACCACTTCCTTAACCAAATCCATGATTGATCATGCATCAACTGAAGTGAAACTTCAGAAGTTTCAACTTTCATCTCAGCAATATGAGAAGCTGTTAAAATCTCATATTAAAACAAAGAACAGGTATGGGTTGGGATATAATGCAGCTGCACCACCAATAAATGATAATTACATAACTCTACCTGAAACAATGACCAACACATTGTCAAATCATTTTGTGCCAAGCACCAATCTTGAAACAAAAACAAGTCAGATCAACAATAACAATGAAGCTGAGGTGAGTGAAACTGAGTCTTCTGAATCAGATCTTTTAAAACATAATGACTCAGAAATAGACTATGATAAATGTGATGACTTGGATAATTCTGATGAACATGATGATGATCAACTGAACATTGGTAAGAATATTCATGTTGAAACTGGTCTTCCAAAAGTACTTGAAGAATCAAAGTTGCAATATCCTCCAAAGCAAAGAAACATGCTGAAGACTATCTGCAAGCGGATTGCTGAACTAAATGAAGGACTTCAAGAACTAAATCTTCACAAAAGTTCATCATCAAAGGAAGTTGCTAACTACGGATCAAGTAAGGAGGTACTTTTATCCTATGCAGATAAAGGTAAGAAGAAACAAGCATCATCTTAACATAAGAAAAATTCTTCAGTTGAAGATCTACGGAAGGCAAAATCTGCTGAATCCGTAGACATTTGCGGGAGACTAAAGCCGAATCTTCGAATGAGGTATCGAAAAGAACTGCCAACAAATATGCTCAAAAAATGTTGGATCTCAAGCAACAAAGATCAGCTAAAGTTAAACAAGAATCAGTTGATGGTGCTCCTAGCAAAAGCAAGGAAAAATCAAGTGATCTATTAGAAAAGGAGTTGAAGTCCCACAAGCTGAATAAGAAAAAGAAGTTACCTGAGTCTGAAGAAAATTCAGAGGAAAAATACTACAAATGGTGTGATATGAAAAATCACAATACGAATGATTGCTACTTCAGCAGTTACTGTTCCATATGCAATATGAACAATCACATGACTTCAGATTGCTACTTCAACAAACATTATGCAATTTGTAACAAAAATAATCATTCAACTCAGGAATATTATTTTAACAAAAGGAACAAGACAAAGAGTTCAAAGAAGTCAAATGCTGAAGTGTCTAATTCAGATTCTCAATCTTCTGAAAGTCAAATAGGCTTAAAGTCCAAGAAAGTACAACAAAAACAAAAGTCTAAACATAAATCATCTGCTGAGGAGAAACTTTTGAAGAAAAGATTAGCAAATCAATGTAAAACACCTCATAAAAAGATGGATCTAACAGATAAGAAGTCAAGGGTGTGTGATACTTTCTTTGATAATTTTGAAAAGGGAACTCCTGTGACTTAATCAAAATTAAAAGATGATGAAACTTTCAGAAATTCTGGGTCAACTTCAAAATCAAAATATCAACAAAAGAAAGATAAGGTAAAGGAAGAATCAATTAAGAAAGAAGACTCCAAAACATCTGACTCATCTTTAACAGAATCATCCTCACCACCATCAAATCAAAATGAATCAATTAGGCCTGAAATTAATACTAAAACTTCAAGACTGATTCATGAAGGATTAAAATTTTAGACACTGCTGGCAAACCCAAGACAATTAAGGCTTGGGTTATCAATTCTAATTGATTTCTTTATTTGTGCAGGAACAATCATGGAGAGCTGACAACAAGTGGTATGTTGACAGTGGTTGTTCCAGGCACATGACAGGAAACTGTTCTCTTCTCCATGACTTTAAACATAAACATGCCTCATATGTGGCATTTGGTGGGGATAAGAAGGGAGGTAAAATAGTTGGTGAAGGAATGGTAACCAATAGTGTCTTAACATTTGAGAAAGTGAATTATTGTGAAAATTTGCAGTACAATTTACTAAGTGTATCTCAAATTTGTGATAAAAATACACAACATTATGTGATGACACTAATTGTTACATTATTAAGCCAAGTTTTTCAGTTCCGGAAGAATGGGTCCTTCTTAAAGCATCAAGAAAAGGAAACACATATGTTTTGGATATGAACAACACAACACTCACAAGTCATGAAACATGTCTGTTATCCAAGTCCTCGGAAGATGAATCTCAATTGTGGCATAGAAGACTTGTTCATTCCAACTTGAAGAATATGAACAAATTGGTGAAAAATGAATTAGTTGTTGGTCTGCCAAAGAAAGAGTTTTATTTTTCAAATCATTGTTCTTCATGTTACAATGGAAAACAACATACAGTGTCTCATAAATCCAAAACTATCAATACTAACACTACACCACTCAAATTGCTTCACATGGACCTTTTTGGTCCAACCAATGTGATGAGCATTGGAAAAAGGAAATATTATTTAGTGATAGTGGATGATTTCACTAGATTTACCTGGGTCTTTTTCTTAAAATAAAAGAGTGAAACATCTGAAACATTAATGGACTTTATGATCAAGATTGAGAATCAACTTTATCTAAAAGTTAAGATTTTTAGGAGTGACAATAAGACTGAATTTGTTAATGCTGATCTAGATTTCTTTTGCAGGAATAAAGGTATTGCGAGGCAATTTAGTGCACCAAGAACTCCACAACAAAATGGAGTTGCTGAGAGAAGGAATAGAACTCTCATTGAAGCAGCTAGAACAATGCTAGCTGACTCTCAGTTGCCCATCACATTCTAGGCAGAAGCTGTGAACACAACATGCAATGTTCAAAACAGGACTTTAATTGTCAAGGAACATAACAAAACTCCTTTTGAGATCTTATTCAAAAGAAAAACCTTTATAGGATATCTTAGAGCTTTTGGGTGTCATGTATCTGTATTAAACACTAAAAAACAATTGGGAAAATTTTCTGAGAAAGCCTATGATGGTTTCTTTGTCGGATATTCTTCCACATCTAAATCATATAGGATTTACATTCCAGAACATAACATTGTTGAAGAAACCCCTAATATTTCATTTGATGAATCCATATTAACCACAATTGTAAAAGGGTCATCTTGGTTATTTGATATAGATGCATTAACAGCGTCATTTAACACTGGATATTTAATCGATGCAGGTTCTGCTGATACATGCTATCCATTTGTTCCTCCAAGTTTGAATGAAGTATCACTATCAGCTGATCCTCCAAGACCACAGGCCTCAAATATCTTGCATCAAGAATCAAATAATCTGTCAAGTCATCAAAATGAAGATACATCTAGAGATGCTAATCCTTCATCCACAGTTCATGAACATGCATCCGTAGATGATCATTCTTCATCCGGAGATATAAATAATGCTTTAGCAGATGCTCTTACCTGTGGAGAGGATATAGTGCATACACAAAACTTGTCAGCAGGTCAACAAACTCAATCCGTAGATGTTGTTGTAACTCCTACGGATGAACAAAACACTTCCGTAGAAGTTCCTACGGAAGACTGTCGTGATGCAGCTGAAGTACAAAATGATCCTGTTGAACTTGAAGAACACTTTGATTACTTCATAGACTCATCATCACAGCTGAATCCCTCTGATCCAATGGATTTGACAAATTTAGAATCAACCATCCCAGTTGATGCTATTTCAACTACCAAAATTCATAAGTCTCATCCATCAGATAATATCATAGGAGACCTGAATGCAAGAACTACAAGAAGCAAAGGGGAGTGGCAAACATTTACTTGTTCACTTGTTTTTTATCTCAAGTTGTTCCTCCAAACATAACAGCTGCTCTAAAGGATAATAGCTGGATTGAAGCTATGCAAGAAGAACTTAAATAATTCAGAAAACAAAAGTCTGGAATCTTGTTGATTTGCTTGAAGGTCAGCATCCAATTGGAACAAGGTGGCTTTTCAAAAACAAGCTGGATGACAGAGGTATAATTGTGAGAAATAAAGCTAGACTGATTGCTCAAGGATATACGCAAGAAGAAGGAATAGACTATGATAAAGTTTTTGCTCCTGTTGTAAGAATTGAAGCAATTAGAGTATTTCTAGCTTATGCTTCATATAAGAAGTTCACTGTGTATCAAATGGATGTCAAATGTGCTTTCCTTTATGGAAAAATTGATGAAGAGGTCTATGTGGCTCAACCCCCTGGCTTTGAGGATCCTGACTACCCATATAAAGTATACAAGCTAGACAAAGCATTGTATGGGCTTCATCAGGCACCAAGAAAGTGGTATGAAACATTTTCATCTTTCTTGCTGAAACATGGCTACAAAAGAGGGACTATTGATCAGACTCTCTTTCTCAAACAAGAACATCAAATCAGGGGGTTGGGATCAAATCCCATATGAACTAGGATGCCTAGTTCATGGGTTGGTGAGTGGTCTCCGATTCAACTACTCACGATTTGTGTTGACAAACCTTATCAGCAATCTGAGCAGGGATACATTCTTTATGTATCCCAGATTTATACAACACATAATCAACTGTGAGCTGGAACCAAGCAAGCTTGTCTGCGCAGCTGCTCTTACCGTTCCACAAATGAGGCCTACCATCTTCAAAATACTGAAGAAGGTTTCCATCAACTTCACTGGAAGGTACACTCAATTATCTCCAGAGATGACTGAGCGCATAGCTCCTGGTGACATCCCTGTTATCCCCACAGGTGATGAACCCACACCAGCAACCTTCACCACAATGCCAAAATCTTCTTTACCCATCAAAGCTACATACCAGAGACGACCCAAACGAACCCTTGTTCAATCTACTCTGATTGAACAAGCTCCTTCAGTTCAAACCAAAAGGGCTAGAGTGGAATCATGGGCTCCCACTCAGTCCGAGGTCACACCATCCTTCACATTCGACCTCAATGTGGGTTTTGAGCCTCCTCAGTCTCAAACCCAAGAGCCCGAACCCCAAGCCTTATGCCCACAGGGTGAGTCTCTACACTCCCCTGTGCAGCCTTCTAGGGACAGCCCTACCATAGGCTCAATGCCTGTAGACATATCTAGGTCCCGGGTCAGTAGGTTTATCTTCCCTATCTTTCACTGACCTTTTACTCCGCACTGATGAAGAGATTACATCTCTCCATGGCCATGAAGTTGATCTACAACACCCTTTGAAAGATCAACAGAGCCAAGAGGTATCCCTTGTCTCTAGCCCCCATCAGCAGCCAATTACTAAGGTGAGTCCCACTGATGTGGAGGGGACTCATGTAGACTCAGCTGCCACTACTCAGAGTCTCTCATTGAGCCCTTAGGACAGTGGTAACATAATTAGGACTGAGTCTACGGCAACTTTGCCCATTGACATCTCTGAAAGAGATGACTCTGAGCAAAGGAAACTAGGGTGCCAAGAAGCCACATCTGGTGGTGAGACTGAGCATACTAGGTATGTTATCTCATCTCCCCGTGATTCTTCTCATGAAGATGAGGGAAGTATGCAACTAACACTTCAGTACTTGCTTTCTAAGGTCTCCAACCTGGAATCACAGGTGAGGATCTTAGAATCAAGGACTGCCACTCAGCAACTTGAGATTAACACTCTCAAGGCCAAACTAGCTGAGAAACAGACGGAGAGGTCTGTTAGGCATGTACCAATTCAGGTCTCACTGAATTCTTCCTCTAGCTCATCTAGCTCTCAAGATGATGCTACCAAAAAGGGGGAGAAAGTTCAGAGACAAACAATTGAGGAACCACAGACCCAATTTCTTACTTCCCAACTCATCACACTACCTGAGTCATCTCAATCTTTTCTAGAGATTGACTCAAAGATGCTTCAAGATCTCTACAGACTTTTCACAAAGTTAGTATTGAGATCCTCCCTAGAACAGCCCAGCCCCGACACCACACTCATATATTTTGGGGCTGAGGAGCTTCAAAGACTGACTGCACCTTCTACCACTGTGGAAGAAGTTGGTCAACCTAAAGTCCACATGGAACCTGAGATTAGCTTCGAAGGGGAAATGGGGACTGATGGCCCAGCAACTGAAACAGTTGGAACAGAACTTGCAGCTGTCTTATCTTCCGAAGCTCAAGCTGAAGCTTCCGAAGCTGACATGGAAGCCTCGGAAGAACAAGAAAAGTCTTTCGAGGCCGAAATAGAAGCTGCGGAAGGCTTATTCCAGATGTCCGAGGAACTGACCATCACAGATGTTATTGTTGAAATAGCATCTGAGGTGAGCAGAGAGGACATTTCTGACATTCCTCCAACCCAAACACCAGCTGAACCTCTATCTCAATCACAACCCTCCATCCAAGAACCACCACAGTCAAGCACTGCCAAAGACAAAGGAAAAAGAAAGCTGACTGCGGAAGAGCTTCAGGAGGAGGAGAGGATTGAGAAACTCAAGAAAGGTAGGTTTCCTACTGAAAAGCTGCTAGCTGCTAGTTCTAAGGCAGCTGCAACCAATCAGGAAGAGATCAACCAAAGGAGAAGGACAGCACTCATTGACCAGCTCATCAGCCTAGGAATTGTCAATGAGGAAGTACTCCTGCTACCATTAGAGGAGTTGGTGTCTTTGGAGAGGTCAACCAGGCTAAAGCAAGAAGAACAAGCCAGGCTGACCTTGGAGAGGGAAGAAGAAGAAAGAAGAGAAGCAGCCCTGAAGCTGAGAGAGGACAGGATTAAATTCCTACTCTCAAGAGGCTTCAGTCATCCTGAACTATCTCCTCATGATGATGACATGATCCTGCTGCTCCACAACAAAGAGCAGGATCAAATGGAGAAGGAAAGGAAGAGAGCTGCTAGGGAGAAGTTGAGGGAGAAGAAGAGGAAGGAAGAAGAGAAGGGGGTCACTGCCACCAAGAAGTCAAATGACAAAGCCTGGATGAAACACTATCTCTGGGCTCATGGCTTCTCTGGTAGGCAGGTGGGACCTATGTCCGAAAGGACACTCCAGCGGATAGTCAGTGAAATTAAAGCTGACATCCGTTTGGGGAAAAGGAAGGAGATGTACAGGAGGGTAAAGGGAATGGTCTTCATCCTAGCTACTCAACCACAGTCAACCACTAAACCACAACCCACACTAGAAGAACCAACCCCATTCCCCATCAAAACAGAACCCACTGATGAAACCTTCACCCCTGAACCCACAACACTACCCAAACCTACCACATCACCTCAACCACCCAAACTACCCATCCTAAAACCCAAAACACAACCCAAAACCACTAAACCTAAGCCTACCTAACAAAAACCAAGACCATCCCCTCAGCCTCCTCAACATCTCTCCTTTGAGGAAATAAAGGAGTTCAAGACAAGGCTCATCAACTGCACCACTTTGAGCAGCATCTCCTTTGAGGGAGACCTTATCAACATCACCTATGTTGATAACTCTTCAAGCTCCCTCACCCTAGGCCAATTTCTTGAGTTGCCTAGAGACACTTTGGGCCAGGCTGCAAGACTTCTTGGTCTCAACTCCGATACCCTCAATGCTGAGGAGAAGAGACTAAGAAGGAGACTGGTGACTCTACTGGATACAAGGAAAGAGGACAGGATTTCTAGTTAATCTCCTGGACCTAGGAATGCTATAATCTAATGGAGGTTCGATGAACCTTCTCACAACTTTGTTGTGGAAAGGGAGAATGGTGAAACCAACAGGCTCAATGCCACTTCTCTCCTGCATCTCAGCAGATTTGATCTTGCTGAGCTTGCTGAGAAGCCATTCTCCAATCCCTCCAACTCTGAGACTGCTGCATACATCAGAAATCATATCAGCGGTCTCCACTTGGCTGAACAAAGTAGAAGAGCCAAGATTGAAGAAGAGTTGAAGCTGAAAAGAGCGGAAGACAAGGAAAGACCAACCACCAAAGGCACAGCCTTTCTACAGATGGTGGAAGGTCCTGAATTGGAACCAATAGTTAGATGGGAATATGACTATAGTTCCCATCAACTAACTCTCTTCAGAGGGCCACAACAAAGGGTACATATAATCCAAGGAGACAGAGTGGAGGTTTTGTCTACCAAGGATCTGTACAAGATTCTCAGCACCACGTTAGGAAAGAATAAAGATACTGATAAACACTTACTTTCCCTGGTGCTGAGAACTTTGAGAAGAAGAGGGAAGTGAAGTTTTGGTAGCATCAGCCTAGGGGGAGTTTGTTGGATCATGATGAGGCTGATGCAACCAAAACCACTTCATAGTCATTTTTGGTGCTACATTGAAGGGCTTCCGAAGCAAAGCAAGAGATCTTCCGAGAGTCTGAAGACAACAGCTGAAGTCAACAACTGAAGACAACAGCTGAAGTCAACAACTGAAGACAACGGCTGAAGTCAACAACTGAAGACAACAGTTGAAGCCAACAGCTGAAGACTATCTTCCGAAGACAAAGTCTGATGAAAGAGCTGAAGACAAAGTCTGAGCTTCCGAAGACAAAGTCTGATGAAAGAGCTGAAGACAAAGTCTGAGCTTCCGAAGACAAAGTCTGATGAAAGAGCTGAAGACAAAGTCTGAGCTTCCGAAGACAAAGAAGACTCCAAGCCTCGGAAGAAGCAGTCTTCCGAAGTAAAAGTGGCTTCGGAAGAAGTTATTCTTCCGAAGTACTTTATTCTTCGGAAGACATTGCGATGACCAGCAGACTAAAGTATGGTCCCTGACAGTTCACTGCAGACCTCTGATACAGCATGGCATCTTCCTAAAGAGCCATGTTGTTGACCGTGCTTTATTCTACTGTTCACCTTTTTATGATAGTACATGTTACCAACTTTAGTTGGTGACAAAAGGTAAGTCAGGGACATGTCCTGACTACCAACTCTCAGGCAAAATGTCTGAAAGACCTCACCTAGAATCTTGTAGTATAGATGTAAGGTTAGAGGTGTCCAGCTGGTATCAAAGTATATCCGGTTGTAGGTAGTATTATATATATCTTCTCCTTGTAACTCATTAGAAGTGATTTTGAGAGTCCAAGAGTCTTATAATCCTTTGAGTTGAGAAGCAATATATAAAAGTACCTTGAAAATTTACTTCCTGTGTTAATTTTCTTACTGCTTGTTACTTGTTATATTATGATCAACTCTTCATAGACTACTTGCTGAGTGTTATTCACAGTGAGTTGAGAGAAAAACCACCCATAATCGATCCTGCAATTGGTATCAGAGCTCTAGGCTCTTGATTGTGAGATCTTACCATCCAAATTAACCTGTTTTTCACTCCTCACTACAAACCACTCACTCAAATGGCTGCTCTCTCCAAGGCTGATATGGAAACCGGTACCATGACCAAGTCCCCACTGATCACCCTTGAAGACTTTGACACATGGTGTATCAGAATGGAAGGCTTCATCAAGTGTCAAGATTCAAGGATGTGGGACTCCATTGTCAATGGTCCTTTCATACCAAGCACCACTTCTGCCACTGGTAATCGCATCATTCCAAAAGATGTTGATGATTACTCAGAAGAAGACAGGAAGAGAATAGAGCTGGATCAAAGGGCTATGACTTCTCTCCAAACTGCTCTCCCCAACTCCGTCTACAGACGCTTCAAGAAGTGCAAAACTGCTAAAGATTTATGGGAAGCACTGAAGCTGAAGTATGAAGGATCCAAGGAAACCCAAGAGAACAAGAAGGATCTCTTGAAGCAGCAGTTTGAGAACATTACTTTCAAGGCTGGTGAGACCTTGACTTAACAATACTTCAGGTATGTTGAGCTAGTAGATACTCTGGAGGATATTGGAGTAGCTCTTGAGAATAGAGACATAGTTAGGAAGTTCATGTCTTCCCTTCCTAAACTATGGATACATTATTGTGTTGTAATCAAGAGAACTTCGGACCTTAAGACTCTTACTCTGACAGAGTTGTATGGTATCCTAAGTGCATTCCAGATGGAGATGAACATGCAGAACTCCTCTGGTCACTCCAATAACCAACTGAGTTCAACCCATCATGTGGTTGAAAGGGAAATCACGGAACCACAACATCAGTTGCTATGTTACCCTGACAACTCACACAGCGGACCTTACATTACTCTACCTGAGACTCCAAAGTCTCAAAAGGTTCAACACAACTCCTCTCAGGATAGTTGTGCCTTTGTCTCTGGAAGTGGACACTCTGGTGATTTTCAATACTGCTTTGATGATCTTGAGTGCTTCAGTCCAGATGATGTGGAGTATATGGATATTGTCCAGTAGATGGCTCTTACTGCTTGTTACTTGTTATATTGTGATCAACTCTTCATAGACTACTTGCTGAGTGTTGTTCACAGTGAGTTGAGAGAAAAACCACCCATAATCGATCCTGCAGTTGTTTTTTGTATGATGACAGGCAAAAACAATATACTTGGAGAGTTCCTGTAATTGGCTAAGTGTAAGAAACATCTACGGATGAATAATTTTGTTAATCCGTAGATATAATTCTTACAAGACTTCCATGAATGAACATTAGTATCCACGATCTCAAGATAAAGTGAAGAACTCCTGCGGAAGTACAAGTTTCCTACGGAAGAACAAGAGTTTCTACGGAAGACGAAGACACTTGTATGAAATTGTCAAATTCAACAAGTTAACAAGTCAACAAGTCAATGTCAATTTCAAATCCCAAGAGATCCGGTGTTTCCTTAACTGACTCAAAGTGCCTATAAATATGAGTCCTAGGTTTCACATCAGATAGGACATAATAAGCAATATTACAGCAGTCGAATATCACATCATCTTTCAACCATAGCCACCTTCAAATCAACAACAACAACAATACAATTCAGGATTCATTGTTCATAGCATTCATAATTATTCTTTTGTAATCATTATTCAATATTAATAAAATACATTTGAATTAATTCTTGTGTGCGTATTTACTGTGGTTTCATAATTGTGTTCATCATAATTAAATTCAATATTTGATATTGATTATCAATAAAAAACCAATTAAACAACAGTTAATGACTATTCCGCATTCATTAACTTATCGTTATTTTAATACTGATAATTTCTGAATTGAGATCATTGGATTCACAGGTGGTATCAGAGCCAAGTGCTCATTGATTTAGATAAATTGATCTATCAGTATTAAAATTGTTTAATTATATTTTTAAATAATTAATTCAATGACCTATCTTTCAGCAAGCACTGTCTCATTTCTTGATTGATTTAGATCTATATTCACATCAATTGAATACTAGATCTGAGTTATTGTCTACTTTAACAGTTATAGTTAAATTCATAAAATTTAACTAAAATGAGTACGTTTGGTGGATCATACCAACCCCCAAAGTTAGAAACAAAAGCTGATTTCAAAACCTGGAAAATCAAGTTCAGGAATCATGTGAATTACATTAATTCTGACTTATGGGAATCTATCACTGAAGGTCCTTATATTCCACCCACACTTGGGCCGGATTATAATGACAAGAATCAACCAATCAGCACTAAAGATCTGTCACCTGATGATATCAAAAAGGTCAAAGTTGATATCAAAGCATACAGTTTGCTTAGTATGGCTTTACCTGAAGAGATTTTGATCAGGTGTGAGAACTACAAAACAGCAAATTCATTGTGGAAGATACTTCATACTCTCTGTGAAGGGAGTGATGAAATCAGAAGCATTAGGAAAGACACCCTCAGGTCACAATATGAAACCTTTCATCATATTAAGGGTGAATCAATTCCTCAACAACTCCACAGATTCATGTAACGGGTGACTGATATGAATATCTTGGAGTTGAAGTATACTACTGAGTAACTAAATAAGAAGATGCTCCATACTTTGCCTAAAAGTTGGAAGCAAACTGTGTCCATGTTCAAGAACACTATAGATCTCAAGACAACTAGTCTAGACACACTGGTTGCCAAAGTAGAGGCTCTTGAAATAGATGAAAAATCAAGAAACAAGAGTGTGAGAACCCATGTTTCACCTTATCACTTCAAAGAAACAAAAAATGCTGGAAGTGCATTTACTTCAAACAATGATAGTGATAAGTCTTGTACTTTGAGTGATGATGAAGAGGAAGTTAGTTTCTATGCTTCTAAACCCTCAAAGAAATCATTTCAAAGTAAAAATAGTAAAGATAAAGGAAGAACTGCTGATAGAAGAGATACAACTGCAGCCACAGCAAAGTCTTCACAACAGAACATTCAATCAGAACTAATCACTGTGATATTGGATTTTGAAGAACAAAAAGCAACCTTTGCAGTTTTTAGTTCAAGTTTTCAAGCATACATGGGAAGCTCTCTAACTTCAGTAAATATCTGCCAGCAAGACATAGAAGAACTACATCCTGATGTAGTTGAGGAGATGGATCTTCAATGGCAGATGGCAATGATTGCATATAGAGCTAAGCAATATCTCAGAAGAAATAAAAACTTGGCTGCAGCCAGCAAAACATCAAAGATTGGTGTTGAGAAGTCAAAGGTAAGATGCTTCAAGTGCAATCTCTATGGACATTTCTCTAGAGAATGTAATCAACACTCAAATCTGGAGATAAGACAACATCAGCAGTATCAGCAGCATCAGCAGCATCAGCAGTATCAGGCTCAACCTCATCAGCAATCAACCTCTCAAAGATCTCTGCTCAGACAACCTTAGCTGACAAATACATCCCACCAACCACAAATGAATCAGCAGAACCAAGTAACTCAAAGGAGTCGGGGCTGATCATACTTCAAGATGGAACATGTGACTGGAGTATGTGTGAAAAGGAAGTCTTGGAAGAGAATCAAGCATTGATGGCTCATATGGAAAACAAAGTTCCTCCAATGGCCAGAGAGGTAAGAGAAAGGTTATGTTCATTAATATGTGTTAAGGAAATTAAACGATATAGAGTCCATGCTTAACAGTTTGCTGACAAAGTAAAAGAAACTATGATTTTAAATGAATCCCATGTTAGAGAACATAAATTATATCAAATCTAAATTAACTCTTTGCAAAAGGATTTAGAAAAATTTGTTTCTGAAAACTACAGCCTAAAAGCCCAAGTTGAGCATCTTACCACTTCCTTAACCAAATCCATGACTGATCATGCATCAACTGAAGTGAAACTTCAGAAGTTTCAACTTTCATCTCAGCAATATGAGAAGCTGTTAAAATCTCATATTAAAACAAAGAACAGGTATGGGTTGGGATATAATGCAGTTGCACCACCAATAAATGATAATTACATAACTCTACCTGAAACAATGACCAACACATTGTCAAATCATTTTGTGCCAAGCACCAATCTTGAAACAAAAACAAGTCAGATCAACAATAACAATGAAGCTGAGGTGAGTGAAACTGAGTCTTCTGAATCAGATCTTTTAAAACATAATGACTCAGAAATAGACTATGATAAATGTGATGACTTGGATAATTCTGATGAACATGATGATGATCAACTGAACATTGGTAAGAATATTCATGTTGAAACTGGTCTTCCAAAAGTACTTGAAGAATCAAAGTTGCAATATCCTCCAAAGCAAAGAAACATGCTGAAGACTATCTGCAAGCGGATTGCTGAACTAAATGAAGGACTTCAAGAACTAAATCCTCACAAAAGTTCATCATCAAAGGAAGTTGCTAACTACGGATCAAGTAAGGAGGTACTTTTATCCTATGCAGATAAAGGTAAGAAGAAACAAGCATCATCTTAACATAAGAAAAATTCTTCAGTTGAAGATCTACGGAAGGCAAAATCTGCTGAATCCGTAGACATTTGCGGGAGACTAAAGCCGAATCTTCGAATGAGGTATCGAAAAGAACTGCCAACAAATATGCTCAAAAAATGTTGGATCTCAAGCAACAAAGATCAGCTAAAGTTAAACAAGAATCAGTTGATGGTGCTCCTAGCAAAAGCAAGGAAAAATCAAGTGATCTATTAGAAAAGGAGTTGAAGTCCCACAAGCTGAATAAGAAAAAGAAGTTACCTGAGTCTGAAGAAAATTCAGAGGAAAAATACTACAAATGGTGTGATATGAAAAATCACAATACGAATGATTGCTACTTCAGCAGTTACTGTTCCATATGCAATATGAACAATCACATGACTTCAGATTGCTACTTCAACAAACATTATGCAATTTGTAACAAAAATAATCATTCAACTCAGGAATATTATTTTAACAAAAGGAACAAGACAAAGAGTTCAAAGAAGTCAAATGCTGAAGTGTCTAATTCAGATTCTCAATCTTCTGAAAGTCAAATAGGCTTAAAGTCCAAGAAAGTACAACAAAAACAAAAGTCTAAACATAAATCATCTGCTGAGGAGAAACTTTTGAAGAAAAGATTAGCAAATCAATGTAAAACACCTCATAAAAAGATGGATCTAACAGATAAGAAGTCAAGGGTGTGTGATACTTTCTTTGATAATTTTGAAAAGGGAACTCCTGTGACTTAATCAAAATTGAAAGATGATGAAACTTTCAGAAATTCTGGGTCAACTTCAAAATCAAAATATCAACAAAAGAAAGATAAGGTAAAGGAAGAATCAATTAAGAAAGAAGACTCCAAAACATCTGACTCATCTTCAACAGAATCATCCTCACCACCATCAAATCAAAATGAATCAATTAGGCCTGAAATTAATACTAAAACTTCAAGACTGATTCATGAAGGATTAAAATTTTAGACACTACTGGCAAACCCAAGACAATTAAGGCTTGGGTTATCAATTCTAATTGATTTCTTTATTTGTGCAGGAACAATCATGGAGAGCTGACAACAAGTGGTATGTTGACAGTGGTTGTTCCAGGCACATGACAGGAAACTGTTCTCTTCTCCATGACTTTAAACATAAACATGCCTCATATGTGGCATTTGGTGGGGATAAGAAGGGAGGTAAAATAGTTGGTGAAGGAATGGTAACCAATGGTGTCTTAACATTTGAGAAAGTGAATTATTGTGAAAATTTGCAGTACAATTTACTAAGTGTATCTCAAATTTGTGATAAAAATACACAACATTATGTGATGACACTAATTGTTACATTATTAAGCCAAGTTTTTCAGTTCCGGAAGAATGGGTCCTTCTTAAAGCATCAAGAAAAGGAAACACATATGTTTTGGATATGAACAACACAACACTCACAAGTCATGAAACATGTCTGTTATCCAAGTCCTCGGAAGATGAATCTCAATTGTGGCATAGAAGACTTGTTCATTCCAACTTGAAGAATATGAACAAATTGGTGAAAAATAAATTAGTTGTTGGTCTACCAAAGAAAGAGTTTTATTTTTCAAATCATTGTTCTTCATGTTACAAAGGAAAATAACATACAGTGTCTCATAAATCCAAAACTATCAATACTAACACTACACCACTCAAATTGCTTCACATGGACCTTTTTGGTCCAACCAATGTGATGAGCATTGGAAAAAGGAAATATTGTTTAGTGATAGTGGATGATTTCACTAGATTTACCTGGGTCTTTTTCTTAAAATAAAAGAGTGAAACATCTGAAACATTAATGGACTTTATGATCAAGATTGAGAATCAACTTGATCTAAAAGTTAAGATTTTTAGGAGTGACAATGAGACTGAATTTGTTAATGCTGATCTAGATTTCTTTTGCAGGAATAAAGGTATTGCAAGGCAATTTAGTGCACCAAGAACTCCACAACAAAATGGAGTTGCTGAGAGAAGGAATAGAACTCTCATTGAAGTAGCTAGAACAATGCTAGCTGACTCTCAGTTGCCCATCACATTCTAGGCAGAAGCTGTGAACACAACATGCAATGTTCAAAACAGGACTTTAATTGTCAAAGAACATAACAAAACTCCTTTTGAGATCTTATTCAAAAGAAAACCCTTTATAGGATATCTTAGAGCTTTTGGGTGTCATGTATCTGTATTAAACACTAAAAAACAATTGGGAAAATTTTCTGAGAAAGCCTATGATGGTTTCTTTGTTGGATATTCTTCCACATCTAAATCATATAGGATTTACATTCCAGAACATAACATTGTTGAAGAAACCCCTAATATTTCATTTGATGAATCCATATTTACCATAATTGTAAAAGGGTCATCTTGGTTATTTGATATAGATGCATTAACAGCGTCATTTAACACTGGATATTTAATCGATGCAGGTTCTGCTGATACATGCTATCCATTTGTTCCTCCAAGTTTGAATGAAGTATCACTATCAGCTGATCCTCCAAGACCACAGGCCTCAAATATCTTGCATCAAGAATCAAATAATCTGTCAAGTCATCAAAATGAAGATACATCTAGAGATGCTAATCCTTCATCCACAGTTCATGAACATGCATCCGTAGATGATCATTCTTCATCCGGAGATATAAATAATGCTTCAGCAGATGCTCTTACCTGTGGAGAGGATATAGTGCATACACAAAACTTGTCAGCAGGTCAACAAAATCAATCCGTAGATGTTGTTGTAACTCCTACGGATGAACAAAACACTTCCGTAGAAGTTCCTACGGAAGACTGTCGTGATGCAGCTGAAGTACAAAATGATCCTGTTGAACCTGAAGAACACTTTGATTACTTTATAGACTCATCATCACAGCTGAATCCCTCTGATCCAATGGATTTGACAAATTTAGAATCAACCATTTCAGTTGATGCTATTTCAACTACCAAAATTCATAAGTCTCATCCATCAGATAATATCATAGGAGACCTGAATGCAAGAACTACAAGAAGCAAAGAGGAGTGGCAAACATTTGCTTATTCACTTGTTTTTTTATCTCAAGTTGTTCCTCCAAACATAACAGCTGCTCTAAAGGATAATAGCTGGATTGAAGCTATGCAAGAAGAACTTCAATAATTCAGAAAACAAAAAGTCTGGAATCTTGTTGATTTACTTGAAGGTCAGCATCCAATTGGAACAAGGTGGCTTTTCAAAAACAAGCTGGATGATAGAGGTATAATTGTGAGAAACAAAGCTAGACTGATTGCTGAAGGATATACGCAAGAAGAAGGAATAGACTATGATAAAGTTTTTGCTCCTGTTGTAAGAATTGAAGCAATTAGAGTATTTCTAGCTTATGCTTCATATAAGAAGTTCACCGTGTATCAAATGGATATCAAATGTGCTTTCCTTTATGGAAAAATTGATGAAGAGGTCTATGTGGCTCAACCCCCTGGCTTTGAGGATCCTGACTACCCATATAAAGTATACAAGCTAGACGAAGCATTGTATGGGCTTCATCAGGCACCAAGAAAGTGGTATGAAACATTTTCATCTTTCTTGCTGAAACATGGCTACAAAAGAGGGACTATTGATCAGACTCTCTTTCTCAAACAAGAACATCAAGATCTTTTGGTGGTTCAAATATATGTAAATGGCATCATATTTGGATCAACCAACAAGATGCTTTGTGAGAGTTTTAAAGAGTTAATGAAATCTGAGTTTCAGATGAGCTCAATAGGAGAATTGACTTTCTTCCTTAGTCTACATGTTCATCAGAAAACCGATGGCATTTTTATCAATCAAGAAAAGTAGATACATCAAATTTTGAAGAAATACAATCTTGCTGATACATCTTCATGCAAAACTCCTACTTCAACAATAGACAAGATTGTGCCTGATGTTGCTGGAAAATCTGTTGATAAGAGATTGTATAGATCTATGATTGGATCCCTTATGTATTTAACTACCAGTAGGCCTAACATAATTGTTTATTGTGTGTGTTTATGCCAGATATCAATCTGATCCAAAGGAGTCTCATCTGAATGCTGTCAAGAGAATTTTCAGATATCTGAAAGGAAAACGAGCTCCAGGACTATGGTATCCAAAAGATGGAGATTTCAGTCTCTACTCCTACTCAGATAGCGATTTTGGAGGATGCAACAACAACAGAAAATCCACAACTGGTGTATGTCAATTTTTAGGACCAAGGCTTGGTTTATGGCAGTGCAAGAAGTAAACTAATGTGTCTGTATCCACAGCTGAGGCTGAGTACATAGCTGCTTCAGCTGGTTGCTCTCAAGTACTTTGGTTGCAAAACCAGTTACTTGATTATGGTTACAATTTCCCTCAAACACCAATTCATATTGATGATTCAGTTGCTATGTTTATCGCTGCTAACCCAGTTCAACATAGAAAAACAAAGCATATTGAAATCAAATATCATTTTCTAAGGGACTGCTCAGAAAAGGGATTAATCAAGTTAATCAAAGTGGATACAACAAATCAGCTTGCTGACTTAGTCACTAAAGCATTTGATTCGGTTAGGTTTAATTTTCTAATTGAGTCTTTGGGTATGATTAACTTAGATTAACTCATTAAAAGAAAAGCATGTGGCTGTCCTTGTACATAGTAATCTATAAAATCCAAAAAACATTCATAAAATAATATAAAAATACAAAAATATAGTATTTCTGTATTGTGTCTTTTGTTTTAGCATGTCATATATTTAGGAGATGATAGTACACTATGCCTTTGCTTTCTTCCTGAAATCAACTAACTTTATAACTGATCAAAAACATTCTGATATGTGAGTAGATTCATCTTGAGTGAAAACTACACTAAGAGCATGCCAAACATAATGAAAAGGAAACTGTTTATGGGAACTCCATTTTGAAGATCAAGTAAGTGATTCTTATCCTGATGTGATCAAATCACTCACCCAAACACACTATGTAAAACACTTTATAATCCTCTATCTTTGCAAAACCATATTCCCTCTGTTTTGTGTGAACAAAGACCTGGGTCTATGATTTAGAGTATGATCTCCATCCTCTCTCTGTTTTGTGTAAACAAAGACCTGAGTTGAAAACACCTTTGTTTTACGAAAGTAAAGACCTGGTCACCTTATGAGGATCATATCTCAACCCTTAAAAGAATCCATTGTGATCAACTATATATTATCCTAGAAGAGCTTTAACAATAAAGCATTTATGAGACTGCAAAACTGTCTCAAGATAGAGTTTATAACTTAATGTACATAGTTTCAAATTGTGAAAAAGTGATGCTTTGACTCACTAACGGAGGACAAAATCTAATGAGAATTGAATGTGGTATACATGACAGTTACTCATTAACAAATCTCAAAACATGATGAATAGCATGCCTAGTTGATACATTGCTCTTGTATGAATTTAAGTGAATCTATATACATGCAATCAGATGTTGGATCAGATCATGTCTCATCCAAATAATTAACATGAGAAGGAGCTTGGTGTGATAGTATGATCCTTTTATATATATGCATTCTTGTATCGTTTAACTCTATGTGTTTGATTTTTATTCTTAAATAATTACATCACTTTTGGACTGTCATATGCCTTTCATGCTAATTTCCAACATAAATTTATGATAAACGAAACAGCTTATCATTAATCACAAATTTAAGGGGAGTAAGTAATGCATGAAAAATAATAAAATCTGAATTCAAAAAGATCTTTGAAGGAATTGAAACTCGAGCACTAATTTAGCTGCAGGATATAGGAAGTGTTTCAATCTTCTTGTATTCAATTGTCATACAAACAAAGTCTATAAGGTCTAACAGCAATAATTGGTTCTATCACTTGACTAGAATCACACATTTGAAATTTCACCATCAGCTGAAGAAACAGTGAAATTTCAGCATCAGCAGAAGCAACAGTGAAATTTCAGTATCAGCTGAAGCAACAATGAAATTTCAGCCTCAACAGAAGCAACAGTGAAATTTGTATAGGCAGAAGCAATAGTAGAAGTGTTAAATTTGTATAGGCAGAAGAAACAGTGAAATTTCAGCATCAGCAGAAGCAACAATAAAATTTCAGCATCAGCAGAAGTAAGAGTGAAATTTCAGTATCAGCAGAAGCAACAGTGAAATTTGTATAGGCAGAAGCAACAGTAAAAATGTTAAATTATGACCGTCCGTAGAATTGGTAAACTACGGATGTGTTGATAATTTTTAAAGTATAATCCATGTTCATAGAGTGATATACTAGATCTACATTTATTTAAAATGTTGTTCTACTTCAGATGTTAAGGCATCCGCAGATGTTATGGTTCCGCAGATGTTCTGTGGAAGACATGAAATCTATGAAATAAATGAATGCAACAGAAAGGGGTAAAAAGGAAGTGGGACCCACATAATTAATAAATGAAATTAATGTGTCTGCATATAAATGAGGTTTTTGAATTTAAGAATTCATTAATCACTTTTCAGAGCATTTTTTTACCTAAAAAAACGCACTCCCTTTCCCCCTTCCACAAACATTCAAAATTACCAACTCAAAACCTCAAAACAAGCACGTAATCTTGATCACAGACTATTGTTTTGAAGGTAAATCATGTCATAATCATCAATAATGAACTGTTTGATTCATGATTATCGTTAACACTATTCGTATTCATGTCTGCACCACTGATACTAACATACTCCTCATTGTTCTTATGTACAGATGACGAATAGGTTTGTGAAAGAGCACAACGTGTGCGCATTCCTAAATGCTGATGATCCTGCATCAGAATGATGTCGAGATATCATCAGATATCTTCGACGGTCCAGGTTTTTCTATGCACTGACGACAGAGCCTGTGATTCATCAAGCTCATATAGTGGATTTCTGGAATTCAGGTCGAATAGAGCAAGATGGAGAAGAGGAGGTGATAGTTTCTGAAATCCGAGCTGAAAGACTATAGATTAATGAACAAACTATCAGAAGGTCACTTGAGCTGGGTGAACGAGAGGCTGATCACCCAGATGTGTTTGAAAACGATTACATAGAGAAGGCTTTCTACCTGATAGGATATGATGGAGATTTTGATAAAGGAGAGATCAAGAAGGGAAGACTATGCAAGCCTTACTGATTTCTATGTCACACTTACCTTAAGTGTATTTCAAATAGGAAGTCCGGACTAGATAGGTTCTCAAGGCACATCTCTTCAGGAATTATTGGCTTCTTTGAGGGCAGGACCTACAACTACTTAAAGTACATCTTCAACTGTCTGTGCGACCAAATAAGAGTGCAGAAGGTCGACAAGATGTACATGTTCCCAAGGTTCCTACAACTGATTATTAATGTTGAGCTGCCTGGCATAGCAAGAGAGGGTGATGTGTTTGTACGGGCTCATTTGAGTAGAACAGTACTAAACAAGATCAGTGGAAAATACCAAGGGGAAGACATGCCAATGTTTGCCCATGTGGTGGATGCCAACGCCAACATTCCACAAGAGCTGGTTTGGGAAGATCAACAAGAAGAGTCATCATCTAACTCTATCCAAGCCTCACATTCTCCCCATCAAACACCCATTTACCAACATCAATCTCCACAACAACTATCATCATCCACTCAAAACACTCAGCCCATCTCATATATTCTACAAGAATCACCACCACAATCTCAATCAGCCACCCAAAACACTCAACCAATCTCTCCAATCCAAAACCAATCTCCTCTTCATCCACTCCCTGATACACCAAAACAACAGACACCTGAGAGTGCTAATACTAAGCCTTTCACATCACTCAATCTCAGAACTCAGTGTACTCTGGTGAGACTGAGTTAATGTCTCAAGCTAGCACCATACAACTCTTAGTCTCCAACTCCCAAAACATAGTCTTGTCAGATCACACTGAACCCATATCTCCAATTCTTGATGCTCAGCAACTGTCTCAACCTCAACATCAAGAGCATGTTGATCAAACAGTTGAGCATTGCTCAAGTTCAGCAAGTGCTGCTCCTACTGAGGTGAATGATGATCAAACTGCTGTTGAACCAATAGAAGAAGAACAAGACAATTTTGTTCATTTTGTTGTTTATAATGAGGATGATCTGAGTGATAAGGACATACCAGTGCACAAGAGTTATCTGGTGGCTGAGTACAACAAACTGGTGCTCAAGTCCAACAAAAGGAAACAGAGAATCCAAGAGTTAAAAGGGGTGATCAAAGAAAAAGATGAAGAGCTGATGAAACAACAAGCTAGATTGAAAAGACTTAAAGAAGATGCTCAAAGCAATAATGAAGTAATCGATGCATTGCTTCAACATGAAACAGAATTGGTTGAGTCTGTGAAATTTGAGAAAAAATGAGAAGGAGAAGATGGCTCTAAAGGTTGATCAAATCACTAACTCTCTCTCAGCAAAATCTGATCTGATAAAGTTAAAAGATGAAGAAATTGAAAAGCTAAAAATGAAGATCTGTGAATTAGAGTCAAGTGCTGCTCCATCAGTTAAACAAACAAAGGAATCTCCTGTGGCTTCCAAGAGCTTAATTCTATACTCAAGAAAGAGAAAGTACTTGGGTGCTACTCAAAAGAAGGTGATCATTGTGGAAGATTCTCCTAAGAAGCTAAAGCCCACATCTCTTGAACACACTCCTTCAGTAGATTTATCTACTGTGAAGACCATATCTTATGAGGAGAATGATAGTGATGATGAATGGAATGAGCTAACCAAGATGGACTCTCCAACAGATCAAAAAGACTCAAAGGCTGATGATCTTCTGACAGCAAAAGATATCTTGGAAGAGAGGCCCGAGTCAACCATGTTCATGACTCTTATCAACTATGGATTTCCCTATAACATGGTTGAAAGAATGAATGTCACTGAACTGAAAGATGTGCTTAAGGAATTCGAGCTTGCAAGATTCATGATCCCCAACTATGATTATGAAGAATTCTCTACTTTTCAATCAATTCAGAAGACAAAGAAAGAGTTAGGCCACTATGACACAGCCAAACTGAGCAAATATAACATGACTTGCTGGCTGCAGGGTCATAACTAAAAACCATATGAGCTGAAAGGGAGAATAACTGGTGAACTGAGGAGGATGATGGAGCATGTGATGAAAGTGGAACTTGACACTGGTGTGCGATTTAGAACTGAAGCTCCAAAACCTGCAAGTGAACACCACAACAAAGCTGATGATGAACCAGTGGTTGTTGAAAGCAAGGATCAGCACAAAGGGAAAGACAAACTGATCAGAAAACCAAGAGAAGTCATCTCAGGAAAAGTGTGGCCACTTGGTACTACTGTCAGAGAAATCACTAAACAAAAGTCTACCCTAATTTAGCTGATTGATCACCTCATAACTCTCAGTTCTATGGAAGAAAATAGGATTATGGCCTAGAAATATGATCCAGACTGGGATTATGCAGTAATTAAGAGAACATCTGGAAAAGTGGAATACTTCCAGGATAGGTTTTCAGTGTTATGCTTACCTGAGAGTGATCTTAAAGACTTACAAAGCCTGATCATCTCTAATTACCCTATATACCCAAGAGGAAGAGATTTCTCAATTATGGTGGGTAAACTGAAGACAAAATTCAAGGATGATATGCTTGCTGAGGCTAAAAGAGAAGATGCTGAGCACAAGAGAAGAATTAAGGGCCTTATAAAAGGTTTAAGTCCAATGCCTCAGAATCAGTAGATGATGAATTCTTGAAGAGGATTGGATACAACAACAGAAATACAGCGGCCATCAAGTCCATTAAAGGGAATCAATACACATATCCCATAACTGAATGGGGATATGTTGAAAAACAAAAAGGAATTAGTGCTGCTAAGGAATGCTGAGAACAAGAAAGCTGAACGAATCAGGATCTTTGACCCTGTGGAAATCAAGTTACTCCATTCTAGCTACACTTCATACTTATATGACAAATTCTTTCCCAATCTGACTGATGAAAGAGCATAAAATGATCTGTTCCTGCATGTCCATGTAATACAAGTGGTTGACAAACTTCATGCAAAAGCTTACAAGAGAAGAAGACATAATGCTGGACTGCTGAAGGGAACAAATTTTGATGAAGTCTCAGAACTCAGAATATCAGAACAGGATGAACTAGAGGTGGTGTATAGCAACAAAGTGTTAGACACACTTACCACTGAAGAAGATGTTCTGGGACTTAGTTTTGAAACTCTGAAGAAGCTCAGCAAGATGAAGATCAACTATAAATATGATGATCAGAAGACTGTTATGTCTTACTTTTACAACAAGATGATTGCCAGAGTCAAGGAGCTTTTAGTTTTGAAGGAATGATTACAAGTATCTAAGCCTAAGGGGGAGTATTATTAGATCTAGAGAAAATACATCTAGATCAATTTGTATAGGCTTATAACTTTAATCAATTCTTGTAATAAATGATTGTAATTGATTATCAGTATATATATATATGCATTGAGTATATAGGTTAACCCATATATATGTGTTGCTTTTTGTATGATGACAGGCAAAAACAATATACTTGGAGAGTTCCTGTAATTGGCTAAGTGTAAGAAACATCTACGGATGAACAATTTTATTAATCCGTAGATATAATTCTTACAAGACTTCCATGAATGAACATTAGTATCCACGATCTCAAGATAAAGTGAAGAACTCCTGCGGAAGTACAAGTTTCCTACGAAAGAACAAGAGTTCCTACGGAAGACGAAGACACTTGTATGAAATTGTCAAATTCAACAAGTCAACAAGTCAACGTCAATTTCAAATCCCAAGAGATCCGGTGTTTCCTTAACTGACTCAAAGTTCCTATAAATATGAGTCCTAGGTTTCACATCAAGTAGGACACAATAAGCAATATTACGGCAGTCGAATATCACATCATCTTTCAACCTTAGCCGCCGTCAAATCAACAACAACAACAATACGATTCAAGATTCATTGTTCATAGCATTCATAATTATTCTTTTGTAATCATTATTCAATATTAATGAAATACATTTGAATTAGTTCTTGTGTGCGTATTTACTGTGTTTTCATAATTGTGTTCATCATAATTAAATTCAATATTTGATATTGATTATCAATTAAAAACTAATTAAACAACAGTTAACGACTATTCCGCATTCATTAACTTATCGTTATTTTAATACTGATAATTCCTGAATTGAAATCCTTGGATTCACACATACTCATAAGAATCAGAATAATAATGCATACCTCACATAATCAATTAAGCATACGTTACAAAAGCAAACACAACATCATTGAAACAAGTTTGAGGCAAATGAATTTTACTATGATATTAGGCAACAAATAAGGCAGATAAATTTTACTATGATATTAACACTACTAATAGGCAGTTATCACTAAGACTTCACCTACATTGGACAAATGGCGTTACCCTACACATCACGTGCGGACTACGGCCTCAAGGCCCACTAGTAGTCCCTGACTTTACGCCTCCACTCAGTCCTATCCTCGACCATGTGCTCGGAGAGGTGTAACTCTACCATATCCCGGCTAATCATCTTATCCCAGGTCAACTTAGGTTTTTCTCTACTTCTCTTACCATCTAAGATGATGTGCTCTACTGCTCTAACTGGCACTGACATATGTCTTCTTTTCACGTGCCCAAACCATCTTAACCTTCCCTCTCGTATTTTATCCGTGATATAAGCCACCTGTAGCCTCTGCCGAAAGACATCATTCCTTATCCGATCCAGCCTCGTGTGTCCACACATCCACCTTAGCATTCGCATTTCTACGACCTCTATTTGTCTCTCGTGCGATTTCTTAATGGCACAGCAATCTGTTCCGTATAACATAGCCGGACGAACTGCCACTCTATATAGTTTCCCCTTTAGTCGTGTTGGGAACCTCTTATCACACAATATCCCTGATGTTGCTTTCCACTTGCACCATCCTGCCTGAACACGATGGATTATATCACTGTGTATCTCTCCGTCTTCCTGGACGTAGGAGCCTAGATATTTGAACCTAGACGTTTGTGGGACCTCCAGGCCCTGAATAGTAATTTCGGTGTCCTCTTCCTTCGCTCCACTGAAGTTACAATGCATGTATTCCGTCTTAGAGTGACTTATCCTTAAGCCTTTGCTCTCTAGTGTCGTTCTCCACTATTCTAACCTCTCGTTCAGTGCCCTTTTAGATTCTGATATTAGCACAATATCATCTGCAAACAGCATGCACCACGGGACTGGCTCATGTATAGACAATATCTGACCCAAACCAACTTGTAACCCGAACCCATTTTTGTTAGCCAATGGAAATACTATTTCGATGTGAAGTATTGTCATTCGAATTATAATCATATAGTTTATAAATATAATTTTTTTAAAAAAATTATAAAACTATAATGACATTTATGAAGCTTAATTATCAAATTTGAAATTTAATAAAATAAGTTTTATAAAACATGAAAGGTTTTTCAAGGATTTTATATATAATAATAATAATAATAATAATAATAATAATAATAATAATAATAATAATAATAATAATAATAATAATAATAATAATAATAATAATAATGATAATATAATAATAATAATAATAATAATAATAATAATAAATTTATTATTCAAAACTTAACCCTAAAAAGTTTTGGGTTGAAAGTGTAAACAATTAAAACTTATTTTACAAGACTTTAACATGAAATAATAAACAATATAAACCTCGGGAGGCCAAAGTGTAAAATCATTTTAAACCCCAAACCCAACCCCGTCGACCCCACTCTCCCATCTCCGGCCACCTTCCGGCCACTTTCCGGTAAGCCCACAACACCACAATCGACGCGGTTTCAATCGAATTAAACACCCCCGCCAATCACGCGTGATTGATTCGAGCATGTGACCAATACAATTCGAAATCCTAGTTGATTTACGCGTATACTCGAACCCGAGATTTCCCTACCCAAATCAAACCAAATCAAAAGGTAATCCGTCAAAATTAACTCGACAAATTGGTCAATTACGCGTTAAATATCATCCTAATCAAAGAAATCACACAGATTGATTCAATGATAGCTCAATTAATCGCAATTCGGGTAAGAAACTTCCAAGAATAACTCGAACTCGTTATAATCGAACCCACTCAAACTACACCTATATAATAGAGGGTAAACCTCCGAAATCACACCCACAAACTCTTTTCAACTTCAATTTAATCTAAACACACATGCACACATCGATTTCAGCTTGAGTTTTAGCCGTGAACTACTCGAACTCGTTTCCCTCGAACTCCACATCATACCGGGTACTTGAACACACTCACACACTTGATTTTTCATGGGTAATCAAAGCCCCATATTTGATTTGATTACTAAATTCGTTTTCATGTTCAATTGGATCGAAATAAGAATTAGGGTTCATGGGATTTTGAGGAAAACGATTACTGAATGGTTTTAATAATTAAATCGAATCCTTTGACAGATCTAGGCTCTAGCTCAACTGGTAACACCACCTTCTTCCAACCTTGAGGTCCCGGGTTCGAACCGGGCCTCCCCCTTTTGTTTCTTTTTATTGTTGTTTTATTTATTTCAAAATTCAGAAAATGTATATTTTCTGAAATTATTTTAAAACTATTTCTGAAATTATTTTAAAAACATAGCTACACTATTTTATAGAGAACCCTAAACTTGTTTGTAAATTTTAAATTTTATAAACTATTGTTTTTAATTAAACATAAAGCATTTCAAATTGTCCAAAAACGAACAAATTAATTTTCCAAATTAATTATTCCTTTGGCCAATAATTATTTATTAAATATTATTATTATTCTTTAATATTTTAAACTTTAACATTATAAGTTGATATTTTATAAAATCACTAAAAGTCAGCCTAAATCTTTCCAAATTATTTCCATTTCTTTTAGTCACTTAAATAATTAAAATTTTTAATTAATTATCATATAATTAATTAATAAAATTTATTATTTGTTTCTCCCACACTTTAATAATAAATCAAATGGTCACATGTGTTGATAGATATATTTCTATTAATTTTCAAACATAATTAGAATAAATTTATTTTATTTATCTCAAGACATTCAAACTAAATAAATTATTTCATTCAATACCCAATCCCAATGAAAACCCTAATCCATTCCCAAATTCTCATATCACTATTATTCTAATTCGAGACACCGCTCCGTAGGTTACTCATAAGAAAATTATTGGTGCCTAATCCATCACGTTCAAATTCAAATCTCATCAATCAAGTGAGTATTCATAGCCCATTTTTATGTGTTTATATTTTGGGGAAATCACGTGATTCTATAATCAACCATTGCTATTTCATTTTTATTTCATTTATCCATTTAATTCATTTCATGCTATGTCCTTACTTGTAATAATGTGTTCATAGTTAGATAAATTAGATGATAACATAATCATTAATTCATGCAACCACGATAACAATGATAGATATATTGATTTAACAAACCCACCCCATATTAATATTCGAGTGGTAATTGAAACCGGATTCACATATTCTATCACGACTTCGTCTGCGGATCGAGTCAATTTAGTCATTTGGATTGATTGTGTTGATTTGTCTTTTATGGTACATTATTGCACTATAAGTCTCGACATTGCCATGTGAATGAATTATTCAATCATTTAATAAACCTATATATATGTATATTCAAAACTATGTTTAATCACCGGCTAATTTTAGCTGACTCGTTACTTTTTCACATGATTTCAGGTTAAGCAAGTTAGTGGATTTCTACATGCTCATCTAGGACCCGGACTTAATCAAAATAAAAGACAATTATTATTATGTTATTTGAATTATTGTTTAATTGTATTAGTATTCTTTAATGAAGTGACGTTTAATTTTATTTCGGTTTATTTAGTTCCATGTGCTATGAACAATCGATTTCTATTCGTCCGCCCCGATGATTCCGCCGTCGGTTGGGGTGTGACAGTATAGACTTGGCCATCTCATCCAACACTACTATGAAGAGAAATTAGCTCAATGATGATCCTTGGTGGAGTCCCACTTCCACTGGAAAGAATTATGTGTCTCCGACTGGAGCTCGCACACACGTTTTTACCCATTCATACATATCCTTAATTATCTTGATATATCTTTCTAGTACCCTTCTAGCCCGTAGGCTTTCCCAAATGAGTTGTCGCGATACATTGTCATAGGCTTTTTTAAGGTTAATAAAGACCATATGAAGGTCCTTTTTTTCTCTGTACTTCTCCATTATCCTCCTTATGACGTGTATAGCTTCTGTTGTAGAGCGCCCTGTCATAAATCCAAATTAAGAGGGGTGTTGAGGAACATTATATGATATCAGGTGACTGTACATAAGTCCTGGAAGTACAAGAATTGTAAATGTGAATGTTATATGATTCTAAATCACTTGGATGTGGGGTGATAATGAATCTTCTATGACAAATCACATGGATGTGGTGTGGTTCCAAGTCATCGGGATGTGGGGTGACAAGTCACGTGAATGTTAGGTGATAGCGAATTATACGAATAAATCACATGAATGTGGCGTGATTTCAAATAATCTACATGTCGGGTGGTAAAGTCACTTAGATGTGGAGTGATTAATGTGTAATATATGAAGTTGTTAATGCACACTCACTTAACAAAAGTTAAATACATGTTATGCATGTATTTTCAAGTGATGTGCTCAAGCTAAAGGGCTAGTGGGAATCAAGTATCTAGCATGATGGGTCGAACATGTGGTTATGTAAAATGTTGTATAATATACAATGTAATTATGTATATCTTTTATAACATAATAAAAGAAAACCTTTGAAAGATCATAGTTTCTCACACATGACTCTGATAACCTTTTTATTAAAATATTAAATGGAAATCGGAATGTTACATAGTCTAACTGCATTAAAGATTTTCTATGTTGTATTCTTCACAAATTTTAGACGTTATTAAAGCTTAAACATTTTCTATATTGTATTCTTCACAAATTAGGTTCCTCTTTGTCAATACAAAGTCTAACTGCATCCCCCTTATGTCTTTTCTTCAAACCTTCTTAATATGAAACTAAGCCGTACATTTCTTATAAAATTACACTAGGGCGGTGAAGTTTCATACGTAAATAGAGTTGTTACGTGTGACAATCAACTCAGTCACCTTTATTTTTGATTTGTCGTAAAATGTGATACGAAGAGTTACTTGATTTGGTTTACAACTACGTTCAAGCTAATACAGCCATGTCATATATGAAATCCAAAAGCTCCAGCCAACACATGGATCAACTTAGATCATTGTCACCATTATCAAAAGTAAAGGCTCAACCAAGGAACACGCCAAGAGCGGAGCAAGAAAATAGTTGGGCAATAGGGAGGCGAGGCACAAGGCAATAACGATAAACGAAGATCTCAAAGGTAAACATGATATCCACAAAAGCATTGGTTGATACATGAACAAGCAATAACTGCATCTTGAGGGACGAAACAATGAGACGTGCGCTCTAGATGGCAAGGGAGGGTTGAGGGACAAAGCCACAGATGGGGACGTCAATGCAATCAATACGATGGAATGAGACGTCAAGGGTAAGACCAAGAAGTAGGACGAGATACACTTATCAGTTGCTCCCATGGACGAGTTTAAGTTCAAACTCAGAGATGTATTTTATCAGTAAGGTCCATGCCTTTAATGTACAATCCCAAGCAACAAAAAGTGTTCTTATATCATATAGTACTACTTTGATATCATATGGTGAAGTTATAAAGGCTGAAGATGAAAAGGTCTTGATGAAGGAGAATGACATCAAGATGAGATGGAAAACCTACTTTGATAACCTTTTCAACGTAAGGAACCATAATCAACAAACTAAGATCGATAAAACAACCCAAACAACACAACAAAACAAGTGTTATTGTAGAAGCATAACAGTCGATGAAGTTACGAGAGCTCTTAAGAAAATGGGAAAGGCTAAGGCGGTGGAGCCAGACAACATACTGATTTAAGTGTGGAAGTGCCTGGGAGAAGAGGGCCTGCAATGGCTAACAGACTTATTCAATACTATCTTCAAGACCGGGAAGATACCGGAGCAGTGGAGAAGCAGTGTCATAGTCCACATATATAAGAAAAAGGTGATGTCTAATGTTGCGCAAACTACGGGGGAATAAAACTATTGAGTCACACGATTAAACTATGGGAAAGAGTTATTGACACAAGAATTAGACGCGAAACTCAGATAGCGATAAACCAATTTGGATTTATGTCAGGACGCTCTACAATAGAAGCCATACACGTTATAAGGAGGATAATGGATAAATATAGAGAAAAGAAAAGGGACCTCCATATGGTGTTCATCGACCTAGAAAAAGCCTATGATAGTGTCCCGCGTCAACTCATTTGGGAAAGTCTACGACTTAGAAGGGTACCAGAGAGGTATATCAAAATAATCAAGGATATGTATGACGGGGCAAAAACATGTGTGCGAGCACCAGTCGGAGACACAGACTTCTTCCCGATGGAAGTGTGACTCCACCAAGGATCGGCATTGAGCCTATTTCTCTTCACAGTAGTGTTGGATGAGATAACTAAGTCTATACAGGAGCCAGTCCCGTGGTACATGCTGTTTGCGAATGATATTGTATTAATATCAGAATCTAAAAGGGTGCTTAACGAGAGGCTAGAACAGTGGAGAACAGCACTAGAGCACAAAGGCTTAAGGATAAGTCGCTTTAAGACGGAATACATGCATTGTAACTTTAGTGGTGAGACTGAAGAGGACACCCAAATCAGTATTCAGGGTATGGCAGTCCCACAAACGTCTAGGTTCAAATACCTGGGATCGTACGTATAGGAGGATGGAGAGATACACAGCGATGTAGCCCACCGTGTTCAATCAGGATGGTGCAAGTGGAGAGCAGCTTCAGGGGTTTTGTGTGATAAGAGGTTTCCAGTAAAACTAAAAGAAAAACTATACAGGGTGGCAGTACGTCAAGCTATGCTATACGGAACTGATTGTTAGACCATAAAGAAATCACACCAGAAACAAATAGAGGTCGCCGAATGCGAATGCTGAGGTGGATGTGTGGACACACAAGATTAGATCGGATAAGGAACGACGTGTTTCGACAGAGCCTAGAGGTGGCTTGTATCACTAGATAAAATAAGAGAGGATAGATTAAGATGGTTTGGGCACGTGAAGAGAAGATCGATGACAGCGCATGTTAGAGCAGTAGAGAACATTACCCCAGAGGGTCGACAGAGTAGAGAAAGACGTAGGTTGACTTGGGACGAGATAATTAGGCGAGATATGGTAGACTTGCACCTCTATGAGCACATGATCGAGGATAGGAGTGCGTGGAGACGTAGAATTAAAAATCAAAGACTTCTAGTGGGATCTGTGGGTAAGAAGTGTTAAGGAAGACCAGATGAGGGACCCCTAGCGTGTTAGGTTGGTATTCGACTTATACCCTTTATAGGCGAACCCTGCCGCTTATTTGATGTATGCAATATGCACTATCTAAATCTGTATGTGATATATATCTATGTGTTGTGTGTATTATAATATGCTTGCTATTGTTTGTTATTGTTATTGCTATTGTTATCGAGTCGGGGGTCTCTTTGGAAGCAGTCTCTCTATTTCCCAAGATAGAGGAAAGACTCGTCACCACCTACCCCTCTCAGACCCTGCTCTTGAGTGGGATATGCTGGATATGTTTGTTTGTTTGTTTATATCATATAGTACTACGTCTCATTTTAGTCTATTTAGTCTTGTAAGGTTGACTTGATTGAATTACTATATGTCACATAGAACTATAGAAGCGCATAAAGACAAACCCGTGACACAAAACTTATGACACTTCAAATTTCTACCGTAAATGAACGCAACTCACGAGTAACTAAAACAAAATATTTGATCACTAACTAAAGAAAAGTGCCATCACAACTGTTCTTTATTTGAAGCACGGGCTTACATCACTTTATGCACAACTCAATTTATCTCAACAAAAAAAATGTCATGGAAACACTAGAAGCTAAGAGTGACACATAAGTATGTTTAGAAGTATGCAGGTTTTCTGGTCCTGGAGCCAGGTCAGACCTTGGATGCAAGGTTTGAGTCGGGATCGCCACTGACCTTTTTAGATTCAAACTTATCAATAGCTACTTGAAGCTCATCTGAACCACCAACAGCTCTCATGGTGTAGAAATACACCCCGAATACAAACCCGGTTAGACCTCCAGCAACCACCAGATTCTTGGTCTTCGGTGCAAGGCTTCCAAATCCAGCCATCTAAATCGATTAGTACTCCTAACCTACACGGAACCAACAGGACCATATAAATGAGTGAAACATTTAGACAAATGAAAGCACCATTTAGAATTGAAGTATACCGTATATAAGAAAATCTTTGTACATGTATCAGATGTTAGGAGGTAGGCCCTGCTTGTACGGTGTGACTGAAACAAAGGTGTGTACCTAGAGGTTGCTTTTACAACCCATTTATATGAAGATGGGTTCATTTGAGTTATGTTTTATTCTTAGCGGGTCAAATTGGTTAAGCTAAAAGACTCGACTAAACAGGAAATTGGTCAAATGGGCCGTAAGTCATCTAAATTATATTCAAGTACAAAAAACCTCATAAATCTTTTTCTAAACCAATTACTATGGTAGTAAAATATAGTCTTCTGCAATCATACATAGGCCGGGGGTCTCTTTGGAAGCGGTCTCTCTACCTATCGGGATAGAGGAAAGACTTGCCACCACCTACCCTCCCCAGACCCTACTCTTGAGTGGGATATACTGGGTTTGTTTGTTTGTTTACCAGAATATATAGACAAATCGGATCCAAATTTAGAGAGAAACTGACTAGATTCAACACTCAACTCTACTACTAACAACCCTTAAAACTTCTAAACCCCAAACAACTCTCGCAAACAACATCAACTGCAAAATTCAAAGGTACAAAACTGCCCTTCACTAAACTTGGATTCAGGTCCCTTATTCAACACATCTTAAACCGAACCTGTTTGGGTCGGTACCCAATCACTCAACCAGCCCCCCACTTGCCCATTGTGCCACAAATATGATTCCCATCGAGCATAAATACATATTAGAGCCACAATCCACAAAATTGAATAAAAGTAAAAGAATGTGACAGTGTGTCCTATTTAAAAAGGAAGAAAGAATTAGGATGGAGAAAAATGGTTTAATCAATTGGAGCCAAAAAACTGTAAGTAAATAGCTAAATGAGAAGGCAAATGACTATCTTCCCACAAAAGCAGTTGTTCAACAAAAACAATAATACATTACAAGCTAGATCCAATTCTTCCTAGGCATTTTAGAGGATAACAAATGCTACTCAAACATCACAGTGATTTGTTGAGTAATTGAAGGTTAAACAATAAGCAAAGGCACATATATTGTTCATCGCACATGTAGCCTTATCAACAATATTTAAAAACGACTCGTCAACTCTACATGTATATCAATTGTTATAGTAAACTGGAAGTTAATAGTGTCATCAATACATTTTTCATGCAAAATTTGACAAAACCATCATGATTTATTTTTTTGACCAAATTAGCATGCTTTATAACAAGATTTGAGCAAATCCTCAAACATTATATAATTATAACTCAGGTTATTTGGGTATCTAGAAACAATTTTGAAGGTTGAGAGGCCTATTCAAACTTATAGCCTAAGAGTCCGTTTGGTTCACAGAATTGAGGGAATCGGAATCGGAATTGGAATTAGAATGGAAAAACGTGTTTGGTTGGTATGTTGAAGGAAAAATTGAAAAACAATTCTCAAATGAAATCAAAATCAATAGTCAGACAACTGCCATTCAATTTGCAACCAAAATCATAGTCGAACAGCAAAATCACATGGACCTGCAGAACGATGAAGATAACCGATGAAACTTCGACCAGAGAACGATGAAGATGACCAATGAAACTTCGGGGATCTGATGAAGACGATTGAGATTGATTTGATGGTGGTGTCGAAGAAGACAATTATGGTGGTGGCCGGAACGATGAAGATACTGTGATTTAGGGTTTGTCTTTTAGATGAAGAAAAGGGGGAAGGGCGTATTTGTCTTTTTAACATTTCAATTCTGTTTATAAATTTAACAACCAAACACGTTATTAAATGTTAAAAAAATTCCATTCATTTTCCAATTCCAATTCCAATTATATAAAAAAAAAACTTTTCATTAACCAAACGCCCCCTAAATTTATCCCAGAGAAACATAAATGCAATTTAACTACACATCCATATAAAGTCCTCCCGAGGAAACACAAAAAAAAATAAATAATATTTTTCTCATTAACACCAAGAAACATGTAAATGGAGATGGTATTTGCATCTATCTGTGGTCCACTAAAGGGATGAGACTTGCATCTACACTGCGATATACAAAGTAAAGGGAATGTATATATAAATACACATTTAGAAAAAATAAATAATATTTTTCTCATTAACACCAAGAAACATGTAAATGGAGATGGTATTTGCATCTATCTATGGTCCACTAAAGGGATGAGACTTGCATCTACACTGTGATATACAAAGTGAAGGGAATGTATATATAAATACACATTTAGAAAAAATCATGTAATAGCAAAAAAAAGAAGAAACTAAACAAACAGGATAAATATAAAAAGACAATAACAACTATCGTATCCATATGGAGGGTGAATACAACACAGATAACTTTTCAAAAGAAAAATGTTTTTAGTTTTTGTGGCAAAACAACCCTCATATTGGGAAAAACAAAGAGGCAACAAAGGCAACAGTAACACTGCATTCCACAAAAAACGAGGAGTTTGGATAAATTGAGAGAATACAATTGCAATAATCATTACACATGACCCTTACTGACTACAATCTAACTGTTGCAAAGTGTTTTGTTAATTTCTTTTTCCATCTACGCATAAAGTCCATAAACTGTTTGTTTGAAACAGAAAACCAAGTATGACAGGGAGTGCAGACAAGCCAAGCTTCACTAGGATGATGATCAGGATTGAAAGAGCTTATAAAGCAGCTAGTCTAAAAAGCTTGGCAAACCCGAACCTAGCCGAGCTTGAGTAAGCATATATGAACAACGTATGTCAAGCCCATGTCAAGCCCATGAAGCTTAATCTATAGTCTTTATGCTACCATTAGTTATTTAATTTACTAGTCTCAGCTTCACATAGGAACTTATTCAATGTCTTAAGCTTATACAAGCCCACAAAAACTGAATAAAAATAAGAAAAATGCTTAAGCTAATATGACCAACAAGAAATAAGACTATACTAGCCTAACCAAGGCACTGAAGCAGGTGAGGTTGAAGCCTTAGGAAAACAGAGCTTGGGTCTAAGATTTTCAAGATTGGCAAACCACAAGCCAAGCCTGATCATACAAACTTTCTTATGAGCCATGGTCCATTTGTCACGACTTGTGTGCTCGAGCTAGATGGTAAAAAGATTCAGCCTCTTCGTTAAAATGACTTAATTATTAATCTGTTATACCATTAATAATGCCGCTGTGAATTTAATCCAATTGGGGGAAGCTGTGGAATCTAAATTCCTCACCTAATTAAGTATTATGGACATGCTTTCTACACTGATGATGCCTCATGAATTTGATTCTTAAACTAAAATCATACAAAACAACTTTTGAATTGAAAGAGAAGCATAAACCAGATCAATCGTATCGCATATTCTAAATTCATCTTCAGATTTAAAACAAAATCAGTTTCGGTTAAGATTACCCTAGAAATGGACACATAGCAAAACGTTTTGAGATTAAATTTGAAGACCTGTTGTGTTTATGTTGCGCATGGGATTGAATTTCTGCTAAATGCAATCATGTGTGAATCAAATTAAGATACCAATAACCCTAGTTGATGGTGAGACAATAGGCAGAAGAAGAAGAGAGTCGGAAGTTGATTACCTGATGCGAGAAGACGAAAGCGAAAGCAAGAAAAATAAGGCAGTTGGAACCCTAGTTCAAGAGTATAAACTGGAGATTTGGAGAAGAACTTCTGGAGTTGATCGTATACACGTTTTTTTTTGTTAAAACCAACTAGCAGCGTTTCGTCACAGGTTTAAACTGAACCACGCCTAGGTGTGCAAACGACCCGAGCCCGAACTCGTATGAGTTTAAGTTCGGCTCGTGATGATTTAGAAGAGTTCGAGCTCGAGCTAGGCTTAACAAATACTTTTTTTAAGATCAAGCTCGGGTCAAGCTCTGGTCGTTAATTTATTTAATATTATTTTTAATATTTTTATATTTAATGTTGATATATGTTTATAATTATATATTTTATATGTAACATTATACAATATTTTTTAATTGCTTTTATCATAAATTTATATATAATAAATATTATTTTATATAATATACTTAATGATTAAATAAAAATATATAAATAAAAACTCATTTAGGCTCGCGAGTTGGCTTAAGCTCGATACGAGAAGCTCGGACTCGGACTCAATAATTAAATGAGCTTTTTTTCAAGCTCGAGCTCGGCTCGGGCTCAATAAACCTTGGCTCGTTTCGAGCTTTTATCGATTCGATCTCGAGTAGCTCGCAAGCGGCTCGGCTTGTTTGTACCCCTAGCCACGCCATAACAACTAATATAACATATATGTTTTATCATCATCATCCTGTGGATATTCAAGTGGTAAAAAGAAAACATATTAGTTCCAAAGATAACATGACAAACTGTTTTTCAGACGAGAATATGATTAATCATCACCGTCACAACCCCTACACACCCAAGTAGTTGAACAAACGCAAAAGAACATTTAGTTCACTGTTCCTTACATTTACAAACTAATAAACATAATTAAAATGTTAAGTATTTGAATCGGGTTTCGAAGATTTGAAATTTATTTAGACTCGATTTGAAGAATCACTAGTTCTATTCAAAGTTTTTTTATCAAATTCAAATAGGACTTTGATATGATGATTTTAAATTTGATTTGAAATTCGAGCTAAAATTATACATATATTACATAGAGGCCTACTAAAGAGACGCCCTCGGGGATAAATGGACGCCCTCCTTACGGGCCGTAAGGCCCTTCACGGGCCGTATGGCCTGTCGGTAGTCAAATCAGTCATTCAAAAACGTAATTCAAAAACGTAACGGCCCGTGAATATGAACACGGGCCGTATTTCTTAACGGCCCGTGAAGCTCTTAACGGCTCGTTTGGATTTCCCATTACGGGCCGTGAACTTCTTTACGGGTCCTAGTTTCACCTTTAATAATTTGACGAGATATATTATTCCTCGTTTTTCGTGTAATTTTGTATTTATTACGTTATTTGATATGACGTAATATTCATCGATAGTCGTGTAATTTTGTATTTATTACATTATTTGATATGACGGGGTTTTTTTATACATCCCACATCTCACACATTATGGCGTGCGTACCCACACGTGCTGATGATTGACACAACATACAAAACTAACTTGTATAAAATGCCTTTTGTTCAAATGGTTGGTGTGACATCCACCCTGAAATCTTTTTCTGTTGCTCACGCATTCATTGATTATGAGCGTGAAGCCAACTTCAGATGGGTGTTAGAGCAACTAAAAGCAACACTGGAAGATAAGTGTATGGAGCCCCGTGTTATACTAACCGACCGAGACCTCGCTCTGATGAATGCGTCAGAAGAAGTTTTTCCGAGTGCTGTTCGATTACTTTGCAGATGGCATATTCGGAAAATATTGCTAAACATTGTAAGGCGAGTTTTTCAAATGAAGAGTGGGGTGCTTTTCAGCATGTGTGGTCGGTACTTATTAACTCTGAAACGGAGGACATATACGCTTATAATTATGACCGGCTTTATCGCAGATTGGTGTCCAACCATTCAAGTAAGTTTTCTAGTGTTATTCTTAAAAATATATGTATATTTACATAAAAATAAGTGCATTTTTTAATAGGAGTGCTGATATACCTCAAAAATAACTGGTTGGACCCCTACAAAGAGAGATTTGTGTCGGCATGGATAAATAGAAGTTATAACTTCGGTCAGCACACAACGAACCGAGTTGAGAGCCAACATTCGTTGTTGAAAAGTTACCTGAAAACAACCAATAGCACCCTGGATAGATTTATTCCTTTCATTAATAATATCTTAGCTACCCAGGAAATTGCTATAAAAGAAAGTTTTAACAAAAGCAAAATCATGTTTATGGTGCAGCATAATCGTGAAGTGCTTAAATTGCTGCGAGGTAACGTTTCTATTGCGGCTTTGGATATGTTAGTCGGTGAGATTAACAGGATAAATCATCTAATTATGTCCAAAGACTCATGTGGCTGCCATCTTTTTACCAGCTGTGGTCTTCCGTGTGCTTGTAAATTAAACAATTACTTTCAAACAGGTGAATGTTCTTTTACGTTTTTTATTTTTTCATGAAAACTTTTATTATATTTTATTTAATATATTATTTTATAGGTCAAAGTATCCCGTTCGATGCCATTGATGTTTTTTGGAGGAAGCTAGATTTTTCACCCGCGTATATTGTACGGGAGGTTCAAGTAGATGTACATAAAGAGATGGAGATGGTGACAAAACATTTACTTGTCCAACCCGAAAATTTGAAAAGATCTTTGATTAATATTTTCAAATCTTACATTACTCCTTCAAAAACGGATAAAAAACCTCCTAAAGTCCAAACACATACACGGGGTCGTCCAAAAAAAGATAAGTAAAAAGAAACAATATTAGACCCCCTCAGACATAGTTCATATGTTCAACCGAGAGAAAATTTTGAAGGTCCGCCAATATATTCAAGTTCGGTGGTGAAGTCAAAACAAGGGCCTTTGCAGCGCAGTCAATCCATGTCTTCGAAATCAAGAGCCAAAGATGGATTATCTCAACAGAGTTCCAAGTTTTCATATATCCCGGGCGACGAAGATAAAAACAATTTTTTCCGGTTTAACCGCTGGATTCCATCATTCTTTTTCTCGTATATTTCAGGTGCGGATGATGTTTTAGCGGACGGCAATTGTGGTTTTCGTGCTATAGCACTCGCACTGGGATATGGTGAAAATCACTGGCGTTTTATACGTACGGAACTTATATCTGAGTTGGATGAAAACAGACATAGGTACGCTGCGATGTTTCCTGATATAAACGAAATAAGGGAATCATTAAACTGGAACGGGTTAGGTGCGGCTCCACACAAAAATTGGATGACAGTGCCACCTGCTATAATCCTTATTGCTAACAGGTTTCGAGTGGTTATAATTTTTATATCTATCGGCAACTCCGCTACTTTTTTCCCGTTCTGGTTATCTCCTCGTGATATCAGTGAACATCATATAATTTCAATTGCTTATGTTCAAGATTGCCATTTCATTAGAATTCGATTAGTGGGTGACTATCCAATGCCTGTTCCGAGCAAATATTGGCATTTGTACAAAACAGAAAACGCCAATGATTGGGAGGCTATATACGAAAGTCGAATTCAAAAATATCTTGAACTAAGGCCCGTAGACCCGGTTGAACATATAGATTTAGTATAGTTTATACATTTATCAATTCTTTCAATTCTTTATTTATTCAATTCTTTATTGTTGTTGAATTGTAAACATGTAATCTATTATTTATTCAATTCTTTATTGTTGTTGAATTGGAAACATGTAATCAATTCTTTCGTTTTCCAAAGAAAAATGCAATAAGAAGATTATCGAATTTTTCTTCAACCTTTGAATTTTGTTTATATGAGCTGGGCATTTGGTTAGCATAAAAGGTGTGTAGGAATGTTAATGATATAAGATGCATAATATATGTTGAGATTCAAGTATGTTTTTCAGTGCAACTTTTCCGACTGAGATTCAAGTATGTTTATATAATTGCAGAGCCTGGCGTCGGATTTTCTGAAGGATTATTTATTTTTTTCTGTGGGACGAGTAGGTTCAAGTACTGATTTTATTCTCCAAAAGGTTGATTTAATATTATTCATACAAACCACTTCCTCCAAAAGCACAACCAATTGTAAACATATAATTAAACATTTAAACGTCATCCAAAATAACTCATAATATATAAACATAATTTTTCAATTTTTTTACATGAAAGGTAAATAAAACAATAAAATCCTACTATCTATGCGTCATGACCACCACCAGCATCACCACCACCAGCATCCTCCGCATCACCACCACCAGCAGCCTCCTCGTCATCACCCGCAGGTCGTCTGACAAACGGAGGCAACTCCGACCGAGGGGGGAGGTCGATACCCTGGCTAGCAGCAAAAATACTGTACGCATCCGCCATCCATACTAGCAAGGCGTGGGACTGGCGCGCCCAATGTAGTGACTCCGCCATAAACTCCCCCGTCGGCGGAATCTGCCGAATGATGGTCCTGGGAACAGGCGGTGGGACGGGTGCTCTGGCGTGTGGCTGGGGCTGCGGTTGCTGCTGCGGCGCCGGCTGCTCCTCCTCCTCACCAACGTCTGGCACCGGCTGCCAGATGGTCCGACCACCATCAGTGGAC
This sequence comes from Flaveria linearis, assembly GCA_024085815.1. Taxonomy (NCBI): domain Eukaryota; kingdom Viridiplantae; phylum Streptophyta; class Magnoliopsida; order Asterales; family Asteraceae; genus Flaveria; species Flaveria linearis. Next base: position 10,826,320 of record CM044007.1, on the reverse strand, counting down.
CATCGGAGGTCGTCGCCAAATTTGGCGGCAATCCCCATGGTCATGACGGTCTGTCGACCCAAAATCCGAGGCGGCGTGTCCGTAGTCTGCCTCGCAATTAGGGCGTCCGTAAACAACCCTAAGCGCGAGGCAATGACGGTGATGTACGAGCCGCAAACAATCGGGCTATCCATCTGCAAAACAATCAAACAATAGGCATAATTATGAATCGCATAATAGATAATACTTATTTATTAAGAATTAGTATAAATATTTTTTTTACCTTGCCCTGAATGACGCTCAAAAAATAGGCGGCCATGCAGTGAGCTAGATTCACCCGTCTAGGTGAAAGCAAGGCCCTCAGAAAAAATAAGTCAAGGAGCGACACCTGCTCCATGCTCTGGTCTCTGCCGACAATGGTGCCGGCAATGCACCGGTGTAGATACCGGTGCAAAGGATCCCTAATGGAGGTCGCCCTAATGGCGCCCTCCCATGGCTGGTCGGAAATAGTCGGCCACCATCCCACCAAAGGAGCCGCCTCCGACTGGACCTCGTCAGTATAAAAACGAGGATCCTACGTCTCCTCGTGGGTGTAAAACCCAATAGTCACCGCCCACTGGGCGAGGGTGAACTAGTACCTACCGGTCCCCAGCATAAATCGAACCGCTCTGTGCTCGCGGGGGTCCTGATCCTCAGTGGCGGGAGTGAACAGAAACATAGACAAAAACTGCAACGTCAGCTCCCGGTAGCCCCTCCTCGATCCCAAATCAAACATCCGCCTCCACGGCGTCTCTCCGTCCAGCCCGATGATATCCTGGGCACGTGCTATGTCTCCGACCTCCTCTAGCACGTCCCAGTCGATGGTGCGTGTCCCCTTCAGGGGACGTCCAATCAGCTTCCACAGCTTTTGCCGTGGTTGTGTCTCCCTCGGAAAACGAAGATTAGGGTGTGGGTCCAGAAAGTCACCCTGACCCTCGGGCTCAGTCTCAGGACGTGTACGTTTGCGGGGCGGCATAATCTGCAAAAAAAAATTAAATTCACAAGAACAACAAAAAAGGGTTACGGCCCGTGAAGCCGACTCACGGCCCGTAACCCTCTGAATTTTCAATGGGTTACGGCCCGTGACTACCTTCCATGGCCCGTAACCCTTTGAAAATTCAAAAAGTTACGGCCCGTGACCCATGTTCACGGCCCGTATCCCCCCAATTTTTCAGAATTTTCAGATTTTTTAAATAAAATTTTCATATATTTAAACGATAAATACACAAAAATAAAATACGAATTTGCATACGTACCGTAGTAAGGAGTCGGCGGTATGAAAATGATGAAAAAACGGAGGTCGTGACAGAGTAAATCGTATGTGTGTTTAAGGGGCGGAAATGAACAAATGGGCCGTGAGGTCCTATATATTATCCAGCCTCACGGTCGTGACGGCCCTCACGGCCCGTTACATAACTAGTTAACGGCCCGTGACACACCTCACGGCCCGTGAGACTTTGAAATTTTTAAAAATCAACCGTTGACACTACACGGCCCGTAATGTGGAAACGAAACGGCCCGTGAAGGGCCTCACGGGCCGTTTACTAATTTTTTATGTCTATAAATTCAACCACTTTCCATAATCAATTCACACAAATTTACTCAATACCCAAACGATGAGTGCTACAAGTGATCAAAATCCGTGGACGGATGAAGAGGACGTCACTTTAGTAAGATCTTGTATCGAAAATTCAGGGACTATCCCTCCAAATTCAATATTTTGGAACCGTGTTTCAACTCGTTTTCATCAAATTCTCGAACGTGAAGAATATCGCACCACTCGTGAACTTAGCAACAAGTGGTCTGACTTGAGAAGGAAGGTCACGACATTTCACCAGCTCTCCAAAGACGTTTACAAAAATCGAAATACGTTATGGAATGATACGGATATTATGACAAGAACTCAAGAAAGATATCGGGAGAATTTTGAAATTTCTTTTAACCATTTTGCGGCTTGGATCTTTTATAAAGATCAAGAAGATTAAAAATTGTGTGTTTTATTATTGTGTGATAATAACGGTTTGTCGTTTTTAATAAAGTGTACTAATAAACGTTTATGTTTTAATAAAATATTTCATTACTGTTCTACATTACACGTCTACCATACAGTTCGTCTGCCATAAATCTTCGGAATCTAAAGCAAGCATCCTGTAAGCTAACCTCTTGCCACTCTAAAGATCTATTTTGAACCAACCTACGCAATAACATATAAATTACAACTCCCGAATCTCGACCAATATGACCGGCGTTAGGAGGCCAAACGGTTTCACCCGATACCACCAGTTCTTCGATTTGTTCTTGTCCAGAGTGCTACCAATATTGTATACGTGACAGAAAATGTAAAAAGTACGATTCGAATTGTACGAAAATCGTTCGGGCATTACGATGAATGCACCATGAATCATCACACGTATTTGGTCGGCATTCGTATGGAGAATATATACGAACTTGTAGTGAGTCCATAGAAATCTTAAAAAGATACCAATTTTCTTCGTCATCAGTCATTGGTACGTAAACCTACAAAACAATTTAATTCACGGTTATAAATTCATGATTTTTATTGTAAAACATGAAAACAGTATTACCGTATCAACTTCCCATAACGCGGGATATAGACAGTCACTCCCGTCTCCATATTCGTTACCATTAACGGACCCCGAGTATATTAAGTTAAACCACTCAAATGGGAGAATCGTCCAACGATCACTACCCGGCAACTCTTCGGTTCTACGTATTTCTTCGTATCTCCATATTGTGAGTCCATTTGTCCACGCCCGAACATGCTATAAAATAACAGCTTTTTTAATTGTTAGAATTTTAAAATAAAATAAAATATGCAAAAAAAACTTTAAATCATACCTCTGTACCTAAAGACACGTTTCCGAGTAATTCACGCCAAAATTGTAACGGAATATCGGAATGACCCATGTAATACACTCTACATGTTTGGGAATCACCGTTACGTATAAAGTGAATAACATTCTGAGACCAGTTCCTCCCGTTCTGCCAATTATGGTTATCTATTGGATCAGGAATACTTTCCACAATATCTCGTGAGTTTGAAGAGAACTCATTTTGACGTCTTCTACTACCTCCACGAGAAGACATTTTAACTGTTTCGTTTCTCACTAACCGTATATAACAAGTCATATATATAATGGTTTATATAGAATCTTAAATCGAATCAAGGAATAATACGTCACGTCACATAATTATAAAATCTAAAAGTGCACGCAAATCGAGGAAAGTAAATTCTCAGAAGGACAACTACGGCCCGTGACGTGCCTCACGGCCCGTTATATATATTGTTAACGGGCCGTGTGTGTGGACATTTACGGGCCGTTTGTTCCTACACGGGCCGTGAGTAAATGTAGTTGTGAAAATTAAATTTCGAGGGCCTTACGGCCCGTGAGGCCCTTCACGGGCCGTGAGAAAAGTCAAAGGGCGTCCGGAAATCACCTGACAGGGCGTGTAATTAGCTTGGCCCATTACATATTTATACATATAATATATTTATTTATTTTATATTTAATATAATGATTTAATTTATGTACATATACTTATTTAAATGATATTTTAAATACATTAAATTACTATTTCCAGTTCTCTAACTTTAGTTTTCTTTTTAATTATTCAATTTGTTTATTTGTTTAATTTATACTTGCATGTTATCAATGTTTTCACGTTCGGATCGGACCGGGCGGTTCGACCGGGATTCGGTGTTGACGACGGTCTGATCAACCTCAGTTCGTTTTGTATCTAGAGAACCGGCCGGTTAGAAGTGATTTGGCAGTCGAACCGGGATTCGGTGAACCGGTTCGCTCGGATCTGAACATGAAAAGTCAGAGATTAACGTTGAAGATCTGAACGGAGTAGGTCGGATCTGATGCAGCAATAGACGCCGGAGCTTCTGCACAAATGGTAGAAAGCGGAGCTTCTGCATCAATGGCAGACGCCGGAGCTACCGCATCAATGGCGAACATAAGGGTTGCTATAAACTTCAATGAAGACTTTTTTGTGAAGATCTCAAACAGGGGTGTTGGTATTTTTTTTGATCGGAAAAGATGGTGGAGATAGTAAGAAGATGGTAAATTGAAGATGGTGGAGAAGATGTTATTGGAAAGGGAAAAAGTAAAGTGTGATAGGATAGTGACTTTTAGGTGGTGTTTGTTTTTTATCAAAACCTCTTCCCCACCTCTTCATCTGCGCGCACGCAGACGCGGGAAGAGGTTTTGAGTGCGCAGAGTGTTTGTTTTTAGAAGACGTTTCATTAAAAAACGTCTGCAGGAGGTCTGTATGGAGAAGATGTGGACCTATGTCTTTTGAGATCTTCTAACCTCTTCTCCACCCTGAAATCCATCTTCATCTTCCCCCATCTTACCTCTCCTCTCACCACTGCTGTCCTCCCCCTCTGCTGCCCTACCCCTTTGCAACCATTTTCCCAAATCACCACCACCTCCCGACTTCACAACGGTCGCCTACCTTCACCCACCTCCTCTCCGCCGCAAGCAACCCTCTCGCCGTCGTTGTCTGACGTGACCCCTCTCACCGCCGCCTACTTCTGACCCGCCATCGCACCCCTCCCATCGCAGATCGACAACCAAGAAGATCAACGACTACCATCATCATATATAGCAAACACCGTTCATTGTTCAGTTCTCTCTCTAACCATTTCTTCATCAGGTAGCGATCGATTTCTTCATCATAGACCATCATTGCCATTCTTTTCCCAGTTCACTTACCTCAAAAATATCATCCGCTAGTTCACTCTGCCGTCAATATAAACCTGTTGTGCTTGTATTATGATGTGTGGAGTTATGATGCCTGAAGATGATGATGGATGATGGATGAAGGATGAAGAGTGGGGTGGGTTTGGTTTATAATAATAATAATAATAATAAAATAATAATAATAATAATAATAATAATAATAACATTGCATATGTTAAAAACAAACAGTCTTTTTCTTGCAGACTGCAGACGTTTGGTCCACCTCTTCTGTTGCAGATGTCTGCAGATGTGGTCCGCAGACTGAAGACTTGCAGACGTTTTTCTGCAGAAAAAACAAACAGCACCTTAGTCTTTTACAGGCATACAACTAATAATGTACTGTACATGCTTTGGGAAAGAAAAATTTTACTAACTTACGTATGAATGTATATTATTCTTTGATTTTAAACAATTATATTTAATGGTTTTAAAAATATATATTTTAAATCTATGTGTCTATATTATTTAAATTGTTAGATCACAAATATATATTTTAAACTCAAGATTTTATATCTTTAAAAAATTATATTTAATTATTATTCATCCGGTTCATAAATCCGGTCCGACCGGTCCAATCAGTGAACCAGTAAGACGTCTGATTCGACGTCCGATCCGGTTCTGAAAACATTGCTTGTTATAACTCTAAAATTACGATATTTTATTTGTAATTGGAATGTTTATTTTGCAAGGGTTAAAGAAATAATTAAAACTTAGGAAGTAATATTATTATTGTTGAAATAAATATTTCAACAATATTATTGTTGAAATAAATATTTCAACAATAATAATATTACTTCGTAAGTTTTAATTTTCCAGTAGCACCTGTTGCTTCTTTTGTTGAAATATTCATTTTCGGTTTTGGTCCTTGTGATTTGACCATTTTGTTATTGTTGAAATATTCATTTTCGGTTTTGGTCACTGTGATTTGATCATTTTAACCATTTCAGTCCAAAAAGAAATTTCTGATCATATCATGCCTTGCGGTTTTATTTTTGTAACAGTTTTGATCACTGACATTGACTATGTTAGTTTTTACAGTTAAATGTAATGTTACTTTGGTCATTTTACATTTGAAGCACTAGTTATGTAAATTATATTAGATTAGGATAATTATTGTAATTTTTTTAAAACAATAAAAAAACTAGATATAATCTAACCCACCTCCAGATCTTCTAACCCACCCCCCACCCTACCACAGTTTTTTCAAGTGTGGTGATGTCGCAGGTAGGCGGTGGCGATGGCGCAGACGGTAGAGGTGACGCAGGCGATGGCTGTGGCTGTGACGCAGGCGGTGGGCATGGTGTTGGTGTTTGAGCTGTCGCCGTACCAGTAGAAATACGGGCATGATTGGTCTCGAACTTCAACGTGAATATCGACGCCACCTTCTTCTTCTCCTTGCTCTCGAACAGAGTCGATAGATCAAATCCGGAAGACATTGATGAAATCAACTCAAACGCGTTGAAGAACGCTGGTGACGATGTCGACTTTTTCAACGCACCCGCTGCCGGATCCGATGAGGAGACTCGTTCTTTCTTCACTTGGAACGAGGTCTGGCGATGGAGACCTCGCCAGTACCACGACACATGCATTATTCCTTAAATCGAGATCCGTCGCTTTGGATCTGCCATTAAAATCTTCGAGATCAGTTTACGAGTATCCGGCGAGAACCACGGCGGAAACACCACCGCCATCGCCATTGCCTGCGTCACCGCCTCCGCCTACGTCACCGCCACCGCCTGCCCGCAACATCACCACACTTGCAACAGGTTAGATTATATCTAGGTTTTGTTTTTTTATTGTTTTAAAAAATTACAACAATTATTCTAATCTAATATATTTTACACAACTAGTCTCCAAATATAAAATGATCAATATACCCTTACATTTAACTATAAAAACTAACAAAGTTAGTGTTAGGGACCAAAACCGTTACAAAAATAAAACACAGGACGTGATATGCTTAAAGACTTACTTTTGGACTGAAATGATTAAAATCGTCATACCACAGGTACCAAAACCGAAATTTACTCTTTCATATAAAATATATTTTTCTTTATCTTGTGGTTGCGTTATAAAAGAATGACGAAGATGAAATAAAATAAATGAATTTAAGTAAAAGAATACTGGCATTGATGTAAGTGTGGTGGTTAGATGGTTGGCCTGGTGAACAGTGTACTAAGTGACCCAGATTCAAATCTTAGACCCAGATTCAAATCTTAGACCCAGATTCAAATTTCACTCTTCCCATTTAACTTCTATGGCATCCATAACCAGTCTCCGTAGATCGCGTCAAGTTCCAAGTTATCTCCTGTTAAAAAAATAAAAAAAAAAGTAAAAGAAAACTATGAAGTATCATATCACATAAACCAGTTGCCACCGCATCCTCTTCATTTCTGACAAAGAATAAAACCGTCACAAATACCACAACCCAACCCATACCGACGGCCGGAGTTTCGTCGCCACCGCCTCCAAACACTTTCTCCGGTGACACAAAAGAAACTTATTAGCGCTAATTGAACCAATTTCTCTGTGAATTTTTTCCTAATAATTTCAACTTTTGCCATCTCCATTATCGTTGCAAATTGTTACAGATCCAAACACGTTTATTCTTTATCCGATCAGTTTTCTTTCAAGGTACAACATCTATTAATCCGTAATGATTTAATCAATCAATTTCTGCATCATCTTCATTTCTTTGGTTCATTTAGCGCTAGGGCAAAGAAATGATATTGTTGTTAGGATTTAGGGCAAAAAATGATAAAATTGGGGAATTGATGTAATAGTAGCTAATTCTGAATTCTATTAGTAGTTTGTATTTTTCTGTTTTGTTATCGTGTTTGATGTTTATGTGACCAATACAACAATGATATCTGTATATTTGAAAAGGTTAGGGTTTGATTTATGTGCTATGTTTTTGTGATGCTTATTATCAATAATAATCTTGTCACGGTAGGCGAATCACCCTTGCCTCAAATACCATTAACGCGTTCATTCATAGAGGGATACTTAGGTATAGGGAATGCAGGCCCTCAAATGCCATGAACGCGCATTGGGTGCATGAATGTGGGTGAGAGGAAAACTCCATGGTTAATCGTGTTTGGGTAATTGGGTGGGATAATTCATGATGGTAACATCCTTGTAAGTCTCCACTTAATTCCCTGAACACTTCGTGAGCAAAGTGGACAATATTAGTTGTATGAGAGGTAGGATCTTATAGTAACCTTGGTGTTAATATGTTTCTAAAGGCTTGCAATGATTCTACACATAATACTAGTGTAATACTCAATGAAGTAATGGATATTTTAGCAATTCTTTTTTCATTTTGCAGACAGTATTGGGTTAATATTAGAACAGTATTAGGATCTGAAAATTGAGAAATGTAACTAAATATGGATGAAGTTTAACCATACACTTACTAAGGAATGAACAATGTGGCAGTACGAACATATGAACTTGAGGGTATACTTTCTATATACATATATGAGCTGTTAGTTTTGTTTGGTTTTTGTTGATGGTGCTAGTCCTATATGAGCCCGAAATGTCTAATCTTTCGTTTTACAGGTATTCATTGTTGCTATTTATTGCCATGTTATCATTAAAGTCAACTTCAAAGGCCGTGGGACGGTTGATTACATCCAAAAATGGTGGCAGACGGTTAATAAGATGTTTACAGAACAATTCTGAACTGGAAAATTGTGTTCAGATTCGGTATTTTAAAACCATTGGAACTAATGAAACAATACCATCTTCTTGTCAAACGATTGGTGGTACTCACAAAGATGTTCCTTTCTCCTTGCAAGATACGTCTCCTGGTATTCTTATTCAAAAGAGGAGATTTCTGGGTTGTGGTGATGGGGATGAAGGAAGTAATGTTTTGTCCAAAGTTCACGAGGAGAAGCGTATTATGGGGTAATAGTGATTTTCTTTTTAATATTATTTGTCTAACGTTTACAGAGAATAATTATTATTTGACAGTTTAACTGCTTAGTGAACTGTGACCTTATATGGGTTGATATGCTCTTGTTTCAGCTATTCTCCAGAGCAATTATTTGCAGTAGTTGCTGCTGTAGATATGTATCAGGATTTTCTTCCCTGGTGTCAACGATCAGATATAGTTCAACGCCATTCAGATTCATCTTTTGATGCTGAACTGGAAATTGGTTTTAAATTTCTTGTTGAAAGCTATATATCTCATGTGCAATTGGTGAAACCGAAAATGATAAAGGTGAGTCTTTTATCATTTATTTGAATCAAGAAATGTTTGTGATCATTCGCACATTCACGGTCGCACATTCTTTTGATCATTTAATATTGATGCATATTGCTTTTTTTATAATTCCAGACGACTTCATCACAAAGCAGCCTTTTTGATCATTTGATAAACATCTGGGAGTTCAATCCCGGACCTGTTCCTGGAACATGTGATCTTCATTTCTTTGTGGATTTTAAGTTCCAATCACCCTTATACTCACAGGTAATGATCATTTTGCCAACTTTCAGAATGGTTATCACAAAATTTTTATATCTTCACACAAAGTGTTTTGGATGAACCCGGCCTGACCCGTCCTGAAGCACATAAAAATAACGTTGTTGACCTATTACCAACCCACATGATGTTCCCATTTTGCCACCTCTAGTCCTTTATCAATATTAGCAGGGGTCTCGACATGACTCGAAACACAACAAGAACTTGGAACTAAAATGATTAGGTTTTATATTGTGATGCCTAGTCTATTTGATTAATAGGTTGTGTTTGGGTTGACCTTCAACATAAATAATTTAACAGTCAACCTGTTTAAAACTAGGGCGTACCTGCTGCTGCAAAGAGCTCCCGCGTTTTCGCAGGGTCCAGGGAGGGTCCGTCCCATTTAAGGGAAGATGTACGCGGTCTTTCCCCCACATTTTGTGGGGAGGCCGTTTCCACGGATCGAACATGAGACCTTCGGTCCCTTAGGAACAGCTTTTACCGCTGCGCCAAGGCCCGCCCTCAACCTGTTTAAAACTAGATAAAAATATATTCTATAAGTTCAGCCCACCAACCTGTTTACGACCCTTTTACCCAAGTATTGTAATCTTACAACCCATTTACGAAAAGCCAACCCGTTTACAACACCCAACCTTTTTTGACTCATTTAGATAACTAGGCTATACATTCTATAAGGTAATCCTGCCAACCTTTTAACGACCCTCTAACCCGTTTTTGACGAGCAAACCCTTTTACAACTCACCAGGCCGTTTTACTTGTTTAGATAACTGGGTTATACGGGTTTTGTTCAGGTTACACGATTTAAGTGTATTTGGGTTAGGGTTGATGTCTCTGACACAAATAAATATATGGGTTGTGTTTGGGTTCATTCATTTTTCCTGCTAGCACGAAACATGCCAACCCAACATGATTGTCACTTCTAGTTATTATTATTTAAATGTATACCTAAGGCTATTTTCTAGGGGCGCTTATGGTCCGGTTCAGCTAGTTTTGATAAAATTGGGCCAAACTGGTAACTACAGTTTTGGGAAAATACAAACTGAATCAACCTGGTTGGTTGGGTTGGCCAAACTAGCCGATTTTCATGGTTTGACGGTTCAGCTTTGCCGGTTTTGTGGTTTTAGACAGAAGATTATTCTTGAAAAGAAAAGCATATTTTGTATTCAATTTTTAAAAAATCATAATGTTTTATCATGAATATAATATACACACATAACATAAAGTTTCTGAAATAAAATACTTTTAAGTAGTAATTCGTAAAGTGCTTGTTCAGTTTACACGGCCGGTTCCAAGTTCCACATCGTAAACTATCAAACCATTACGACCAGTCGTGCATATTCTAAACTGGCCAACTTTCTTTGGTTTCGGTGGTGCGGGCCAATTTTAGTCGTTAACACCCCTATTATTTTCTGAATACAACTGTACATGATCTGTTTGTGATATAATAACTTCTTTTGATTTGCAGATGGCATCCATGTTCTTTAAGGAAGTGGTGACTCGAATAGTCAGTTCATTCAATGACCGCTGTCGTTTGATATATGGACCTGGGGTCTCAGTTCATGGAAAAACAATCGAACGAAATGCATGACACTATGACAGTCCAACTGGTAAAAGTGTTGCATTAACCACCATGTGGTACACTTAGTTTATCATGAAAAAATCAAGCCCCTTATACTTTATAACTTGTCAGTCGATATGCTAAGAAAACTACAATATAACGGTTCATTTATTCTAGAGATGGAAACTTCAACCCGTCACCTTGAATCTGGATCTTGGATATTGGATGTTTAGAAAGCAAGTTTCCTATTCATTTTGGCATGTTTTAAATGCCATTTGGGGTTTAGTGTTGATATCTTATATTTCCAAACTTATGCTCACATTCGACTTTGTTAAGAAAAGGCGTAGTTGTTTGTTTGACGCTGCACTAGATTCAGTCTGTTCGGCCTTTCATCGATTATACACACTTTATTCATCTGATATTGAGAAACAAATATATTATTTCTGTTTTAATCACTTGAAGAACCGTTACGGCTAAAGTTAGACTTGATAACTTTAACCCATTTATAAAGGACTAACTTTAGTAAACCCGTGTGTTACACGGTTGCATAAAATAAAATATTAATATAATAAAATTTATTAATTATAAAATGATATTCTAAGATATAATATGAATGAAATTACGTATGATAAATGACTATAAGTAATAAAACAGTGAGTTCAACTTCTTAAAATTTTGTTTTTAAATTTTTTCCAAAAAAATAAATATTTTGTTCTAAAACAAGCCGTACAAAAATATCATTTTCAAAAATTTCCCTATTATAAATCCCAAATTTAAATATTTTTTGTTTTAAAAAATTGGCTTTTTAAAAATACCAATTTTAAAATATTTCGTATTTTTAGAAAAGTTTTATGCTTTAGAAAAAAATATTATTTTATAAAAGTTTATACTTTTAGAAATAACATTAATAAATAGATCTCTTTCTTAAGTTATTAAATCTAAAAAAGTATTAAATAATATTATTAGTAATTAAGGTGATTAATTAATAGGAGAGGGAAAATTTTGATGAATATGATTGTGGTGTTGTCACGTGTCGTCACAGGATACTCTTTTATTAGAGTAGAAAAATTAGTTAGTTTGGGTCATTATATACGTTCAGTGGCGGAGCTTGAACCAAAGCATAGGGGGGGCGGGGGCGAAAGTAAACTATTTTAGGGGGGGGGGCGGAATCTATTTTTATTAAAAAAATTCCACTACCGGACCAAAAATTTACACCATCGAGCCGAAAATTTACACTACGGACGAAAAAAAGAGGGGGGGCGCCCCCCCCCCCCCCGGCCCCCATAAAGCTTCGCCCTTGTATAGGTTACGAGTGTAGTGGGGTCACGTGTAAATCAGTAGACGAGTCTAAATGGTCAATCAAAGTCTTTGGGTGTTATAAGTAGGCAAAATTAACGACGATTTGGCTACTAGTTAAGGCCATTGCAGTTAAAGTGAAATGAACGATGATTTGGCTACTCGCTGTGTCTAAAGCACGTTAGATACAACATAAATGTGTAATAGACGTCGTGGTCACAATCAGTATTGTAAAAATTGTTAGGCGCTAGTTGGACGGTGAGGTAGGTACAAAGGATTAATTGAGATTAATCGAATAAGACTTTTGTGCATAATATTACAAATTATGTATAATTTTGCAAATTATGTATAATTTTGCAAATTATGTATAATTTTGCAAATTAGGTATAATTTTATACTTTTTTATTTTACTTTACAAGTTTTGGGGGTAATTGTAAATTAGTAAATATTGAGGGGGTTAAATGTAAGAATACACAAACTTAGATTAATCATTAAAACCTAAAGTTAAAACAGTCATCCCCTTCCAGTGTTCCAGTCACCGTCCCCTTCCCTCGTTCCCGTCACCAGAGTCTCAAATCCTCGCCAAAATCAGCAAATCTGGCGCTAGAGTGGGAAAATCCGACGGTTATCGTCGCTGAAACACCGCCAATTAGGACGATGTCACACCCCCGCTTATAGCGGAAACACGAGGATGCGACGGACGGGATCGTCATAACACTTGGCATAAATACAGAGATATAATACATGCAAACTTCTCGTGTCATGACGTCGCCCGACACAATGGTGACTTGTGTCGTGGTTAGTCAGTTCCACGACTATCATAGTCTTAGTAATTCTAAAATCCATATACACAGTGTTCAAATATAACAGTAAATGATATACAATACAAATGCAATCTATTGAAATCCTGAGGGTCTCTGCTAAGGCATCAGCTCTAGCTATCCTCTTTGTTTATGATTACCTGAAAAGATATGCTCAAAAATGGTCAACATAATTGTTGGTGAGTTCCGCAGGTTTAAATTTAAAACATTTGATGCTGTATAGAATTTGATATGGAATCATACTGTAAGCAAAAAACCACACAACATGTGTTTAAAGACAACCAAACCTAATGACGTTTATGCATATAAGTTCGTCGGAATATATTCACCCATGGCCTGATTGCTGGCAGCTGTAGTCGGTAACTCACAAGTTAAACCGATCTGTCGAGGGTGGGGGTGTCAACCCAGTAGTACTACCAATACCTATCCGTTGGTTCCCAAACCCGGGAATTAATGGTTGTAAGAATCATAGAATAACACCATGTATGTATTAGAATATAAGAATAGTATCACATTGATTCCAAGTATGAAAATTGTATGTAAGATTGTACAGCATCGAAAACGGGTGAGCATACTTTTCCCCAAGTTTGAAAAACATTGAAACAATTATAAAAGCATAAAAAGGGGCCACGGAACTCACCTTGAATTGATGTAATGTATATGAACAAGAACTTCAAAGAATTAGGCAATGCACGATCAATCACGATCAATACCTATTATTAATTGTAACTAAGTCTTTAAAATGTATTTATTGTGAATAAGTATATTTGGTAAGATTCGGGTTGGTTCGATTTGTCGTGCAACACGCACACAAATAGATGTATATATATTACAAGATTTTGATAGGGTTATATATGTATTAATAAGTAATTATCATTAGGTATTAAATTTACCAAATAATTATTTACATTTTGATTCCATTAGAAGGATTTTATAAGTATTTTTAAATATTTTGAAATGATAAAAAAAATAATGTGGTTTAATTATGTAATTTATAATTATCCAATAATATTTACAAATAAGGATAATCACATTTATAGTATTTTGATTAATAATAAGGTATTAATTTATACATTTGGTTTAAATATATTTTACAAGAAATAACCCACAATTTCATAAATAATTTGTGAATTTATAAAATATATTAATTTGTATTTAAAGATAATAAAGTGTCCATTTTTATAGAAATAATTATTTATAATATTTATAAATAATATTTATATAATTTTCATGATTTTCGTGATTATTTCATAATTAAACTCGTTTTAGAATTTATTTTATAAAAATAAGTATTTTTAATATTTTTAAATAATATTTTATAGAGATCTATTATAGTTTTTAAATAAAATAAATTTACAGAAAATTATTTTGTATTATAAAATAAGGAGAATATTTAGAATTTATTTTATAATTTTTAGAAAATTTTCCATATATTTAAAGTATTTGTAAAGCTTTAAAAAAAAATAAAACAATAAAAAGGGGTTGCCCCGGGTCGAACCCGGGACCCCAAGCACCGCACACATAGCCCAAACCAGCGAGCCAAGGCTCTGAACCGCGATAAGACACGGATTAAATTATATTTAAACACTGTTTTTAGAATTCCCCTAATCCCGAAGAACCCTAATTCGATTTGATCCAAATTGGAGATCAAATCGATGTTAATAATCAAATTAAACTTAGGGCTTTTAATCCCTATGTTAAACCGAACCTATAGATGTATTTAATTACCTTATTGATATCGAATTGATGATAAAATCAATGAAGAACAGGTCGCGGTTGTATGGAATCCCAAATGTTGATCAAATCTTGATGAAACTCGAATTAACTACATAGAAAGCTTCGGATGGTGCTAAGGGTTGAAAGACCTCTATTAATTTTAGGTTTAGAAGTGTCGAAGGTGGTGTTCGATAGAGTTGCAGGTCGTTGATGAGGACGATGATCGAATTGGATGTTTGGATGTGTTTTGAATGAAATTGAAGTTTGCATTCTATTTATAGCCAGTTAAAGTTCGAGTAGGGTCGATTTAATTTGATTAAAAATGTCGTTTGAGTGGATGTTCGGCCGAACTTTCGGTCGAGTGGGTCAAAGTGGGTTAGGTACTCGATTTAATCAAATTTCAGTGGGATATTAGTTCGGGTCATGTTCTAGAATCGTTCGAAACCGGTTTTGAGTTTTAAAATCGGGTATTTTGGATAGATTTGGCCTTGCCGGAGCGTCGCCGGAGGCTCGCCGGACTTCTGGCCGGAAATACGCGGGTGGCGGGGGCCGATTATGTAATTTTAATAATTACACATTTGGTCCCTGTGGTTTTAAACTTTATTATTTTATGTTTTAAACTTCATTTAAAGTTTCAAAAATTGCAAAAATGCCCCTGAACTTTATTAATATCATTATTATTATTATTATCATTATTATCATTATTATTATTATTATTATTATTATTATTATTATTATTATTATTTAACATCAACATATTAAACTTGATTATTTATAAAATTTAACTTTTAACTAATAAAAATATTAAAAAAAATACGGGATGTTACAGTCTCCCCTGCTTTAGGAAATTTCGTCCCGAAATTTTAATCACGAGGAGACTGAAACGAAAAGATATGGGTACTTGGATTTCACTTGGTCCTCACGTTCCCAGGTGAACTCTGGGCCACGTTTAGATTCCCAACGGACTTTGACAATAGGTATCCGGCTTTATTTCATTTGTATAGAATCTTTTACAAGATTCTTGACGTAATGCATGCCAATTCGAACTCTTCCAGAGAATCGCGGGATTCTCTTTGAGATTTGGCATATGGAATGTTAGAACACAATGACGAGTTACCATGGTATGTTAGACTTATAATCATAATTTCCAGAACATAATTTCGTGACAAGGTGAAGTCTAGAAATCATTGAAAGACCAGCAATGATAAGAAAAGTTATCCGTTGGATTTTAAGAATCCCAAACGTCACCATATGAAATGACCTTAACGCATATCTTGTGAATATGTATTTCTCCTTTGACCAACCATCGGTCTAAGAATAATACGCTATGCGAAGATCTTGAAATGGGTTCACAATGATGGTTAAGAATATTATTAAAACAGAAAATAAATCAATCATTCAGAATAACGATTGATGTTTTAACGTCATACCACGGTGTACGAATATTTGAAACAGATGCAGGTTAATTTCTCGACGTTGTGAGATAATGGGTTTGTTATTACGTGAAGATTACTCTGAACCTTTCCTTGGTGGGTAAACTTGATAGCATTGCTGATCAAGTGGGTGAGAATTCGTCTAATCCGTAAAGCATCACCAATGACCTCCACTGGGACATCACCTCTTCTTGACCTAAATTTTGTGGCCTCCAACCTCATAACTCCTGATTCAACTTTGCAAAAGTCGAGGATGTCACTAATAAGTTGAAGGACTAGATCACCAGAAGACAACATGACAATTAAAAGTTGTTTTCTGATCTTTTTCAAGTTTTGTTGTTGATAGAATTTCTGCTATGCTAACGACCCCTAATACTGGAGATCTTATCTCGTGGGACATGGTTGCTAGCATTTGTTTTGCTCTCATCATTTCCTCTGTAATATGAATAGTTTTATTGAGTTCTGTCTCCTTGGCCTTCTGCACAGCTATTTCTTCCCTTAGTTTTGCCATCTTTTCTCTCTTTTTCACCTGATCAGTGATTTCCATGCCCATATAATTAACACAAATTTTCTCCCCATTTTTGCTGAACACGGGTTCAACATATATTAAGAATGTTTTGGCTCCAAATAACTCAGTCTCAAAAGTAATTCCTCTCTTTGCTGGTAACTCTCTTTAGAACTTCTCTTTTAAAGTCTTGTTGTTCAAATTCAAGATAGAATTTTTAATGATCTTCAAGGTTAAGGATTCAAAAGCGGTTCAAGAAGTGACGTGAATAATAGGAAAGGTATTTGTAAACATGTTTTGCAAGGTAGCAATATTTAAGTAAGTTTACATATGCAGTTCAACAAACCATGAGTTCAGCTGAGAACATTTATATGACTCAAAAGTCATGTTCATGAGTTGATAATATCTTCAGCAGAGGGATTGTTTAGGAAGGCTATTATCGCACAATCACGTTTTGATGATAACTCAAAATGAAAGGAATAAACGTTTCCATATAGCTAGGTCAAAATACGAGGATAAAGGGAGAGAAATTGATTTAAGAATTTTAAGCGCTCCAAGCTTGGAATCCAAATCAACTTAATACGATCGGGTCCCCTTTCAGGTTCAGAGATCATGCTTTGGCTTGATAGGTCGAATCACTAACATTGGTTCATCCTTCAAGTTACTTCATCCTTCTCGTTACGTAATTATAACCAAGGTAAGTTGAAGATCAAGAGTTGAGATTAGTCATCAAGGTATGGAATTCATGCCTATCTTAATAATAACAAGAAAACAATCGAAGGTTGACATTTGTCACCAAAATACGGGTTTCGATCCAATTTTGGTGAGGTTATGTCATTTGTGAAATGTAAATTCCAATGAGAATAATTGAAGTCAATCCTCAAAATAAGGAAGTCACTCTCATCCAGAGGACGAAATTTCACAAAACAAACAACTAGAAAACCATTTATCGTAATAGAGATTCATCAAAGTAAGGGAATCTCCCCTGCTTTGATGAGATAGAATCATTTAGGAGATACGAGTGTTCTTAGTCATAGGTTGACTTGCAAACTCTTGCATTTCCCACGGTGCAAGCAGTATGAAGCTTGACTTAACGACGAAAGGAAATTAATATCAATTAGGAATTTGGAAAAATTTAAAGTTACATTAGTGTAACGAAGGAAAGATCGTGCTTACAAGCTTAAGATCGAAATTCGGGATCGCAGAATTTGTTATCATGGTGTTCAAATCTTGAATAATTTAAATCAGAAAGACGAAATCAAGGACAAGAATGATTCGACATTACAATGAGATGTGAACATTCAATTCACAATCGAAGGGAATTCATGGACTTCTCAAGATATGAGGTTAGCCATAACCTTATTGAAGACATGCGTACTTATAAGTGGTAACTAGGTTATAGTTAGTTTATTCGATTATTGAGGTGAGTGACCACTTAAAATATTCAATTAACAAAGTATCCCGAGATGTAGGAATTCCACCTACAGCCTTGCATGTTCTTAATTATAGGACACGTTCTTAAGAGGATTTGAGAACCGTAAGTAATGGTTTAAAGTTTTGAAGTCCATTCGGTGTTTAGGAAAGTGTTCTCGATACTTTCAAACCACTGTAGTAATCCGATAGCTCCTTCGGTTCCACTGAGCTTAGTGGGTTTGCAAGAACTGAAATGCTTATAGGTACAAGCACGTGGAGGGTTAGGACAAACAAAGATTTGAGCAGGGTTCACGTCTTGATTCAGATGATTTAGGAGGATTGGTATAACTCACATGCTATAATAGTAACAATCTTATGACTAGAGTTTCCAGATCAGGGTATGTTTTGACGAGTAGACATTTTGAAATATCATTAAGATATTTTATGAGATTTGGGTAATATGAGCTATACAACATGGAAACGACCATCGGGAATTTGGCATAATAATAATGAGATGTTCCGTGTGTAAACGTTTGATTCGTAAATCAAAGCGAGTACGTTAACTAACCAAAGTTTTAAGTCACCCACATCTTTGTTGAAGACATGCGTTCCGATAAGCAGATACTCATCCCACTCTTCCAACATTGCATGTATTGGGTGGTGAGGCATAGACTTTGTCGAGATTTTGAAAACCACGAATAACGAGTCAAAGCTCATTTTGAAAATTATTTAATTTAGGCACGCAATGCCTTGACTATGATTTAAGATTTGGGTGTGCTTTGATAGGAATCAAAGTATAAAAAGAATCACATGTGGTTCTACTTATCAAGTTCTAATAACCCATGCTTCGGTCCATCAAGATCATTATGTAGCCTAGTTTAAGCACATTCTTAGTATACCGGTGATGTTTATATATAGGGTTCCCCGCAGCGTTCCCACCACATCCACGATATACTTTGAAATATACTTAAACTAGTTACATAACATCTTAATTTTCCTTAGCATCATCCTAAAGAATAACGTAATGTAAGTTTAATAAGAGCCACCGCAACTACACTTATGTATAGTGTAACACCCGAAAGTTCGACTTCTCAGCATGTGATGTGTTATGATTTATAATTGTGAATGAAAGTAAAGACATACAAAAGTATGTGAAGTATGTAAAGTATGTATGTATGTAAGTAAACGAGAATGAGAAAGTGTACACGAATGAAAGTAAGTAATGAATGATAAGATAATAACAATGTTATCTGCGTGTACGTATGATGTGTGAACACATGTATAAAAGAATGGTTAATAAGATTGAAAGTATGTTTTATTATAAAACTAGAACTCACTCAGCAACGCTGACTTTTATGTGTTTTCCAGTTCGCAGGTAGTGTTGCTGAGGATGGCACGAGACGGCTACTCAGCTCTTTTGGGAGGACATTCTCCATTTTGTAATGCTGCAACGTCACGTGTTGCGGGCCCATAACGCACGCAACAAGTCACGTTGCCTGCCATTACGAGATTTCTTGAGGATCTGAATCAACGAGATCACTCAAGAAATCTCCTTTTATATTTTTGAATTTAATATCTTCTTTATGAAGAAAAATATATTTCTTATTTCGGTAGAGGTCGCTGTACGACCCTATGATTGTTGAGGAATATGCATCAGCAGCAATCATAGTATAGTATGCCCCTATGATTGCTGAGGATTCGAATAAACGAGATTGTTAGATAATCTCGGGTTTCTATGTGTCTCCCCAGCAATCATAGTAAGGTTAGGATGTGTAAAACAAGTTGTACTTTGTAATTATGTCAATGATGTAATGACTTTTTATGAATGAAAATGTATTTATGTCTTTATTAATTCCGCTGCGTATGTCATGCTCACGTATTAAAAGTATGTTTATACATTGTTTATCTAAAATATATGCAATGAAGAACCAACCGTAAGGTGCCCAGTGAGCGGGGCCTTACAAGTTGGTATCAGAGCAAAAGTTTAAGTAAAATGGGTAAATTTTCATAATAAACCTAAACTTAAACTGAGAATGGGACAGGGAGAATGAGAATGTCATCTGAGTAGTCGCGTGCCATCAGGTATTTTTCTTAAAGATTAACTGGTTATTATGTGCGCATGTGATATGAATTATGTGTACTGTTAGACTGAGATACTAATGTAGTCAGGATAGGGGATGCTCGGGGTGCGAAGAGTAGAGTAAGTGGCTAATCACAACTGGCCACTGTAATTAGGGACTTACTGTACTTAACATAAACTGAGCTATTTCCTTGAATGACCGTGTTGGTGTTTTAATCTTCCAGTGTGATAGAAGATGGTCGGTGATAGATCATCTGATGCTTCCCGTGATGGTGAACGTGGTGATGAGCCGCGTATCACGCGAGGAAGACTTAGAAAAGAGAAAGTAGTTCGTGAGGAGAACGAGGTTCCTCACCAGGAAGAGACGGACGAAAGCGCCAAGTTGAGAGCCTCGGTAAAAGAGGCAGTGATTGAGGAGTGCACCAGGTTATGCAGACGATTTTACCGACTGTAATGACCGAGGCGATAAAGGCAGTACGTGGGGAGGATAGACGAGGGAGGAATCGGTCCTCGGGTAGACAGCAACAGGCAGGGGTAGAAACAGTATTGTCAGATGAGGAAGAGGAAGAAGAGGAAGAACAGGTACGGGAGACAGCCCGGGGTTGTGATTATGGGAAATTCATGAGGTGCAAGCCTCCAACTTTTGATGGCTCCGGTACTGCTACTGATGCTCACCAATGGGTGATGGAAATGGAAGCTGTCCTCGATATTAGTGACTGCCAGGAGGACAAGAAGGTGAAGTTTGCTACCCACTCTTTCACAGGGTCGGCTTTATGCTGGTGGAAAAATATTGTTCAAGCCGAGGGTACCAGGGCCATAGGGAAGATGAAGTGGGCTGAGTTGAAAAGGCTGGTGATCGAGGAATTCAGTCCTCGTCGGGAAATGGATAGGATAGAAAGGGAGTTCCTGCAGCTGGAGGCGGGAACGATGACCCATCAGCAGTACACGACTAAGTTTAACGAGTTGGCGCTGTTGGTGCCAGAGCAAGTGACGCCGGTGTCTCGAAAGATTAACCGGTATATTCAGGGGCTGCCATCCGAATTCGTTGGCATTTGATTTCCGCCCGACCGAGTACTTTCAGGTCGGCGGTAGATTTAGCTGGGAGGTTGTATGATGAACGAGCTGCCTTGGTGAAATCTGAGGGCAGTAAGAAGGGAAGTGATGAGAGGAAGTGGCAAGGAAAGAGGTCTGGTCGGGGTGATACTTCGACAAGTAGTAAGAAGGCACGGGTTGATGATCGCCGTGTGGTCGTGACAGGTGCAGGTCGAGAAAGTGTGAAAAGTGTGGGCGAGAGCACGGTGGCGAATGCAGATGGGGGCTGAATGTATGTTTTAAGTGTGGAAAGCCCGGTCATATGGCTAAGGAGTGTAGGGCGATGAAGTGCTTTAACTGCAGGGAAAGTGGTCATATGAATAAAGATTGCAAGAAGCCGAGGTCTGGGAGTTCCGGCGGGAAGAAGGCAGTGGTGAAGGGTCGAAGGCAAGCGCCAGAGCATTCACGATGACGCAGGAAGAGGCTAGAACGGACCCTGATGTAGTGTCCGGTACGTTTCTGGTGAACCAAACTCTAGCCTCAGTATTATTTGATTCAGGTGCCAGTAGGAGTTTTATTTCTGCCGCTTTTAGTGCCAAATTGCCTGTTAGTAGTAGGCGTGTGGATGTGCCGTTTGATGTAGAGACTGCTATAGGTAAAACCACCAGGATTTGTGAGGTAATTGAGGGTTGCGATGTGGAACTGGAGGGTCACAAATTCCCAGTTAAACCCTTTGCGATGACGTTAGGGGGTTTCGATTTGGTGCTTGGAATGGATTGGTTGGCAGATTTCGAGGCGAACATTGTGTGTCGCAAGAAGATGATCCGTTTGACAGCGCCTGACGGTAGTCCAGTGACAGTTTATGGGGATCGGGTTACTACGATTCCGAAAGTGATCTCAATGGCAGTGGCGGGGAAATGTATGAGGCGCGGATGTAGCGCCTATTTATGTTATGTGAAAGATGTAGAGAAGTCAGCACCACAACTGTCTGATGTTCCGGTTGTGTGTGAGTTCCCAGACGTGTTCCCAGAAGACTTATCGGGATTGCCACCTGACCGAGAGATCAAGTTCCAAATTGATTTAGTACCAGGCGCCCAACCTGTTGCCAAGGCACCATACCGATTGGCCCCGACAGAGATGAAAGAGTTGATGGAGCAGTTACAAGAGCTACTGGATAAGGGGTTTATTAGACCGAGTATCTCACCTTGGGTGCTCCGGTCCTGTTTGTAAAGAAGAAGGACGGTATTATGAGAATGTGCATCGACTACCGCGGTTGAATAAGCTGACAGTAAAGAAACAGATACCCCTTGTTCCTCCGAGGATCGACGACTTGTTTGATCAACTTCAGCGAGGTGCTAGTTCTTGAGAAGGGAGAAGTTTTCACAAGTGCGCATTTTGGTTGCGTGAAGTTCAGTTCTTGGGCCACGTAGTAAATCCGGATGGGATTCTAGTTGATCCGGCAAAGGCTTTTGGAAGCAGTAATGCAATGGAAGTCCCCGAAAACGCCATCCGAGATCCGTAGTTTCTTGGGTTTGGCGGGCTACTACCGAAGGTTTATCCAAGACTTTTCCAAATTGCTTCTCCACTGACAAAGTTGACCCGGAGGATGTGAAATTTGTATGGGGTCAAGCCCAGGAGAAGGCGTTGAAGAACTGAAGATGAGATTGACTCAAGCTCCAGTATTGGCGTTACCCGAGGGGAGTGAAGATTTGGTGGTTTTCTGATGCCTCCTACTCGGGGTTGGGGTGTGTATTAATGCAGAGGGGAAAGGTGATAGCCTATATGCATCCCGACAGCTGAAAGTTCATGAGGAGGTCATTATCCTACCCATGACCTGGAGCTAGCAGCAGTGGTCTTCGCGTTAAAGATTTGGGCGGCACTATTTATACGGGACGAAGTGCACCATCTTCACAGACCACAAAAGCTTGAAGTACTTCTTCGAGCAGAAAGATCTGAATATGAGGCAGAGACGGTGGTTGGAACTAATAAAAGACTACGATGTGAAATCCATTACCACCCGGGCAAGGCTAACGTGGTGGCTGATGCCCTTAGCCGAAAGGAGAGGCCCGAGCCAATTAGAGTGAAGGCGTACCAGCTAATCATGACCTCCGACGTGATGAAACAGGTCAAAGAGTTCCAAGATGAGGCTTTGAAAGACGAACATCTTAACTCCGAACGAATGAGAGGCCTGGTCGCGGAGTTGGGTGAGAACGCGACGGGTGTTAGAACTCGGTTTGGACGTATGTGGATCCCTCGTCTAGGGGACCTGCGAATGAAGATTCTGGATGAAGCCCATAAGTCTCGATACTCCATTCATCCTGGTGCTACCAAAATGTACCAAGATATGAAGAGAGATTATTGGTGGCCGGGTATGAAACGCGATGTGATGGAGTATGTGAGTAAATGCCTCACATGTCTGCAAGTGAAGGCGGAGCACCAGAAGCCGTATGGAAAGATTCAACCTTTGGACATCCCGGAGTGGAAGTGGGAACACATCACCATGGATTTTATCACAAAGCTGCCACGTACCCCTAAGGGATATGATACGATCTGGGTGATTGTGGATCGATTGACGAAGAGTGCTCACTTCTTACCGATGCGGGAGACATATTCGTCCGAGAAGTTAGCTGATCTTTTCATCAAAGAAATTGTGACTCGTCACGGTGTACCGGTGTCGATTGTGTCTGATCGCGACACCCGGTTTACATCCAAATTCTGGAAGAAATTCCACGATGCTATGGGGACGAGATTGCATATTAGCACGGCTTATCATCCTCAAACTGATGGTCAGTCGGAAAGGACCATTCAGACCTTGGAGGATATGCTTCGGGCATGTGTTATTGACTTTGGTGGAAGTTGGGATGACCATCTACCGTTAGCTGAGTTCTCGTACAACAATAGTTATCACGCTAGTATTGGCATGCCACCCTACGAGATGTTATACGGTAGAAGATGCAGGACCCCCGTCTGTTGGGGTGAAATTGGTCAGAAAGAATTGGGGAGCGTCGAAGTGGTAGAGGCTACGACTGAAAAGCTCGAAAGAATTAAAGCGTATATGAAGGCAGCCAAAGATCGACAGAAGTCGTATGCCGACAAGCGACGCCGACCAATTGAGTTCAAGGTGGGAGACCGGGTTATGCTGAAGGTCTCACCCTGGAAAGGGATCATTCGATTCCGAAAGCGGGGTAAGTTGAGTCCGCGATATATAGGCCCTTTCCGGATTGTTGCTCGAGTGGGGGAGGTGGCTTATAGGTTGGATCTGCCAGACGAACTAAGTGGAATTCACCCGACTTTCCACGTGTCTCATCTGAGGAAATGTTTGGCAGACGGAGACATGGTCGTTCCACTGGGTGATATCGAGGTAGACGAAAAGCTCAATTATGTAGAGCAACCAGTGGCAATCATAGATCGCAAAGAAAAGAGGTTGAGAAATAAAGTGGTTCCCCTTGTGCGTGTACAGTGGCGTCACAGGAAGGGATCCGAGTCAACGTGGGAAAAAACCGAAGAAGAAATGAGGCAGCATTCCACGATTGTTCGAAGAGTAACAGGTTTCGGGGACGAAACCTAAAATAAGGGGGGTGGACTTGTAACACCCGAAAGTTCGACTTCTCAGCATGTGATGCGACTGAGCTTCAGTGCCTGTGATTTATGCGACTGAAGTCCAGCGCATGACTATTCGGCCGATTGGAGCTCAACCGCACGATTGGAGCTCAACCGCCCGAATGAAGTATGAGCCGAATGGAACACGTGCGATTGGGGCCCAATCGCATGGTGTTGATGCGACTGAAGGTCCAGTCGCCCCTGGACCAGATGCGACTGAGAGGTGGGTATAAAAGAGGAGCAGCTCCATTCTCCTCCCATTTTCAATCGGGAAGAGACGTGAGCGACGGAGAACAGCAGAGAAGAGAGGGAAAGTGCTGCCCGAGCTACGAATCCGTCGAGAAGATAGCCAAAGTCGAAGTTCACCTACTTCTACCGTAAGTGAGTTCTAGGACCCCTCATTTACACGTTTTTAACTGATTTGGGGTGGAATCACATATAAACCTAGTTTTGTAAAAGTGTAAGTTGACCCATTGAGTAAACTATGAGTAATGCGTTTATAGTAAGAAGTAGGACTTGTATATGCTTGTATGATGTCCTTGTATGAATCCCTGAGCTTTGGGAGGGTCAATTTGGGCTAAAAATGGTTTAAGACGAGTTTGGGTGCGGGGGTTCGCGACTGCAGTTGTGAAGAACTCCAGTCGCTGCCCAGTTAGGGTTATGCGACTGAAGGGCCATTCGGCCGAATGAGTAATAGGATGTCCAATGCCGACTGAGGTTCAGACGCCCGATTGAGCCTCAATCGCACGATAGGTGATGCGACTGAGAGTTTCAGTCGCATGAGTTCAATCGCAGAGTAGTTGAGTCGTACGGTTAAGAGTCAGTCGCATACAGCCAATCGCATAGTGTCTAGTTGTACGGAAGGAGGTCCAATCGCACGCTTGAGTACCCATTCGCATGAGTAGCCCAATCGCATGACCCAGTCGCATGGATGACATGGATGGTGGTAGTCCAGTCGCCGGACAGGGCTGATGTGAGTGAATGTAGAAGTGTATGTATGATGTATGTATGTAGTATGATGTTGCCATGATAAATGGTGAATACTGATGATATGTAAGTATGTATGTTCCTTATGTATATGTGTTATCTTAATAACTTTACGTGAATGAATGAACGAATGGAACGAATGTATTAAGAACGTAAAGTGAAAGATAATGAAGAAGGAACATGATGAATGAATGCATGCATAACGAACGAATGAATGTAATAAAGTCTTGCAAGCAAATGAAGGAGGTGCACACCCTGGCAGGTGTTAGCTCAACGGTGTGCGGGTAGCTACCCGAAGGATGCACATCGGGGTCAGTCTTTGTGATTGACCAGAAGTATGTATGGATCCTTGCCGCTTGCCCTAGGTGATGGATCAGCATTAGTGCACAACGTTCGTGATGATCATCACAGGTCCAGCACCAGCATTGTGCACAACGTTCGGGGTATAGCTTATGGCATTGATCCAGAAGTAAAGTAAAGATAAGTGGTGTTGTACTACCCTAGGTGACTGGATCAGCATTGTGCACAACGTTCGTGGCTAACTACCACAGGTCCAGCACCAGTAGTACGTATGATGAAAGGGGTAGTGTACAGGTCACCGAATGTATTGAACGTTCGAACGAAAGTAATAAATGAATGAATGAATAGAATGAAGGTTCGAACGTACGAAGTGAAAGTATGAATGAAAGTAAAGACATACAAAAGTATGTGAAGTATGTAAAGTATGTATGTATGTAAGTAAACGAGAATGAGAAGTGTACACGAATGAAAGTAAGTAATGAATGATAAGATAATAACATGTTATCTGCGTGTACGTATGATGTGTGAACACAGTATAAAAGAATGGTAATAAGATGAAAGTATGTTTTATTATAAAACTAGAACTCACTAGCAACGCTGACTTTTATGTGTTTTCAGTTCGCAGGTAGTGTTGCTGAGGATGGCACGAGACGGCTACTCAGCTCTTTTGGGAGGACATTCTCCTTTTGTAATGCTGCAACGTCACGTGTTGCGGGCCCATAACGCACGCAACAAGTCACGTTGCCTGCCTACGAGATTTCTTGAGGATCTGAATCAACGAGATCACCAAGAAATCTCCTTTATATATTTTTGAATTTAATATCTTCTTTATGAAGAAAAATATATTTTTTATTTCGGTAGAGGTGCTGTACGACCCTATGATTGTTGAGGAATATGCATCAGCAGCAATCATAGTATAGTATGCCCCTATGATTGCTGAGGATTCGAATAAACGAGATTGTTAGATAATCTCGGGTTTCTATGTCTCCCCAGCAATCATAGTAAGGTTAGGATGTGTAAAACAGTTGTACTTTGTAATTATGTCAATGATGTAATGACTTTATGAATGAATGAAAATGTATTTATGTCTTTATAATTCCGCTGCGTATGTCATGCTCACGTATTAAAAGTATGTTTATACATTGTTTATCTAAAATATAGCAATGAAGAACCAACCGTAAGGTGCCGGTGGCGGGGCCTTACAGGATCCTGATGCTGCTTCCACTGCACCATCCTGCTTGAACACGATGCGTACATCGATGTGTATCTCTCCGTACTCTGTAGGTACGAGCCCAGGTATTTGAACGTAGACGTTTGTGGGACCGCCATACCTGAATACTGATTTGAGTGTCCTCTTCCACTCACCACTAAAGTTACAATGCATGTATTCTGTCTTAGAGCGACTTATCCTTAAACCTTTGCGCTCTAGTGTGCTCTCCACTGTTAGCCTGTCGTTCACACCATTTTAGATTCCATATTAAGACAATATCATCCGCAAAGAGCATGCACCACGGAACTGGCTGCCGTATAGACTTGGTCATCTCATCCACACTATTATGAAGACCCTTAAATGGCTCAGTGCCGATCCTTGGTGGAGTCCCACTTCCACTGTGAATTATCTGAGTTTCCCGTCTAATCTCGTGTCAATAACTCTCCTATAATTTCATCGTGTGACTCAATAGCTTTATTCCCCTGTAGTTTCGCAACTTTGAACATCTCCTTTTTTCTTATATATGGGGATTATGACACTGGTTCTCCACTGGTCCGGCATCTTCCCTGTCGTAAAGATAGTGTTGAATAAATCTGTTAGCCATTAGAGCCCCTCATCTCCCAGGCATTTCCACACTTCAATCGGTATGTTGTCTGGCCCCACCGCTTTAGCCCTTCCCATTTTCTTCATAGCTCTCGTAACTTCGTCTACTGTGATGCTTCTACAATAGCATATGTTTTGTTGTGTTGTTTGGGTTGTATTCTCTATCTCAGTTTGTTGATTTGGGTTCCTTATGTTGTAAAGGTTATTGAAGTAAGTTTCCATCTCCCCTGATGTCATTGTCCTTCACCAAAAATTTTCCATCCACAGCCTTTATAAACTTCACAATTCTCAAATCTTGTCTTTTGCTTTCTCTTGCCTTGGCTAACTTAAACATGTCATGTTCTCCTTCTTTCGTCTCTAGTCGTTTATAACATCATCATACGCCGCGTTCTTTGCCTCTGACACTGATTTCTTCGTCTCTCTTAGCCTCCTGTATTTATCTTTTAACGCTGGGCGTTCTTCCTCATTGTTACAGCGTATAAGCTCTCTAAAAGTTTGTTGTTTATTCGTATCTTCTCCTGTACATTTTCGTTCCACCACCAAGATTCCTTATGGTCGACTGTCCTCTTTGTTGTGACTCCAAGAGTTTCCTTAGCTACTTGGATGAGCGTATTTGCCATGGCTTTCCACTTTTGGTTTGCGTTTCCTGTGGTCCAGTATGGTCAATGGTATGACCTTATCTCTAAAAATGGTAATGTTTTCGTCTTTGAGCTGGCCCCATTTGATCGTATGTCTAACTCTCTTGTTTTGTTGGACAATTGGTCTCTTCACGCGTATATCCGCCACTAACATATGATGTTGTGTCACAAACTGTCTCTCCTGGGATTGTCTTCCAGTCCTTCCACGAGCTACGATCCTCTCTCCTCATCAATAAATAGTCTATCTGCGTGTGTCTCCCGCCGCTGCTAAACGTGATTAAATGCGATTCTCTTTTCTTAAAAAACGAATTTATGATTCCTAAGTCATGCGCTACTGCAAAGTCAAAAAGCTCCTTACCGCCTTCATTCCTAAGGCCATTCCCGAAGCCTCCATGCACCAACGGGAAGTGATCATTATACTTACCAATATGGCCATTAAAGTCTCCTCCTATACATATTTTTTCTTCTCTAGGTATGGCTCTCATAACTTGGTCTAAACTCTCCCAGAACTTTTTTCTTTCCGCTTCCCCTAATCCAACTTGTGGTGCGTACGCACTAACTACTGCCACTACTACATCCTCTATTACTATTCGTTACAGCATAAGTCTGTCATCGTATCTTCTTACCTCAACTATATTATCTTGCAGTTCTTTAGCAACTAGGAAACCTACTCCATTTTTTGACCCATCTGAACCTGAATACCATAGTAGCTCATAGAATAGGAGGATGCAATTTCTATTTTTTATTTTCATTTACAACTCACGTATAGTATATAATATGCCCTTTTAGCCCGTGTAATTTTATAATCATTTCGTTTTCCTGTAAAAACTATTGTTCATTAACTTAAAGAAAACTGAATGTACAACTTTCTTTAGTTTTTCTTTGTAAATTTATATTCATTTTTTGAAAAAAGAAATTATATTCAAAATCAAGTATTTTTTTGCACCGTAGGCTATATCAATTGTCGTTACCTTTTTGTTACCATGACGGTGCAAACCGATTACGAGTGAACAACATCGAGTGACTGCAGCTTTTACGACGGAGGGCGCTTTAGGGTTTTATGTGGAGTGATAGGCATTGCTTCGTGTCTTTATATCCAAGTTTTGCTATTTGGAATGTGAGAGAATCCCTGACGCAACGCACAAGATGAAAAACTAGTTAATTTATATATTTTATACAAATAAAAATGACAAAAGTTTAACAAAATGAAGTTATAAAAATGGTTACAAAATCAATCAATGTAATTAAATGTTCATTATAAATGAAAATAAATAAGGAAGCAACACATGTTTGCATCACAAGTTTAAATTAGGTGTACAAAGACCAAAAAACTATTTTAGTAGTTAAGACGGCCATCCACATACCTTAATGGTTAATGGTGGACCGGCGAGCATCAATAAACGTTAGTGCTTACGATTGGGTTGTGGCCTGTGAGCAGGGCCGGCTTAACGTTTTTAGGGCCCAATCGAACTAAAAAATGAGGTCCTTTGAAAATCACAATGTAAACAAAAAACAATCTTATCAACTTTCTTTGAACAAAAGTAATAAATCAAAGAAAAATTGATATATCAACTTAGGTACCTGATAGTTGATTTCCTTAAATAAAAAAAAGGATAGATGAAGCCGATCAAACCAATCGGAGAAGAAGAAACTTAGGAATGCTTGTTTGCTTTGTGAATTGTTTAACTGTGTTTCTTTAATAACTATTAAATCATCAAAATTTTCATTGGGGCTCAACTATTAAGTGTTATTACTGCTTTAAAATTTCAATGAGCCATATAATACTAGAACTACTATAATTTTTTTTATAAACATGGGCTCTTATTTTTTTAGAGACCCCAAGCTCAATGCATCACAGCTATATATAGAGCCGTTCATGTCTATGAGTGGCCGGCTAGAGGTGTGTATGATTCGGTTTGAGTGTATAAAACGGAATCTATAACTAAAGTTTCGGTGGTTTTCATAACTGTACAGTTTCGATTTTAAGATTTTCATAACTGATTAGTTATAGTTGAAAACGGTTCAGTTAATTAAGATGCTAGAAATTATTGTTCTCTTAATTCAGTTAACTACCTGTCTTGAACGATGCAAGATTATCCTGGTCAATAAATCCAGTTAGATTTTCAGCAAATGAAAATTACTAGACCAGAAATATTGTATTGTGTTGATAAATTTGAGTACTAAGTATAAGTTTTAAAATTTATCGAGTGTTGTAATTTTGCATCAGAAACTCCATACTACTTGTTATCAAAGATTCAAAGTAGTTTAATCTTTCTAATATAAATTATACTTACATGGTAGAAGCAGTGGCGGAGCTTGAACATCACCGTACGGGGGCGGGCGGGGGCGGGGGCGAAACTAATTTTGTTTAGGGGGGGCGAACTCGAGATATATAAAAAATTTACACTACCGGGCCAAAAATTTACACTAACAGGCTAAAATTTAACACCACCGACGAAAAAATAGGGGGGCGGCGGCCCCCCCCGGCCCTCACTATCCTCCGCCATTGGGTAGAAGTGCAAGTTAATTCGATCTATTGTTTATATTGTTCAGTTAAAGTTGAGAAAATAAGCGCGGACCAGTTGCGTAATGTCTCATAGCATGATTTCGGGTGGGTCAGGGTTATCATAATTTCTCTTCTCAGCGACTACACTGATTAAATCCATTTTTTCTTAATTTTACATTTTCTTATAAAAATCAAATAAACTGAGTAATATAAACTATTCTTAAAATGTAACCTAAATATACTCTGTCATCTTATGAATTTAGTCAACAAGTAATTATCTAAAGTCCACGGTAGAGTGATCTAATTTGATTAAAATGCAAAAGAAATTGAATAACCAAATGCCTTGAAAGGAAGATGGGAAAAGAAGGTTTACAGACGGTGAGGAAAGAGAAGACAACTCACAATATTCTCATGTCCCTCACCTACTCTGGTTTCTTTCTATATAGGCAATAACATAATTAATTAATTTAATAACCCACTATGACTTTCAAATTACGTAATCATTTAACTTTGTTGGTGTTTTCTTTTCTCGAGTACTTTTCCTTAATTGCCCTTCTGCTGCGATTTGCCCATTTGTCATGGATCTGCTTCTTGGTCATTTTGTATCACAACATTTCCTCCCCATTAAAGAGCACTTGTCCTCAAGGTGCAGGGTAGGGAAGGATTTTAAAAGAGAAGATTTATCTTCCCAAGTAGCGTCAGCGGGGGTTAATCCTTCCCACTGTACCAAACATTGAACATCGGCTGCTGAGCACGGAGGATAGTGCGTTGTTGTAAGATGGCAGCTGGATGAAGCATCAGAGTGGAAGTGGAATCAATCAATTCAAGCGGAGTGACCTGTTGAGCTGGTTGCCCAATACACTTACGGAGAAGAGACACATGGAAGACATTGTGAATGTGGGTGTTGGTAGGTAATGCGAGTCGATAGGCAACAGTCCCAATTCGTGTCACTATCTGATAGGGTCCGAAATACCGCCTACCCAATTTATGGTGACGCTGTAAATGCACCGATCCTTGCCGGTATGGTTGTAATTTGACATAAACCCGGTCCACCAACTTGAAACTGAACATCGCGACGGTGAGAATCCGCATAAGCTTTCATACGAGATTGAGCCTTCAACAAGTTTGTTTAAGAATAGCTAAGACGTGATCCCGTTCAATCAATTGGGCAGCAAACCAAACTGTTCCTCTTGAATCCCGAATGTAGCGGGGAATCGATGGCGGCTTACGACCGTAGAGGATTTCAAAGGGTGTCATTTTAGCAGCAGTTTGAAAGGATGGGTTATACAATATTCAGCCCATGAAAGAAAGCGAAACCATTCCTTTGGCCGATCGGCCACAAAACAACGCAGATACATCTCTACACACTTGTTGAGAGATTCGGTTTGGCCATCAGACTGGGGATGGTAGGCGGTCGAGAAGGAAAGTTTGGTACCGTGCAACCGATGCAGTTCCTTCCAAAAGTCCGACATGAATCGAGGGTCTCGATCCGATACTATGTCAATAGGGATGCCATGGAGACGAACTATGTCCGTAACAAAGGCCAAGGCAACCGTGGAACTATTAAAAGAAGACGGTAAGCCGATGAAATGACCATACTTTGAGAGTCGGTCAACCATGACCATAATGACAGTTTTACCTTGGGAGATAGGCAACCCGGTAATGAAATTCATGGCCAAACTTTCAAAGACCAATTCTGGCAGTGGAAGAGGTTGTAGGAGACACCTGGGGGCAAGAAAGAGGCTTTCATCTGCTGACAAATAGAGCAAGCGGCGATAAACGACTTAACCGAAGAGCGCATGTTCTTCCAATAAAATTGGATGCTAAACGATGGAATGTTCGAGTCACACCGGAATGTCTCCTGTAACTGAAGTACGGAATCAGTAAGGAGAGTCTGGCAAAGTGGTGAGTCCCCAGGTAACATAATGCGACCCCGAAAGAGTACAAGCCATCATTGACCCGGTGATCAGGATAAGCGGCTGGGTCATTCTTGATAGAGGCTATTAAACTCTGCAAGTCCGTATTTTGTTGTGTAGCCACCCGTAAATCTCCCAAAAAAGTGAGTTGCTGACTCGAGGGCACATAGATGACCATCCGGTATACGAGACAAAGCATCAGCCGCTCCATTCTGTTTCCGGGTCGATATAGTATCTCAAAATCATACCCAAGAAATTTTTCAAGCCATTTATGTTGGTCAGGTGTTTGAATCACCTGATCTTGGAGATTGCGCAATGATTGTTGATCGGTTATAATTTGGAAACGACGTCCAAGTAAGTATTGGCGCCACTTGGCCAATGTGTGTGATTGCAAACATTTCTCGTTGATACGCCGATGATTTTTTCAATGAAAGCACCAAATAGAGTGATCTAATTTGATTGAAATGTGTTAAAATTACTATAATTCTATATCCAAACATATATAAAACTCATCTTATGTTTTTGTTATTATAAATGCTTTTATGTTTTTGTTATTATAAATGTTTTTTCTCTTTTTCTTTTTGCATATTCTTGCTGTGAGCTTGGGGCTGAATGGGCTGCATATGGATTCCTCAAATGGGCTGCTAAAGATCTCCAAAGGGCTGTAGCTTAGGGTTTGAGATGTTCCACTTCGGGCTATATAATATCTTTTGTGTATACTCACAAAAGACAACAAAAAGATAACACAGCCACTTGGTGCATCTGATACACCTTCTTCATCTTCTTTTTAGGGTTCAAATAAGTTGATCTTGATAACCATTGTTATACTCTGTTCTTGTTCTTGTCACGTTCTCACTACAACAGTGATTCGTGACTTGTTCTTCTGATTGTAATCTGTTCATTATACTTTGTTTCAATCTATATTTCAGTCTAGATTTGTGACATGGTATCAGAGCCGAAGGCTCTGGTAGATTGAGACATCTCATTCTGGTTATTCTCTCTTCCGCTGCGTCGCTGACTGTGTTTGGGTCGAGTCTAGGGTTTTAACAAAACCCTAGTTTCGCTGTTTTTCATCGAAGACGAACCGAGTAGTTCGGTTCTTCGACACACAGATCTGTTACTCAGAGCATATCCGTTTCTGAGGTTTCTTCTCAAAACCTTTTTCTGGCTGGTGATTCTTGGTGCTAATCGTCTGCTGATTGCTTAAACAACAGAAGAAGAACGGAGTTTTTTTAAACTCTTCCTCCTGGTTATATATTCTGGGTATAAATCATTGAAGTTTTTTCTGATTAATTGTTGTAACCCTAAGTGAAGGTTACAGTGATTAATCCTGCTTTGGAATACCCTGAACAGGGAACCCCACTGTGAGATCCTTCTAACTCCCTTATTCTTCATTTATCCATTTTTGTTTAGGCACTATTGGCCGGTTAGGAGTACCGGATCTGGTTATTTGTTTTGCAGGGAGTGTCTTATATCTGATATTTGTGATACTCTGTGGTTGTTGTGCATCACTTGTGTGTTGTTTCTTGCGTGTTGCATCATAACAGCCTGGATTAATCCTTAATCTGCCAACTAGATTGGTGTGAAAACCTGGCTCTGATCCTTGCTGTTTTCTGTGCGTGTGCTTGTGTGTTTTTTCATTCCTATCTGTGATTCTATGGCTATTGTAACCCTGACATGACTCTGGTCAGTAAGATTGAGGCTAGTAACCCGTTGTATCTCCATCCCAGTGACACCAGTGCTCTAACTGTTACCACTATCAAGTTAAAAGGAACTGATAATTATTCTATTTGGGCTAGTTCAATGAAACTAGCCCTACAAGTAAAAAACAAAACTGGTTTTATAGATGGTGCATGTATAAAATCAACCACTGATGAGATACCGGCTGGTTAATGGGAGAGATGCAACTCAGTTGTTCTTACTTGGATTTTGAACTCTGTGTCTGAAGAATTATATGTGGGACAAGTGTTTTCTAAACTTGCCTCTGAGGTCTGGACAGAACTGAAGGAAACTTATGATAAAATTGATGGAGCTACTGTTTTTAGTCTATATCAAAAGATTAACTCATTTTCTCAAAATGGAAGTAATATTTCTGAATACTATCATAAACTTAACTCAATGTGGAAGCAATTTGATAACATGTTACAACTTCCTTCATGTACATGTAAGGCCTCAAAGGAGTTTAATGACTTTAATCATATGATGAAACTCTTCCAATTTCTTATGGGTCTTGATGATGTCTATCAACCCGTGAGAACTAACCTCCTAACCAGAGAACCTCTCCAACCTTAAAAACTGCTTTCTCAATTGTGTCAAGAGAGGAATCACATAGAAATGTTAATCCTACATCTAAAAACAATCAAAATGTAGGTTTTGTTTCAAAAACAAATCAACTTACTAAAAACAGGAAAAAACTGGTAAAGGACCTAATCCTAATCTAAAATGTACCCACTTCAATAAGATAGGTCATACAGTTGAGAGATGCTTTGAGTTAGTGGTTACCCTCAAAATAAACAACGGGGAGGTCAAAACGTTGGTCAAGGTTCAAAGGGGAATAATTCTGGTTCTAACAAGTTAAATGCAGCAAACTCTGCTACTACTCCCCTTGTGACAGCCCTTACGGCTGATCAGATTTCAAAATGCTAGGTTTGATAAATGAAAGTTCTAACGACATCCCTCAAAATTCAAATATTGGTGGTAATAATTTCTGCTCCTACTTTCAAAATTTTCAAAATCAACCTATCTTTAACTTCTCCTCGATTTAAACAACAGCTCTACAACTGGGTTGATCATAGATTCAGGGGCAAATCAACATATGGTAATGAGTGACGAAAATGTTCTGGATCAAATCAATGTCTCTGAATTTAACATTATTGTAAAACATCCTAACGGAACATGTGCGGCAGTTACAAAAATAGGAAACATCAAACTAAGTGAAAAAGTCTTTCTTAAAGATGTTTTTGTTATCCCTGAATACTGTGTCAACCTTATCTCTGTGTTTAAACTTGCTAGAGATAACAATGTTTCTGTTACCTTTAACGACAAAATTGCTATATCCAGGATTCACTCACAAGGAGAACCCTGGTGACTGGTGAACAAATTGATGGCCTTTACTTTTGTGGGTAGGTCCTAAATCCATAAAAATGTGTCTAACCAGTCATGAATCCATAAACATGTGGCACTCAAGACTTGGTCATCCCTCTGATCAAGTCTTGAAAGTCCTAGGAGAATCTATTAGAATCAAGATGCCTAATCTTCGTCTCCTTGTGAGGTGTGCCACGGGCCAAGCAAATAGGGAACCTTTTCCTCTTAGTGATCACACATCTCGGTTCATTGGTGACCTTGTTCACTTGGACGTGTGGGGTCCTTATCGCATACAAAGTAGGGAGGGCTATAAATATTTTCTTACTGTTGTCGATGACTATAACGAGGGAAGTATGGGTTTTCTTAATGCACAGCAAAGATGAAGTGTTATCTAACATCGAAAACTTTACAAAACTGCTAAAAAATCAGTTTGATAAATCTGTTAAAACCTTCGGAGCGATAATGGGACTGAATTTATAAATAAGACCTTTTCTGACTTTAATAGGCAAAATGGTATAATACATCAAACTTCTTGCCCTCACACTCCTCAACAAAACGGCATTGCCGAGAGGAAACATCGACACTTGTTAAACGTAGCTCGGCCCTCCTATTTCAAAGTGGTATTCCCCTTAATTTTTGGCCTGAATGCATTCTAACTGCCGCTTATTTGATCAACAGGACACCTCTTCTGTTCTAAGTGGAAAATCTCGTATGAACTGTTGTTTGGTTTTTCACCCTCTCTTACACATTTAAGGACTTTGGATGTTTGTGTTTCAGCACTATTTTAAATAAGTCACATAAATTTGAAAGTAATGCTGAAAAATGTATTTTCATGGGTATTCACATCAAAAAAAAGGTTATAAACTGTGGAGTCTTGATAAGAAAACTTTATTTTCTCGCGCGTAAAATTTTATGAGTCCATCTTTCCCTATAAAAACGGGCCCTTGTTAAATGAAAGTTTAAACAATAATGACATCACTAATTCGCTAAACTTTTTTGACCTCTACTACACAACCAATCCAACTGATGTCTTAAATACACATGATTTACTCCCCGATGATGATGAGAGGGTGCAAAAATGATGCTTCCATTCCTCCTCAGCAGCCTGTTTGCAGTCCTCAAGCTGAGAAGGAGGCTGTCTCACAGCAGCCTCTTGGTTTGGGTGAAGGCATCGGCGAGGCTGATCGAGTGAATGAAACAAATGAAGCTAATATACCTTCTGAGGGGAACTCATCTCAACCTGCCCATACCTATATACGGAGATCCACTAGAACTTCTCACCCTCCTCGGAAACTTAATGACTTTATTATTGAGGGTAAAGTAAAATATGGTCTAGAAAAGGTCATAAATTACACAAATTTAGACAGTGACAAACCTATGTTTTATATCTCACTTAAACAAAGGCCTTGAACCTAGAACCTATAAGGAAGCAGCTTTAGACCCAAATTGGATAAATGCGATGAATGATGAAATGGCTGCCCTAAATCGAAATAATACATGGGACCTTGTTGATCTTCCCCCAATAGAAAACCCATCGGATGCAAGTGGGTTTTCAAAATCAAATACAAAGCCTCAGGGGAAATAGAACGTTATAAGGCCCGGTTAGTGGCAAAAGGGTATAACCAAAAATAGGGCATTGATTTTGATGAAACTTTTCCCCGTTGTCAAAATGGTCACGGTTAGAATTGTTGTGTGCTTAGCCGTTCAATTTGATTGGCCTCTTTACCAACTTGATGTTAATAATGCTTCTTATATGGTAACTTAATGAGGATGTATACATGACTCTTCCCGAAGGCTATTTTTCAAAAAAAGACTCTGGGTTTGCAAGTTAAACAAGTCTTTGTACGGTCTCAAGCAAGCACCTCGTATGTGGAATGAGAAACTTGTGGGGGTGCTCCTTGAACTTGGTTTTGTTCAAAGCAAAACTGATTATTCTCTGTTTATTAAAATTCGTGGTCCTGTTATGATTTTTTGCTTGTTTATGTGGATGACATTGTGCTAACCGGAAATGACTCAAATGAAATTCAACAAGTCAAAGAGTTACTAAATGCTAAATTCTTAATCAAAGACCTTGGTCACCTCAAGTATTTTCTGGTATTGAGGTTGTTAGAAATGATAAAGGTGTTGTTTGGCCCAGCGTAAGTACTGTTTGGAATTATGAGTGAATTTGGTTTGTCTGGCTGTAAACCTGTTAATACACCCTTAGAACAGCATCATATTATCTCTGCTCAATGTAAAAATGAAAACACCCTGCTTGAACATGTTACTGAATACCAAAAGTTAATAGGAAAACTCATATATTGTCTCATACACGTCCTGATATCTCTATTCTGTCAGTTTTTAAGTCAATATATGCATTGTCCTACTATCTCACACTTTAAGCTTGGTCTTCGGTTGTTAAGATATTTGAAAAAGGCCCCGGGTAAGGGCTTTTATTCAGCAAAGGTGCGTCTCTTGGTCTCGTTACTTGTGCAGATTCAGATTGGGGTAAGTGTGTTGATACTCGAAAATCTGTCACCGGTTTTGCATATTTCTTGGAAATTCTCTTATTTCTTGGAAAAGCAAAAAACAGAATACTATTTCACGGTCCTCTGCCGAAGCTGAGTACCGTGCTATGTGTTCTGCTACATGTGAAGCGATTTGGGTTAGTAATCTGTTGGGTGAATTGGGGTTTCATGTTCCTCTACCTGTTCCCCTTTTTGTGACAATAGTGCAGCTTTGTCCATTGCTGCAAATCCGGTTTTCCAAACATTTTGAACTTGACTTATTTTTCTGCGTGAAAAAATTGCATCTGGTTTCTTCAGACTGTCTCAACGTCTTCTGATCAACAACCTGCAGATATTTTACAAAAGTTTATTTCCCTCCCAACATGACTACCTTTGTAAAAAACTGCATATGTATGATGTGTTTGGATATTGAATTATGGGGGGGTGTTAAAATTACTATAATTCTATATCCAAACATATATAAAACTCATCTTATGTTTTTGTTATTATAAATGCTTTTATGTTTTTGTTATTATAAATGCTTTTTCTCTTTTTCTTTTTGCATATTCTTGCTGTGAGCTTGGGGCTGAATGGGCTGCATATGGATTCCTCAAATGGGCTTGCTAAAGATCTCCAAATGGGCTGTAGCTTAGGGTTTGAGATGTTCCACTTCGGGCTATATAATATCTTTTGTGTATACTCACAAAAGACAACAAAAAGATAACACAGCCACTTGGTGCATCTGATACACCTTCTTCATCTTCTTCTTTTAGGGTTCAACATAAGTTGATCCTTGATAACCATTGTTATACTCTGTTCTTGTTCTTGTCACGTTCTCACTACAACAGTGATTCGTGACTTGTTTCTTCTGATTGTAATCTGTTCATTATACTTTGTTTCAATCTATATTTCAGTCTAGATTTGTGACAAAATGCAAAAGAAATTGAATAACCAAATGCCTTGAAAGGAAGATGGGAAAAGAAGGTTTAGAGAGGGTTGAGGAAAGAGAAGACAACTCACAATATTCTCATGTCCCTCACCTATTCTCGTTTCTTTTCTATATAGGCAATAACATAATTAATTAATTTAATAACCCACTATGACTTTCAAATTACGTAATCATTTAACTTTGTTGGTTTTTCTTTTCTCGAGTACTTTTCCTTAATTGCCCTTCTGCTGCGATTTGCCCATTTGTCATGGATCTGCTTTCTTGGTCTTTTGTATCACAACACACGGGTTCTAGAAAATCAGGAAAAGTGCAAAAGTAATATCGTAACATAAGGGAAATCACATAAGTGGATGGGACTGGTTTAATTTATATGATTATTTGATGCTTTAATCAACTTTTCCAATTGGAAAATAATTAAAAATCCAAATAAAGAAGGGAATTTTGACTTTTGACATTTGGTTGTGAATCTTGTCTGATTTTGAGCAATCTATTTTGACTTCTTTAATGGATCCTTGTGAAAACTAGGTCTTCTTATCAGCGGGCACAATACTACTGCTGGAACCATGTAATGGCCTATGACACTTTTGCTAAACAGCCCAAAAGTTCTAGCAAAGGCCCAAATCAAGATCGATACAAAATTGGAAAAGAGAGTTGGATGAGTCAAACATAGGTACGTTAGAGGTGGCAAAACAAATCCAAAGATGGATTTGGGTCATAATAGGTTTTTAAAAATAAAGATAGAATGGATTAAATAAAAACACAAGGGGGCAAGATGGGTTAAAGTTTTTGGGAAAAAAAAAACATAGGTTAAGATGGGTTTTTAAAATTAGATCTACAAGTCTAAGAATGTTTCTTTACTCAAATTGATCGCCGCGTGCACAAGACACCACCGCACCACCACCACCACACCACCGCATCACCACCGGTCCACCACACACCACCGCATCACCACCGGTCCACCACACCACAACACACATACAACCTCCCACCTCTGTCGAGTTTCATCGCGCAGCACCACCGGTCCGCCGCGTCGCACCGGTCCGCCGCGCCGCCACGGTCCGCCGCGCGCGCCACCGGTCCGCCGCGCCGCACCGGTCCGCCGCGCCGCCACGGGTCCGCCGCGCCGCCACGGGTCCGCCGCGCCGCCACGGGTCCGCCGCGCCGCCACGGGTCCGCGGGTCCGCCGCGCCGCCGGGGTCCGCCGCGCCGCCGCGGGTCCGCCGCGCCGCCGCGGGTCCGCCGCGCCGCCGCGGGTCCGCCGCGCCGCCGCGGGTCCGCCGCGCCGCCGCGGGTCCGCCGCGCCGCCGCGGGTCCGCCGCGGTGCCGCGGGTCCGCGGTCCGCCGCGGGTCCGCGGTCCGCCGCGACGCCACGGGTCCGCCGCGTCGCCACGGTCCGCCGCATCGTCACGGCTCCGTATATGCATTATCTATCGTGTTGTTGGATTGTAGATGCATCTATCTATTATAGATGAAGTCTTATATGGATCTGTTTGAGCTGTAATGCACTATCTATATGTGTTGTTGGACTATAGAAAACTAGTAAAATAGTGTTGATTTTTTAAAAATGATCCATCCT
Organism: Flaveria linearis; assembly: GCA_024085815.1. Lineage (NCBI taxonomy): Eukaryota > Viridiplantae > Streptophyta > Magnoliopsida > Asterales > Asteraceae > Flaveria > Flaveria linearis. Next base: position 10,785,338 of record CM044007.1, on the reverse strand, counting down.
AATCCGAACCCATCTGATCCAACCCATATTGACCCAAACCCATCCTGACCTTTTTTTAAATGACCCATCCTAACCCAAACCCATCGTGACCCAAATCCATCCTAACCTAACAACCAACCCAATCCAACCCACCCATTTTGCACCTCTAGGTACGTTGTATTATAATGATACATTAAGAATGTATCGTGGGGGGCCATTTTAGTTCCTCACTAGTCATCAAGAGACTTGTTGTTGGAGGTCAGATCATCCTAGGTGGGACCATGTTGTGTTAATCGTTGGGCCAAACATCATAACTCCTAGTTGTGAACGGACCGTGAAAGCTTCAATCCTGAAAGGTTTGAAGGACTTAGAAGCAATGAGGGATGGATTCAAGTATATGTTGTCTGGGTCTGGAGGAGGAGTTGTCCGGTGGAGGGGTTGCGTTAACTCTAGGGTTGCTTATTTGATGCTTTGATTGGGAGAGGATAAGTGACATGATGGTTGACATGACTCAAGGTCATGGACTCACCTTGCCCAAGGCCGATCCATTGGTAGCTAAGTGCAAACCACGACTAGAATTGCAGAGTTTACTTGTCCAGTAACTTTGGTCTGAGAGGTATCTTTAATTTGATATGAGTTTGTGAAAGTTTAGTTATATTGTGTACTTGCCTATGTAAACGATTTTCTTAAAACTTAAGTTTTAATATGCATAATATACAATGTTCATTAAAATAATTTAAGAAAAGATGTAATTTACAAATTTAAAGAGAGATATATGAAATTGTTCGTATAAAGATTGACAACGCTAAAATGGTGTGTTTTGTAGATGAATGATAAATCATGATTTCAATAGAAGGATAAAATATCCTTCATAAATCTCTACTTGTGTAACAAAAACCAAAGACATGACCTTATGGGGAAAAATAATAACAATGGTGGTATGAGATCCATATATTACAAACTATATCATAGTTCCTCATTATCGTTTAGGATGGTGGAATAAATTTCATTGAGGACCATTGATACCTAAGAGGATGGGTGGACACATTAGTCAAATCATATATCCGGACACCGATCCGATTTGGTGGCCTTTAACCCATCTTCGTCATCTGTAAAGCATATCGTGCCTTTGTATTTAACCGGTTCCACTGCCACCACCATGTACGAGATCTTAAGGTACTGTTTGTTTCTTCTACAGGAAAACGTCTGCAGTCTGCGTACCACATCTACAGACATCTGCAGCAGAAGAGGTGAACCAAACGTCTGCAGTCTGCAAGAAAACGACTGTTTATTTTTAACATCTGCAGACTGTTTGTATCGCAATCTATCTCATAGTCTTTGCTATTGATTATGCTAATCAAGATATGGTACATTTTAACAAGTACTAAAAAACCAAAGACATAATACCAACATGTTTTGACATGTTATTTAACTAAAAGTATCCTTAGATTTTACCCTTGTAGAATAATAGAACATCCAAAAGATAAACAATTTTATAAACCAATCCCCTAAAACTGCTTCATTGTAAGGCAACAAATTCACTACACATCACCATGAGAATCATAAGATCTTATATAAATACCAAAAAGTTGCTAGGTTTTTCTCATTTATATATCATGTAGTTACCAAAGCACGGGGAAATGAGACCAATTCATAATATAGAGTGGCTCCTAAGTCAGAGCTATACACTTACTTATAACTAGAGTGATGAGCAACTCCAATCGAGTTTCGACCACCTTAGTTTCTATCAATGACGTCTGCAAGCAAATTGAGGTCAAATATAACGTCTCCAAACCATCTTTTCTGGCCCCTCTCAGAAGAAAATCCGCTTTCTGAGCTGCCAGAGCCTGAAGGCCGATTAGATTCAGATGTGTGGCGTAGGGAGGGGCGACGCAAGGAGGGGCCGACGGAGGGAGGCGGGTGCAGCAGGTGCGAAGGTGGGGGGAGGGGAGCCAGCGGTGGTGAGAGGGAAGGAGAAGGAGAGCTGCAGGAGGTAGGAGTGTCGGCGGCGACGACGCAGGTCTAGCAGGTGGGCGGCGGCGGTGGTGAGATGAAGGATGGGGAGGAGCTTCAAAGTTGAGAAGAGGTAGATAGAGATAAGATGGTGTGGAAAGCGGAAAAGGGGATTGTGTTGTGGTTGAAGATTTAAGAAGTGGTAGTTCCATATCTTCTCCACGCGGACGTCAGGAAGATGTTTTTTAATGAAATGTCTTCCGAAAAAACAAACAATCTGCAGAGTCCAACGTTGTGTGGTGTTGCGCGGCGCAGACAAAAGAGTTCAGGAAGTACTTTTCAAAAAAAACAAACACCCCCTAAGTCTATCGTCAACACCGTTTGTTTTTATGTTGGGGTGTCGCTATTGGTGTCGATGGTGGTTCTGGTTGTAACATCCTGTATTTTTGTTCGTTTTATTATGTCATTTTATAGCATCATTAGTAAATTTTTATATATAAATAAAAAATAATAACAATAATAATAATAAAATAATAATAATAATAAATAATAATAATAATAATAATGATAATAATGATATAATAATATAATAATAGTAATAATAATAATAATAATAATAATAATATGATGATAATAATAATAATAATAATAATAATAATAATAATATAATAATAATAATAATAATATAATATAAAGTCCAGGGGCATTTTTGTCATTTCAAAACTTTTAAAGAAGTTTTCCACATAAAATAATAATAATCTAAAGTCGAGGGACCATTTGGTAAATATTCAAAAACCAAACTGCTTTCTCTCTCCCCGATTATCCGGCCACCGGCCGGCGAGTTCCGGCGAGCTCCGGCGAAGCCCAAAACCCCATTTCAAACCGATTTGACCCAAATTAAACCCCCAAAACCCCTCGGCCTCATGTTTCGAACCCGAGCCTTAGTCCAATTTGAGTTTCCCGCGCGTCAACCTTCCTAAATCGAGCCGAGGAGTCGGGCAAAAAAATCCGAAACCAAACCTTTCCAAATACACAAATTCAATCAAATCAATCATGTCTAAACCTAATACGCGGCTATATCAATCAACAATCAATCAAATTGCAAATTAACAGCTCATAATCGATTAATTTGGGTAACATCGAACGCGGTTTCAATCGAACGAGTTAAAGCCAAACCGTGTAATCAAAGCTATATATTGAGGGTGTCGGAATCATTCGAAGTTCCTGAACTCTCCAAACCTTCAATTCACAAGAAAAATACTCGATCAGAAACCCCAAACCCAAGACACCCGAAACAAAACCGAACTCGAAATCACCTTTTATCTCATCAAAACAGGTAATTGAAACCTGTTTTCTATTCGTTTTTTCAAGGATCAAAAGCCCTATGACGATTTAGGGATTAACACCGAATCGAGGGTCAATTTTGATCCTGTTGAACCTAGGGTTCATTCGAAATGGGGGAACCGGGGAAAAAGCTTGAAAGCAAAGCAACCAAAGTGAAACCAAGGCATTGGCCCTGGTTCACTGGTCTCCGTGTCCCCATCCACAAGGGAGCCCCGGGTTCGACCCCGGGCAGCCCCTTCTTCTTTTTTTCTTTTAATTTCTGATTTTTTTTCTTCTTTCTTTATTTCTTTTTAATTTTAAACCTTTTTAAATTCTGAAAATTTCTAAAATTAATTTTATAAAATGCAGATTATTTTTTTTGCTTTAATTAATTTGGGACTAAATTAATTTTTTTATAAAATACTCTTGTATTTATAAATACATTATTTTAGTTTTAAAAATACAAAAGAAATGAGTAAACATAATACTTGTATATATATATATATATATTTAAATAATTAAATTGTTTAGTTATTTATACCTATATATAATATTTATATATTGTTCTTTTAGTAATTAAATCACTTATTATGATTATACAATATTATAATTGTTTAGTATATATAAATATTTTTATATACATTCAAACAATTTATTGTTTAGTTACTTATATATATTATATATATATATATATATATTTATACATAGTTCTTTAATAGCTAAATCATTTATATTGATTTTTAACAACATTATAATTGTTTAGTATATATATATTTATATGTATTAAACAATTAAATTGTTTGATTACTTATACCTATAAATATATATATTTGTATATAGTCCCTTATAATAGCTAAATCACTTATTATAATTATTATATACAATCCTAAAAAATCGGTTTGACGTACAATTTAATCAAGTTTTATTTATTCTATCTCTTACGCGCTAACAATTGATTATACCAAGTATAATCCATTCGTTCCATTTAACCGATCACGCTATTAACATGTAATAAATACGAATAATTATTGAATCTATTAGACCTACAATTAATCATCAAACAAATTATAACGCGCTACTTTATTTCGTTTAGGTGCGTTGTGACGTTTGTGTTGGAAATCTTATTCGTGGTTATTCTTATTACGTCTACAAGCCTCCTTTATTAAACACGTGAGTTCTTATGCCCCGCTTTATGATTATTTCACGTCTTTCGGGGTGAAACATGTTGCTTATACAAACTTACACATACACGCTTTGATACTTATTACACACGTGCAATTCTTTACATAGTTGTGGTTGTTTGGATATGTTAAGTATTATATGAGATGTGACATACGTGTGCAATCATTAACTATTGCTAGCCTAGCGAAGTCTTAGATCTTTGGGCCTGACAAGCCTATTTGGTGCTAAAGTCGATGTATTGCCGACTCCTAGGAGCCGTATGCTTGTGCACTAGGGAACCAAATACACTTAGCTAATCATGCTTATTCATATTATTCAGTCGAGGCTTGATTGTAACTATGCATGTTCTATATACTTGCTATCTTGTGACCATTGACTAGAATTGCCACATTTTGTATACTTATTGTATTTAAAACCATGAGAATTCACCAACTAGTTAGTTGACTTATTTTCAACATGTTTCAGGTAATGTGCAAGCTTAGCAATGATTGAAGGAATGCTTAAACCTAGAACATGGACCTAGGCTTAATAAAGACAATTGAATTCTTGTTTTCATTTATTTGAGACATTGATGTATGTGGTGTTTGAGACAATGATTAATGGCATTTTATACTTTAACATAGCGTTATGTGGCTGTGAACAATCTTAACCCTCACACCTCGACGTTTCCGCCGTCAAGGTTGGGGTGTGACAGATTGGTATCAGAGCCCATAACTATAGGGATTTAGGTTATTAGAAATGGTGACCTAGACTATAGTTTATGCATGATCCTTATAGAATAGTATTCTTATGAATACATACTTATGTTTGCATGCTGCCTAACGCTATGCCTCATTATGTGCAATGTGATGCCTTAGCATAGGTGCCTTTCTACATGATTACATATTGTTACCCGTCTCCCCTAGACTTATCTTAAACGTTAATTCTCCCCGACAGTTACTATTTCTTAAACTTATTCTCGTCTCCAAGTAGAATCTATTGATAGGAATTCTTTAGACTTTATGTCTAATCTTGTAAATATCCCATCAAGATTTTTGATTTCATAAACCAAAGAACTAGTGTGGTACATAGACACCTGTATTCTGGATTTTCTGGCAAAAGACCCTCGGGCTAAGGTAAGCATTTCGCATAAATCCTACGGGACCAGTTATGCTTACCTGGGGATTTCCGGGATGAGTGATAAACTATGACCAACATACACGAGTTTCTGAGGTGAATGGGTCAATTCATCTTGACGTGTCAACGGTTCCAAATGGTGATGCGTCACCAAATGGAATCATTCCGTATAATTCATGATTCTTACCTTAATTGCCCACTTATTATCCTTTAACCGATCCTAACCATCCCAATTGTATTTCCAGCATGTCTCGTTACCACGGAAACGAGGAAGATCCGGCGTAAGCTTGCTGCCATGATTGCCCGGCAAATGGCTGCGGTCATCCCGACCATGGTGGCTGAACTCAGCAGCACTATGATCGCAAACGTCACGAACAATAGCAACGGTCAAGGGGAAAATAGTGCAAACCAACGGCGTAACAACCAGTCTTGCACCTTCAAGCATTTTAGTTCATGCAAGCCACCCAGTTATAGTGGCAAGGAAGGTGCCACCGGTCTCTTAGAGTGGTTTGAAGGGATGGAGAACACCTTCGTCAACTGTGAGTGCCCCGAAGCACTCAAAGTAAGGTATGCCACCAGTATGCTACAGCAACGGGCCTTAACATGGTGGAACAGTGAAAAGAGGAACCGAGGCCCCGATGCAATCTTGGCTTTAACTTGGGAGGAATTCAAAAACATAGCCATAGCCAAGTTTTGCCCGAGGAGTGAAATCCAGAAACTGGAGGAGGAATTCTGGAATTTGAAACAGGATGGCGGGAACCATCTGGCATATTCTACCCGTCATCATGAACTGAGCATACTGCTGCCACACATGGTGGATACTGTTTCCCGAAACGTGGAAAATTTATTAAGGGTGTGCCGCCTCAAATTCAGGATGCCGTTGTGGGTAGCCGACCCGCAACTCTGGAAGAAGCCATCACTATCACTGCACAGCTGACGGAGAACCACATCCGAGCAGGCACTATGTCTGCAAAGGGTGCCAAGAAGACTGAGAAGACGACCCCGAGGAGGTCAAGGAGGTCAAGCCTGATAACAAGAAACGGAAGTTTGTACCGGCACGGAACTACGCCGTGGCTGCTCCTAAACCGCCCCAAAGACAGTGTACTACCGGGGCTACACCGGCCGCACAAGTGCCCGTGGCAAGGGCTTATGCAGGCCCTCTACCTATGTGTAACACGTGTAGGTACCATCATCCGGGAAACCTTCCATGTCGCATCTGCACACTATGTGGCAAGTACGGGCACCTTGTGGCAACGTGTCGCCGAGCATTGGGAAACGCAGTGACGGAACCAAATCGGGTCTGCTACAACTGTGGAGAACCAGGTCACTACCGACCCCAGTGCCCTCGTCTTGTGGGCAATGTTCCACAAGCTCGTGGACGTGCTTTCAACATCAACGCGAACCAAGCTCAAGCGAACAACGAGGTGGTGAACGGTACGTAAAAAAATTGCAACCCTATCTCCATAGAATTTCTCTTAAAATTCCTTACTTGTGTCCTTAAGTGAACGGTATGTTTCTTATTAATGACACCTATGCATACGTATTATTTGATTCGGGCGCCGATAGAAGTTTCGTTTCCTTAGAGTTCGAGCCGACACTTTCTAAACCTCGCTCAAATCTAGAGAGACCTCTCACCGTCGAAGTTGCTGATGGAGAACCCATCACCGTCGACGTGGTTATCCGCGATTGTCTATTGTGCCTCGACAACCATAAATTTCTTATCGACCTTATTCCATGAAGCTTGGAAGTTTCGACGTTATTATTGGCATGGATTGGTTATCCAAGAACCATGCCGAGATCATCTGCTTCGAGAAGTGTATTCGCATGCCCTTACCCTCCGGTGACACGATGAAGGTGTTCGGTGAACGGTCCTCCAAAGGACTCAAGCTTATGTCATGTACTAAGGCTCAGAAATGCCTAAGTAAGAGTTATCCGGCATTCTTGGCATATGTAGTCAACACCAAAGCCAAGGAGAAGGAACTCAAAGATGTTCCAGTTGTACGAGAATTCCCTGAGGTCTTTCCGATGATCTTAGCGGGTTAACCTCCCGTACGCGAAGTAGAATTTAAAATCGACTTGATCCGGGAGCAAGCCCCGCGGCTAAATCACCTTACCGACTCGCACCATCGGAAATGCAAGAACTCTCTAGCCAACTCCAGGAATTATCCGAGAAGGGGTTTATCCGCCCTAGTTCTTCTCCTTGGGGTGCACCTGTCTTATTTGTGAAGAAGAAAGATGGGTCTTTCCGCATGTGTATCGATTACCGGGAGCTCAACAAGTTGACCATCAAGAACCGGTATCCTCTTCCTCGTATCGACGATCTTTTCGACCAACTTCAAGGAGCTGCAATCTTTTCAAAAATCGACTTGCGTTCGGGTTATCATCAACTGCGAGTCCACGACGATATCCCAAAGACTGCATTCCGCACTCGGTATGGGCATTACGAGTTCATGGTTATGCCTTTCGGCTTAACCAATGCTCCAGCGGTCTTCATGGATCTTATGAATCGGGTGTGCAAGCCATACCTAGACAAGTTCGTCATCGTTTTCATTGACGACATCTTATTTATTCCAAGTCTCGCTCCGATCATGAACTTCATCTCCGCCAAATCCTCGAACTGTTGAAGAAGGAAAAACTGTACGCGAAATTCTCGAAATGTGAGTTTTGGCTTGAAGAGGTACAGTTCTTAGGGCACGTTGTGAATAGTCAAGGAATTCACGTCGACCTGCGAAGGTTGAAGCCGTGAAGAATTGGAGTGCTCCCAAAACTCCCACGGAAGTTCGATCGTTTCTTGGACTAGCCGGGTATTACCGGCGATTCATTGCCAACTTCTCAAAAATCGCAAAGCCACTCACGTCCTTGACTCAGAAGAACAAGCCTTTCGAGTGGAAAGCCGAGCAAGAAGAGGCGTTTGAGACATTGAAGCACAAGTTGTGCAATGCTCCTATTCTGACGCTACCGGATGGAAATGACGACTTCACGGTATACTGCGACGCGTCGAACAAGGCCTTGGTTGTGTTCTCATGCAACGGGGAAAGGTCATCGCATATGCCTCGAGACAATTGAAGGTTCACGAGGTAAATATACGACGCACGATCTCGAGCTCGGAGCGGTGGTCTTTGCTTTAAAAATCTGGAGACACTATCTATACGGCACGCAATGTATAGTCTACACGGACCACAAGAGCCTCCAACACGTTTTCAATCAGAAGGACCTCAATATGAGGCAACGTCGTTGGGTGGAACTAATTAGCGACTACGATTGCGATATCCGCTACCATCCCGGCAAGGCAATGTCGTAGCCGATGCATTGAGTCGAAAGACGCATCAAAAGATGGTTCCGTTCAAGAGATTCGCGACCGACGCCAATGGTTCGATACATTGGGAGAGTTTGATACTGAAGTCCGACTCGATGTCAACAATGCTACGGTGTTATTGCAGAACTTAAGGATCGATTGTGACATCGAGGCGAGTATTCGAGAAGCACAGCAAGCGGTGCAAACCGAAGGGAGTATGAAGGAAGAGCTCGAGCCAAATCTCTCAGCCCAATTGGAAACAAGAGCCAATGGGTTAATGTATTTCGCAAACCGAATCTGGATTCCCAAACGCAATAACCTTCGGGCTTCTATCATGAACGAAGCACATCGGACTCGTTATTCTATTCACCCGGGCTCCGATAAGATGTACATGGACTTACGGAGTCATATTGGTGGCCCGGGATGAAACGAGACATAGCAACCTATGTTGCTAAATGCCTTACATGCACGAAGGTTAAAGCGGAGCATCAACGTCCAAGTGGATTACTCGAACAACCCGAAATTCCCATGTGGAAGTGGGAACATATATCCATGGACTTCATAACCAAGCTACCTCGGACATCTCGCGGGCACGATAGCATATGGGTAATCGTCGACCGATTGACCAAGTCGGCACATTTTTACCCATACGCGACACATATAAGACATCAAGGTTAGCCGGATTACATCGACGAGATCGTAAGCCGTCATGGAGTGCCTCTTCATATTATATCCGACCGAGACGCTCGATTCACTTCTCACTTTTGGTCTACTATGCAAGAACTTCTGGGTACGCAATTGGATTTAAGCACGACTTACCATCCCCAAACCGATGGCCAAACCGAGCGGACGATCCAAACCTGAAAAGACCTGGCGTCTCTGTATCCTTGATTTTGGTGGCGACTGGGATACGCACCTACCGCTCGCAGAATTCTCCTACAACAACAGTTACCACTCAAGCATCCAAATGGCACCGTTCGAAGCACTTTACGGTCGTAAGTGTCGTTCACCAATCTGCTGGACCGACATTGGCGAGAATCTTATCACCGGTCCCGAGCTCATACAAGAGACGACCGACAAAGTCGCTATCATCCGCAAGAACCTGGAAGTGGCCAGGAGTCGACAGAAGAGCTACGCGGACAAACGTCGCAAGCCACTGGAATTCCAAGTTGGGGAGATGGTCCTTCTCAAGGTCTCACCGTGGAAGGGTGTGGTTCGCTTTGGAAGAAAGGCAAGTTAGCTCCGAGGTTTGTAGGGCCTTTCAAGGTTCAGAAAGAATCGGGAAAGTGGCCTACAAACTAGAACTACCCTCCGACCTTAGTGGGAATTCACCCTGTCTTCCACGTCTCGAACCTGAGGAAGTGTCTGACCGACGATAATTTGCATGTGCCATTGGAAGACATTCAGATCGACGAATCACTACACTTCGTGAGAAACCCGTCGAAATCATGGATCGCATTATGAAGAAGACTAGGACCTCTACGACCCTAATGTAAAGGTTCGATGGGAGAACAAACGAGGAGCAGAATTCACTTGAGCGTGAAGAACATATGAAGAAGACTTACCTTACCTATTCTTGTAACCTTTTTTTATTCTTAATTTCGGGACGAAATTCTTTTAAGTTGGGGAGACTGTAACATCCTGTATTTTTGTTCGTTTTATTTATGCCAATTTATAGCATCATTAGTAAATTTATATATATATATAAAAAATAATAA
>CM044007.1:10544069-10774672 GCA_024085815.1 Flaveria linearis | reverse complement strand
TATTATTATTATTATAACTCATCTTCTCCCCCTGTTTATCTCCAAGCACACCAACTCCATCTCGTCTTCTTCATCAATCTACTCTTTTTTGCTGCTATCTCACCCCCGATCCTCCGATTACCTGTTGTACGACACCGTTCGGAACACGTGGCGCGACTTCAGCCTCCGATTCCCCTTCGCCTTTGAGCTCCCAACGCTAATCACAAACCCAAATGGGTATAAATTGTTCTGCTATCATCTGGTTCGTCTTCTTCCAACAGTTTTGCGTACGTATACGACTCAAGATCTCGTAATTGGGCAAGATATGAGGGGATGCAACGAAACCTAGGGTACAGTTACCACAACAAGGGGGTTCTTCAATGGGTCGCTGTATTTCGCGACGTTGCTGCGAGGCGCTGCGGCGAGGGGGCCGAAGGGGGGCTGTTGCGAAGGTGGCTCGAAGGGGGGTCGAAGGGGGTAGGCTGCGGAGGGGAGGGCGGTGGCAGTGCGGCGACGGTTGGGGGGAGGTGGAGGCGGGGGGTGAGAGGAGAGGAGTATAAGAAGTGTGAAGAGGTTAGAATAGGTGTGAAGACATTGTTCCACCTCTTCTCCAAGAAGAGGTCACGCAAATGTTTTTTAATGAAACATCTTCAAAAAACAAACACTCTGCAGACCTCAAACATCTGCCCGCCTCTTTTTGGCGCAAACAAAAAGAGCTTTAGAAGCTCTTTTTCTAAAAAAACAAACCCCACCTAAGTGCTGAACCAGATTAAATCTGTTTGGTTGGGTATCTGTTTGGTTATAACTTCTAATAATGAATAATTATTAAAAAAATACAAACCATAATAAAAAATGCAAAAAACACATAAATTTTATCACTCTTTTATTCTGGACCAGAAACGTCCATTCTAGACTTCATCTTCATCTTATTATCATCTTCTTCATCTTCTTAATCACTGAATCAACAGCAACTTCACCTGCAACCAGCATCGTTTTCACCACATTAGGCCGATCAAGATTCGCCTTTGATATCTTCTCCCTCCCAATCGACACCATCGACCATGAGCTCCAACTCACCGACGGCACCTCCGTCAATTTCAACGGTCACTTCACCTCCACCGTCAATCAAACCCTAATCACCCACTCCACCGCTGGAGACCCACCGCCTGTACACCTCATCTACGTCACCGAACACAACGGTTCATCATCCATCTATCTCGACTCCTATAAAGTTGGGGCTGAAGTTGAGGTCGACGGCTGAACGGTCCGCCGGAGGTGCTGCGCTGGTCAACCTGCTTGGAGAATGATCCGGCGAGCTCAAAGGATGGAAGGAGGAGGTCGACCTGCTTGGAGAACTTTTTGGTCAGACTTTGCACATGTCTGACCTATTAAGAGGATGAATAAGAGGGTATTTTACATTCAGTGGTATAAACCAAACACCGAAGGTCTGACCGAGTCAGACTTGTGCATCTGACCAGGTCATTAAGACCCAAACAACACCCCCTAAGTAAAGCCCAATAAATATTCTATGCAGCAGAGGTGAAAACAGATAGGCATTTTTTCAATATTTTTTGATTTCAAAGATGTATTATCAATCATGTAAAACATCGAATAAAATAAAATATTTAGAGAAAAGACAACTATCGGAATCGAACCGATGACCATCGGATTACAAATGCGGTCCAGAGATCTTACAGTTGATTAGGTCAGTACCGGAATGCCACTTGACCTTAGCGAAGCGCGTTTAGGCCCTCGGTAGCCTATGAATAAGATAATCTGAGGCTTCAATTATTATCTATCCCGAATCGATAAAAAGTACATCATGCTAATAAACAATATACAGATAGGAGAAAATTAGCAACAACTGCAGCTTCTACTCCTAAAACAATATTTTGATCACCGCCCCAATGCAGATTTAATGCTATGTTTGAGCTAATAAAATGAAAGATGTAATTACTCAACATTCTTTTAACTCATGTAGTATTTTTAAGTAAAAATACAATCAACATGGCCATATATAAAAACCCAGTAGAAGCCTGAAAACTATTAACATCATGCTTTATTAAAACAACAAAAATGGATTGAGGGAAAAAAAACTTATAAATTGTAGAATACCTGAAGCCTGAAGGTGAGAATAGACTGGTGCAGTAACCAATAGATGGGTTTGAATTGCTCAATGTTAGAGTCTTCCATTCAACCGTTTGACCCTAGAATGGAGTTATGGGATTCATATTCACACACAATATACAAAGCATGAATAAAGACTCCAGATTTAAAGAACTGTTATTCAAATTATAACTAATATTTGGAATTAAGTTTTATTCAAAATAAAATATTTGATGTTACCTTAAACCAAGAACCAAAGGAGAAGCTTTAACATAAGTTGCATCATCAATAGCAATCAATGTCAAATATAAAACTGCCTAAAAAAGTTGATCTCTACATGATGTTACACTATGCAAACCCCTCAAACTTGACAACAACCTCAACTGTATATCTTTTTTTCCTTACAATGAAAGTAAGAAATTGGTTAAATCAAACAAAAATACTATCTTTACAGAAATCATACGATTGATCAGATAAAGAAAGGGTAAAACTAATACAAGAACAAAAGAGAACAAACTAACAAGATTAGAAACAGGAAAGTGAACTAAAAGTGGGGCAAAATCTAAAACTTAGAGAAAGATTAGATTACATTACCTGTGCATACTTTATAATCCATAATTTGTTTGAGTAATAGAATGATCTTTTATTACATTACACAATAAATTTGAAAATGAATTGAATCGTTCTCCACTCTTTCTACTACCCTACATCAACTGTCGATTACCGTTTAAAAATTAATCATAAAGTTAAGTTATAGAGAAATATAATTAGAGGAAATTATGATGCTATTTTAAATGTAATAATTCATGTGGACATCATGTATATGTAATTGTTGCATCCAAAACTACTATCAATAACATAGATATTGAAATTAAAATTGCAGTCTCACTTGTTGATAAGTGAATGCAACCTGGCCTTTTGTGAGTAATATGCAGGTATAATTTAGTGATGTGTTTATGATATGATGTTGTAATATAGGCAAATTAATAGAAATTGTTTATATAATATATATATATATATATATATATATATTCAATTTGGCCCAGTAGCTTGTCGTTTAATAAAATTAAAGAATGCAGTCTCACTTGTTAATAAGCGAATCTTTTTGTGAGTAATATGCATCATTGATTTAGTGATGTATTTATGATATGATGTTGTCAAACCAATAGAAATACAAAAGACTATGAAGGTGAAAATAATCGGCCCATTTTGGTGTGTAGATGAAGCCAAAAGATAGATAGTTCAGATAACTAAAGATGTATCGTACTATTTAGAGGGGTTTTTGGACATCAATTTGATTCTTTATTGTGTTTCCATCATTTGAATTTGCCATTTTTACAAGGTCTATATATAGTCCAATTCACTAAGAAAAAAAATACACAAAATAATATCTCCCATCCATCTAAATAGAACAAGTTCATTTCTAGAGATATTCTTTCTTCCAAAGCTTAACAAAGCATCAATAGCTTTATTTAAATACACATAAAATTATTGTTATAAAGTCTTACATACCGTAAAAAATAACAGCCGTTTCTCAGGAACTTAATATGATAGAGGCTGGTGTGGAACTAAATCTTTTAAATTTTGAAAGGATCATTATCATAAAACAACACAAGGTCATTGTTACATCGACAGAAAACAAATCAATTCAAGAGCCTATACGAATAAGATAACTGGAATTGAAGCTTGACCTGAGAGAGAATTCAAAGAACACGAAGACACACCTTGGATTAAGTTTGTAGCCTTAAGTTTATGAGTTGATGCATTTGCTTGCTTGGAAGGGTGGCTGCCTTGAAGTATTTGTTTACATGTTTCAAAGTGTCGATTTTAACATTGAACATTCACTTGAATTAAATCGTCAATCTCAGTTTGGTCACTTGGTCTTGTTCTTGTGCAGGTTAAAGGTAAAAGATGCAACATAATCAAGTAATCAACCAACATCCTTTTATACTTCATATGGTAGAACAGGACACAAGAACATAATGTTTTTGCATATAGAAATTACTGTTGATGAGGATGAATTTATGAAACCTAAGAAGCAGGGAATTGAAATTACTTAATCAAACTAAAAGTTATAATAATGAAGAGCAAAAAGCACATCGCTAGAACAAAACTAAATTCAAACAAGTGAAGATGGAATCAAAATCAAGGGTTCACTCAAAGAGGGATCAAAATTAGGGAATCGTGAGCACATACCTGGATTTCAAGAAGCAGGTCAAGATGGAATTGTGGTAAAATTTGACTCTGATCTGCTATTTATTAGGAAACTATGTTAGGGTTATTTACATACAAATGGGGGGATCATACTAATTTGAAGTTTCCAGGTTAGTTCATATGAATTTGAGGGTTGCAGGTTCATAAATAACAACATGGAACAAATAAATCATGGAATCAAGAATTCAACCAAAGACCAAGAAAGGAGAATGTAGAAGCCCCCAGAGCAGAAGCAACCTGATTGAGAGAAGAAGCCGGTTCACTGATATGAAAAGTTACAAACAATGTAAGAAATGAGAGGGTATATGGACTAAACACAACAGACACACAGAGGAGGAAATCCACAAGCAGGTGAAGTAATCAAACAGAAGGGATCGAAAGCACAGACTTACCATATTGTTAAGGTTGATGAGCGGTGGCGTCAAAGGGACATTCGTTTTTACGTCAGCCGCTATATGTACATTTGCGATGGGGAGAGGAATTGGGCAGGGGTTTAGGGTCTGTTTGGGAGTGCTTTTTTTAAACTCCTTTTGACTTTTGGAGGGGTGAAAAGACCAAAATACCCCTCCCAAAGTCACTAGAAATTAAAATTTTTAACTTCTGGTGACTTTTGGAGGGGTATTTTGGTCTTTTCACCCCTCCAAAAGTCAAAAGGAGTTTAAAATAAGCACTCCCAAACAGCCTCTTAAATGGGGTCTTTAATGCCCATTGAATTGATGACTGAACGTTTGAATTGGTGATGGAAGGTAGCGAGGCGGTCACCGGTAAGTGTCGCCGGAGGTAGATGAGACGATTGGAAGAGCGCAGAGGGGAGACCATAAGGCGCGTCTTACAAGACGTGAGAAATTACTTTTCTACCCATCCTATATGTATTATATAGTTGTTAAGATGATGCAACGGTATTACATATCAAAAGTTAAAAAATAATGTATTTGACCTTACTTAGTTTTGTTGAAAATAAACGCGTAATTAACCCATTGTGGTTTTAAATAAAAGTTATATAAAAGCACATATAAAAATAAGTATGTGATAACGATATATTTAAAATTTTATAAAAACACTATTTTATAAGTTATAAGTGAAAAACAATATATCATAACAATTAACCTATATGTTAATAAATGAAGGAAATAAACAGTATCGGTACTACTTTTATCGCACAGTGTACAAATGCATTCAGCACAAGGCTATAACACCTGTGTTCCCACCTCTTTTATCACTGTCTTCATCTATTATCTACAGAGAGAGGTAGAGGCTTCGAGTTCGGTGTTGTTGCCGGTCATCGTGGTCGCCGACGTTGGCTGCGCCACAAAGGTTTGGTGATATGGCCGATCATCGTGGTCGAGGTGTCGCTGGTTCGTGAAGGTGGTGCCGGATCTGACCTCTCTCATGGCGGTGGCTCGGTTGATGAAGGAAACGAGTGGTGATGTACAACTGCTATTGCAGGGTGTACAAGTAAAAGTTGACTTGGTGGTTGTTCCCTCGCTGCCGGTCTTCTGTCATCTGGTTTGTGCTTAGGCCCTTGCATGTGTTTAAAAGGGGTTTGTTGGGTTGTTTCAAATGGGTTTTCTGGTTGTGGTGGTGGTGGCCGTTCGTTTCCGCCAAGACGGGCCTCGGCTTCTGCACCGGTCACCTACTGGTGTTATCGCCAATGCCGTTGTGTCGTTCGTCTCTTTCTCCGTTGTTGATGTCGCTCTCGAAAAATAGAGAGAGAGGGATGGTTGTGGCGGTGGTTTTGGGGTGTTGCCGGGAGGTATTGCTACCGCCCTCCTCCCTTGGCGACTGTGATCCTATTCTCTTCCCACGTTTCGGGATTCTTGTCAAGTTCAGCCCTACTTGCGAGGATTTTGGGGGGTTGCTACAGTGTGAGAGCCTTTGCCTCTTAGCTGTTCGTTTCCGGTAAGTCAACCCTCCTACCTCAGTGGTATTCTCTGATTTCGAATGCCGGCCAAGCGGCCAGGATTACAACCAAGGAGGGTTGTTAGAACTCTGATTAGACCCATATTCGTCTATGAATGGCCCTTTTAAGGCATGGTTTCTGTTTGGTCAATGATAATGAATGTGAGCATTTATGAGATGAGATTTTTTAGGGTCTCAGACTCTCTGTTGTGTTGGGTTGTCGATTATATGCATGATGACGATGCCCCAAATCACTTGTATGAGTGCTAAAGGGTGCAAACATTGTGCACTCGGGTTTTTTCAGGTATTTCGTGGCCCTTTTCAACCCTGCTTTCTGTTTGATCAATGAAGATGGGTGCGAACTCATTTGAGATCCGTGTTTAATCCCGTTGAGACCGTGATACAAAAGGAGTGTAAGCCTTCGTTGTTTTGGCGTGGCATCCATGTCGGATGCAGCCATAATGAGGTCACCTTCCTGAGTCTCCAAGCACCTTAAACAACTGTTGTTGATGCCATGTGCTTGTGCTGCGGTCATTTGATTTATTGTGTTGTACACTTTGATCCTTCATCTTATCTTTATATGTAGGGCACATATAGTAGAGAGAGAAAGCAGTGCTTGTAGTTGTTCCTGGTGATGGAGACGACAGAGGTAGAGGTCGTCCGACTTGGTTGTCGTGTCGCGTGTAACCGGTGGTCCTGCCCTTCCGGTGATGGGCGGTTCCGTTATTACGGGCAGTTATTTTGTCCTCTGTATCCCCTCTGGTTCTGTGGATACGACGGAGGTAGGGCTGTCTGACTTGGTCGTCGTGTCCTGTGTGACCGGCGGTCCTGCCCCTCCGGTGATGGGTGGTTTCGTTATTACCGGTGATTATTTTGTCCTCTTTATCCCCTTCGGTTCCGTTAAAGAGAAATAGGGGAACGCCACCGTTAGCGGCCGCCACACTTCTGTCTTTTTCCGCCACTATAAGAGGTATGGAATCGGTTCTGGTGGCTATATGTGTCGGCCGCCACACTTCCGTCTTCATGTGTCGCCAAATTCGATGGATTGTGTTGCATGTTGGAGTGTGTTTAGATCCGTTGATTATGACGCCGCCGGTGGTCCGATGACAACCTTGTGGCCCGACGACCGCTTTCGGTGGCGTCTGTGTGGCGGTCATCTTTAAGATCCGTCGATTATGACGTCGCTGATGGTCCGATGACCGTCTACGGTGGCGTCTGGATCGCGGTGATGTTGGCGGTTTATATCTGGCCAACACTACCTACTTCCAGCGAACGACTCCACGCTCCAACGAATGCGTGGATGGTGATGTTTTTTTTTTCATGTGTAACCGACACTCACCACCGTGGTCTGGCGAGTGTCTGGATGGTGGCGTGCCTCGATTGCCTCCGCCTCCGACGGACCCATTGGACCTTCTGGGTGGATGTCGCGTTCCAGGTTTGATGTAGTGAATGGATAGTGATGATATTTGTTTTATCTGGAATATTAAGTCTATGATGATCGGAGAGTCTCAGATCTGAGACGAGATATGTCGGTGATTGCATTGGGCGATGATGATGTTTGTATACACATCTGAGCCCACTTTCTGTTTGTATTTTTGTCTGATTTCATTGTTATAGCTGTTTCATGCTTGCTTACGTTTGCTTTGGCGTGGTGATGATGTTTGTTTGATCTGAAATCTTTTGTCAATGATGATCGGATAGACACGATCTGAGGCCGTATATTCGACGATTATGGTCGATGACGATGATTGTATACACATCTGAGACCACCCAATGTTATAGTTTATGTCTGGTTTCATTGTTCAAGCTGTTTCTTAGTCGTTTAGGTTTGTCTTGGTGTAGACGCGTGTCGATGACGATGAATTGCCTCATCCGAGAATCCGGGGATCAGGTTCGTTTTGATTTGTTTCTCGGTTTTGTAGTTGTAACTGGAATTCGGTTCTGAACCAACTGTTTAGTTTGTGATGCATATACGGTTATTACGAATTATCTGAGCCATGGTTGACGGTTTGTTTATCACACGCGCAACGCGCGTGCAGGAATTTAACTAGTTAATTATAAGACAAATGTTTAATAATATTAAATTATTTTATGAGAAAACAACAAATACTATTCATAATAGTTATTAACATAGACATGATTGTTTTTGTACTACCAACAACAAAAGTTATTTCTTTATTGCCTAAAATAGAAAAATCACTTACAATAATAAAACATATTATATTTGTCAAGTAAGTGTAAAAATCACATGAATACGACTTTTGTGTTTTGATTAACCGGATAAAGAATAATTGTATTATTATATTCAAATTGTTACAAATGATAACCTGTCATGTCTGTGTATAAATTGTAATATACCATTTCTTTTGATGACGTGACTCATGGTCCCTGGTTTTGTTACAATATTGTTACCTGTTGTCAATTTGTTAAACAGATTTTTTTTGAATGACAGTGATAAATCGTCTAGCATGTTTACTTAAAGAATATTTCAACGTGAAATTTTATAGTTTTTATAGACATTTAGATACTCACTAGGCTATAGTAATAAGCTTATTTGTTAAAGAACTAGTCCCCATATTGTTACCTCGTATCTTTCATTCCAAGTTCCAATTTCAAAAGTCTAAACCTAGACTTAAGCTGATACAATTAAATCTGTTTCTTATGTGTCACCTCTTCACATAGAATTTCATTAGATAAAATGATAATAAAATTAATAATTGTTATGTTTTCTTCTTTAAATAATAAGGGTCCTAATAAATAAACACCCACATTTATAAATCGACACCCCCTATACGCCGCGTATGGGTCCGTACGCGGCCCATGCCCGACGTATAGGTATCGACTATTAATGCGACATTAATGACTGACACTCGACGTCACATCAGTTTTACCTATACGGGGCGTATAGGACCATACGCCACGTATAGGTCGGTGTCGATTTAAAAAAGTATATAAGCTATACGCCGCGTATGGACCTATACGCGGCGTATAGATCCTCGGAACCCCTATATCTTTTTACCTTTCTCATTTTCACACACACTTCGAAAAAAAACTCTCTCGTATAGCCCTATACTACACGTATTGTTCTTCGATTTTTCTACATCAAGGTATGTATTATTGTTCCTACATCATTATTATGTTAATCGTTCACTGATTTAAACGTTAAAGTAGTGTTTAATGCCTTATAATGGGTGATTTAAAAACTGGTAGATAGAACTATACACTAGTACAGCCCCGCGTATAGGGCTATACGCAGCGTATAGTTTTATTGTTGGGGACGAAGACCCATAGGTGTGTACCCTATACGCGGCGTATAGCTCTATACGCGGCGTATAGGGGGGTGACCATATGTGACTTGTGGCCCATACGTGGGACCCTATACGCGGCGTATAGGTCTATACGCGGCGTATAATGGCGGGGTTGACCTATACGTGGCCTATGTCCCATACGTCGGTACCCTATACGCGGCGTATAGCTCTATACGTGGCGTATAGGGTAAATACATATATACAAATACATATATATGTAAATACACATATACATATACATATACATATACATATACATATACATATACATATACATATACATATACATATACATATACATATACATATACATATACATATACATATACATATACATATACATATACATATACATATACATATACATATACATATACATATACATATACAAATACATATACATATACATATACATATACATATACATATACATATACATATACATATACATATACATATACATATACATATACATATACATATACATATACATATACATATACATATACATATACATATACATATACATATACATATACATATACATATACATATACATATACATATACATATACATATACATATACATATACATATACATATACATATACATATACATATACATATACATATACATATACATATACATATACATATACATATACATATACATATACATATACATATACATATACATATACTATACATACATATACATATACATATACATATACATATACATATACATATACATATACATATACATATACATACATATACATATACATATACATATACATATACATATATATATATACACATATACATATACATATATATACATATACTTATGTATATGTACATATACATATACATGTATATGTACATATACATATACATGTATATGTACATATACATATACATATATATGTATATACACATATACATATACATATACATACACATATACATACACATATACATACACATATACATACACATATACATACACATATACATACACATATACATATACACATATACATACACATATACATATACACATATACATACACATATACATATACATACACATATACAAAATATACGTATACGTTGTTTTTGACCTATTTGTTTTCTTATGCAGATTTGTCTTCTGATTCTGATATTGAGGCTGACGTTGTTGACCATATTGCTGAGCATCCTTGGCTGCAGTTTGAGGCCGGTTCCATTGAGCACGCTAAGTGCTCAAAATTTATTTGTATGAAGATCGGTCATCAAAAGGCCGTAGATTGGGAGGTTATGGCCGAGCTAGGAGAGCACGATCGTCTTGCTGCTATTATCGGAGACGATACGCCGTGGAGACGTCTCTTTGAGATCGCGTTTTTACCGTCCTACCGTGAGCTGACTGTGGAGTTTTTATCCACATTTACCTATATCCGTCCTGACAAGATGGAGGAGGACAATGAGCGCTCCGAGATTTCTTTTATGCTTTATGGACATGCACATCAGATGTCTATTGAGCAGTTTGTCGTTCTATCGGGGCTGTATTTTGAGCCGGAGACTGTTACCCCTCTGTTCACCGAGGGTGTTACTGAGATGGAGGAGAGTCGATTAAGAGAGTGGTGGCCTCAGATTGCCGGAGGTCCGTTTCAGAGGACTAAAGGCAGGGTCACCGGCATTTGAGATCCTCTCATACGTGGAAGACGTGGCAAGCCTATACGTGGCGTATGGGTCCATACGCCATGTATAGGTGCCATCCGCAAGGCTATACGTGGCGTATGGACCCATACGCCACGTATAAGTGATTTCCAATATGACGGGGCACAAGATTTGTTTTCAACTATATAAGAACGCTTTCGATAACACTTTCGATAACGCTTTCGATCTCTGTAAATCCCGAACGTATTTCTCTCTCAAAATATCACACTTTTTATTCGTTCGGTATGTCGTTTTGGGACGGTAACTATTTGTTTGGTGAATATTCAAATGAATATTCGTACGTGGCGGATAGTAATCAAGATGATGCGTACGTTCAATCTGCTTACGAGACAGGACTGTCAGATTTAAACCAATCGTATGTTCCCGATGATGAAGTTGAGTTTTGCCGAGAGTCAACTTACGACACGCAACAAAATAATATACTCTCGAGTGATGAAAAAAAGCGACAAAAGTATCGTTTGAAACGTCTCAAAATTTTTTATCTCTCGATGAGCTAGTCTGTTGGGCTGTTAATAGAGGACGTGATAATGGTTACGTTATTATTACACGAAGATCAAAGAAAAAAGAAGGTCAGGTCGTAAAGGTGTGGCTTATCTATGATCGTGCTGGCGAACACAAAAGTAAAGCAACAGTTAGACGATCTGGTAGCAAAAAAATCGGATGTCCTTTTAAATTAGTAGGGATATACGACAACAAACATCGTTCGTGGAAATTAGAGGTGCGAAGTGACGAACATAACCATGATCCTGCTCAACATATGGAGGGGCATCCTTTTGTAAGAAGGTTTTCTCAAAACGAATACAATTTGGTGGAGTAGCTTACTGAACAGAACATGGAGCCTCGTAGCATCTTATCAGCTATTAAAAAGCAAAATCCTAATAACGCATCAATAATTAGAGACGTATACAACGCTCAATATAAGATATGAAGTGAAAGAAAAGTCAGTGAAACACCAATGCAAGTCTTAGAAAACCTTTTATCTATTAAATGGTACGTTTATTACACCCTAGAAGATCCCGATGTAACATCGCGTATTTGTATTAAATAAAAAAAAAAAAAAAATTTTAATTTTTGTTTAATACGTTGATGTTGAATTCAAAATTTCAATAATCGTAATAACAATAATAATAATAAAATAATAATAATAATAATAATAATAATAATAATAATAATAATAAAATAATAATACTACTATTGATAATAAGTAAGGATTATTAAATATATATATATATATATATATATATATATATATATATATATAAACATGTATTAAAAATATTAATTTATAAGTCCAGGGGGTGAATATGCGAATTATAAAACTTAAAACCAAAGTTTGAACATAAAATAACAAGTTTAAAATCGCAGGGACCATTTCTGTAATTTTTTAAAACCCATTCCCCCCACCCCGTTTTCCCGACCGCCGGCTCCGGCCAACTCCGGCGAAGCTCCGGCGAGGGACAAACGCCCAAATTACTCTATTTTAACCCACCAAACCGGTCCCAATGCGTTCGGGGATGAGATTCGAACTCAATACAACCATTTAACACGTTTAAACTTCGAGAAATTCGGATCCAAAGCCACCACCTCGAACTCACAAGATCCCCGACCAAAAATCAGTCAAATTATTCCAATTTGAACCCACAATCACACCGAAAGTTTCCTTGGATCCAATCTATGTTGAATTCCAACACAAAAACGTGTTGAATTAGTCAAATTAACGGTTAGAAATCTTACTTTTATCTCGGATTCTAAACCGACAAAGAAACCCACTCAAACACTTGGAATAAACAAATTGAATTCATATAATCAAACATTTCTCAATTCCGAACCTACCTGTACTCTCAATTTCATCTAAAACACACAGACACATCGAAATCAATCTTCATCTTCATCGCGACCTGCAACTCACTCGAACCCGATCTTCGGAGTTTCAAAACCTGAAATTGATAAGGGGCTTTCACTCTCGATCATCATCCAAAGCTTCATCTCAATTTAATTTGATTATCATCACGATCTGAGCAACATTCGATTGGCATCTAGTCGCGGACCTATCTCGAACTCAAACACCTCGAATACACCATCTTAACAGGTAATTGATACATCTATGAACTCGGTTTTCATGGGGAATAAAAGCCCCATGATTTCAGTAACAATAATAATCGAATCGAGGTTCAATCTGAAGAGATTCGAACCTAGGGATTCGAATGAATTCGGGGGTTCAATTTAGTCATGTTTAAATTTAATTGGAACCAAATACATACGCGGTTGTGACCATGGTTCACTGGTCCCTGCACCCCTTGCAATCCATGAGGTCCCGGGTTCGACCCCGGGCTACCTCAACCATTTTTTTGGGGCTTTTTAAGTCTCTAAAAATTATAAAAAAATTTGTAAAAATTATAAAAATGTTTTTACAAACATTAAAATTTTTAAAACCACTTAATTACTTTCTGAAATTTATTTTTTATATTTTATCCATTTATTTTATTTGTTTTAAATAAATAAAATAAATAATTATTTCTTTCTACCAAATAATGATTAGTGTATAATATGTAATTATACAATAAATAGATTGAATCCAATATATATACGTAGGTATATATTATCCAATTATCAAAACAATTTTTATTTGATTAAATTACATGTATATAATTTTATATAATCGTATACAATTTATAACTCGAGTATATACTTAACATACAATATATAGTTATGTTCACTTATGTATAAATGTATTATATACATATAATCATGTATATAATTATACATAAAATTATATATAATTATGTAATTATATATGATTATGAATATAATTATACATATACAATTTATTAATAAATTGTATAAACGTATAACTTACACGTATAAATTTTTATTAAAATTCTTGACATAATCACTTTCAATAAATTCGTTTATTTCAAGACATTTCAAACCAAATAAAATTTATCAACTTAAACTATCATAGAAATCCTAAAACATTCCCAAACTTTCAAATCATTATTATTCTAACACGAGACACCGTTCCTTAGGTTAACCGTAAGGAAATCACAGGTGTCTAACCTATCACGATCAAAATCTAATCTCATCAATCAGGTGAGTATTCATATCCCCTTTTTATATCATTTCCTATTTGGGGGAAATCATGTGATACAATATATTCTATCACGATATTCTATTGTTATTTCATTTTCAATTCAATTCAAGATAGGTTATGTTATTACTTGCAATTACGTGAACATACTGTGATAAACTGGACGACAGTAGAACCCTAATTCAATCAATCAATCAATCCTGGCAACAATGTAGATCTACTGGTTTGGATAACCCACCCCATATGGCTTACGAGTGGTGATTGTGCCAGAGGCAATTAGTCAATCTATGGTGTTTGTGTGGAGTCTATTATATGCAAGTGTCAAGTCAAGGGGTTATATTGTGTCGGTTTATCTATATGCTTCGCGGTTGCCTTATAAGTCTTAATATTACCTTGTGAATTGAATTACAATTGATGGATCAATCAATCAATCTATATGTATATTCAAACTGTGATTACTCACCAGCTAACTTGTTAGCTGACTTTATTTTCTCACATGATTTCAGGTTAAGCAAGATAGTGGACTTCTACGTGCTCATCTAAGACACGGACCTAGTTAAAATAAAAGACAATTATTATTTGTGGTTTCGATTGTTGTATTCGTGTATGTTGTACTTATTCTATCATGTAATCTGATTTTAATATTATTTCCACTATTAGACAACCATGTGTTATGAACAATCCATCATTCCCTCGTCCGCTCCGATGATTCCGCCGTCGGTCGGGGTGTGACAGATTGGTATCAGAGCCATGGTTATAGGGAATTAGGTTATTAGAAATGGAATGACCTAGACTATAACTAAGTACCTTTACACATGAGTCCTCTCATGTATTTATTATGCTTAGACAGGATTTTATGTGCCTTACATGTTTATACTTGATTATGTGATTTTCTGTTTATGTGATTCTTCTTATACTATGAATCTATCAATATACACACGAAGCTTAACTCATATTCTAAGGCATTGTGTGCCTAATTCAAGTGATTTCAAACTCCAAAACTCGATTGTTATTCATGGTTTTCAAATCTCGTCAAAGTCTGTGTCACACGACCGAGAACATGCAATGCTGGAAGAGTGGGATACCTGTATCTTAAGGTGTTCTGTCTAGGCAAGGTATTTCATACAACTTGATTACCTTACCTGGGAACCCTCGAGATGAGTATTCGCTTATAGGTACGCATGTCCTCGTGCTGGACACAAATACTTTGATAAGTCAACGTATTCGTTTTGGTTTGCGAACCGAACGTTTACACTCCTAACCTCTCATTGTTGTTTTAAACAATCTCATTAACGATTTCATTATTTTGAAAAGTTTTAAAAAATCAATTACCCGTTACTCATAAAGGTTTCTTCATTCCTTATTATACAGCATGTCTTCTCGTCAAAACCGCTCCCGATCTAGAAGCTCTGGCCGCAAGATTGCTGCTATGGTGGCACGGGAAGTTGCTGCGGTTATTCCAACACTGCTTACTCATTTGAACCAAGGCAACAATGCTGTCCAAAACACAACTGCACCAAACACTGTCCAAAACCCAACTGCACCAAACCCTCCCAAAACTTGTACTTACAAGCATTTCAATTCCTGCAATCCCACTAAATTTAGTGGAGCCGAAGGTGCCACCGGTCTTCTGCAATGGTTCGAGAGTATTGAAAACACGTTTCTTAACAGCGAATGTCCTGAAAATCTCAAAGTTCGCTACGCTACCAGTGTTTTCCAGAAGAGAGCTTTAACTTGGTGGAACGGGGAGAAACGAACCCGTGGCACTGATGCTGCCCTGGCATTGACGTGGGCTGAAGTAAAGGAACTCATGACACGAGAATTTTGCCCACGAAATGAAATCAAAAGACTAGAAGCTGAATTCTGGGATTTGGCTCAGGAAAGCGGCGAGAATCTGGTTTACACTAACCGTTTTCACGAGTTGAGTCTTCTGGTTCCTCATCTAGTTACTCCCTCATCTCGAGCTATCGAGAAGTACATAGGTGGTCTCCCTATGCAAATTCAGGATACCGTGTGGGGTAGGAACCCTACTAACTTGGCAGATGCTATCCGTCTAGCAGCTCAGTTAACTGACAACCATGTCAAGGCCGGTACCTTGACCAGGAAGGGTGACAAGAAGAAAATGGAGAAGTCTTCTACTGAAACAACCAAGGAAGACAAGCCTGAAACTTCCAGGAACCGGAAGAGGAAGGCTAACTCTCAAAACTTTGCTGTAATTACCCCTGCTGTTCCAATCAACCAAGTCGCACCGACCTATCAACCAACCATGAATAATCAAGCCCCAACAAAGAAACCTTACACCGGGCCATTTCCACAATGCAACATCTGCAAGTATCATCATCCTACTGGTGCTAAGTGTCGTCAGTGCACCAGTTGTGGTCGTTTTGGCCATACATTCAACATATGCAGGAATGCTGCTAAGGCATTGGTAAATGCGCCAGTCCAACAAAACCCTCCTGCAATTGCTCAAGTTCGTGCATGTTATCAATGCGGTGATCCAACTCATTTCCGTAACTGATGTCCTCAGCTCGTTAATGCCGTACCCGCAGCACAAGAGCGTGCTTTTAACATCAATGCCCAACAAGCTCAGGCTGCCAATGATGTGGTGAATGGTACGTTCTTAATCGATCATCAATATGCTTCAATTTTATTTGATACCGGTGCCGATAAAAGTTTTGTATCCTTAGAATTTGAACCTTTGCTTGTTAATACCCGAACTAAGTTAGGGAAACCGTTTACAGTAGAATTAGCTGATGGGAAATCCGTCACAATTGATTCTGTCATCCAAAATTGTACCCTTAAACTTAGTGAACACGAATTTCCTGTCGATCTTATACCGATGCCACTTGGAAGTTTTGACGTCATTATAGGCATGGATTGGTTGTCAAAGAACCATGCTGAAGTCGTCTGTTTCGAGAAAATCATCCGGATCCCTCGCGCATCTGGAAGTGTCTTAAATATTTACGGGGAAAAGCTTTCCAAGGGATTAAAACTCATGTCCTGCACCAAAGCTCAAAAGTACCTCCGCAAACATTACGTGGCTTTCTTAGCTCATATCGTGAAGGCAGATGAGAAATCTAAGAAGATTGAAGACATTCCGGTTGTTCGAGAGTTTCCTGAAGTCTTTCCCGATGATTTAACCGGTCTTCCTCCTGTTCGTCAAGTCGAATTCCGTATTGACCTTGTGCCTGGCGCAACTCCAGTAGCAAAATCTCCCTATCGACTTGCACCATCTGAGATGCAAGAGCTTGCTAGTCAACTTCAAGAGCTCTCCGATAAAGGCTTCATTCGACCAAGTTCCTCGCCCTGGGGAGCCCCAGTTTTGTTTGTGAAGAAGAAGGACGGTTCTTTTCGAATGTGCATCGACTACCGGGAGCTTAATAAGCTTACTATAAAAAACCGGTATCCTCTACCCAGAATCGACGATTTATTTGATCAGCTTCAAGGAGCCTCTCATTTTTCCAAAATCGATCTCCGCTCAGGTTATCATCAATTACGAGTGCACGATGATGATATTCCCAAGACAGCTTTTCGCACAAGATATGGCCATTACGAGTTTACAGTAATGCCATTCGGGTTAACCAATGCACCTGCTGTGTTCATGGATTTAATGAACCGCGTGTGTAAACCATATCTGGACAAATTCGTAATCGTTTTCATTGACGACATTCTCATTTATTCAAAATCAAAATCCGATCACGAACATCATCTCCGTTCGATCCTTGAACTTCTGAAACAGGAAAAGCTTTATGCAAAATTCTCAAAGTGTGAATTTTGGCTTAAAGAAGTCCAATTCCTTGGTCACATCGTAAACGACAAAGGTATTCACGTGGATCCTGCAAAGATTGAGGCAGTGAAGAATTGGGTAGAACCCAAAACTCCTACCGAGATTCGTTCATTCCTTGGCTTAGCCGGTTACTACCGTCGCTTTATTCCAAACTTCTCAAAGATCGCTGTGCCTCTCACCGCCTTGACACATAAGGACAAGAGTTTCGTGTGGGGACCAGATCAGGAGAAAGCTTTTCAAACCCTCAAGCAGAAGTTGTGTGATGCCCCAGTCTTGACTCTCCCCGATGGGAATGACGATTTCGTTGTCTACTGTGATGCTTCGAAGCAAGGTCTTGGTTGTGTTCTCATGCAACGAGGCAAAGTCATAGCTTATGCCTCAAGACAACTCAAAATTCATGAGAAAAATTACACAACCCATGATCTCGAGCTAGGAGCTGTGGTATTCGCACTCAAAATTTGGAGGCACTACCTCTACGGCACCAAGTGTATTGTATTTACCGATCATAAAAGCCTTCAGCACATATTCAATCAGAAGGAATTAAACATGAGACAACGACGATGGGTTGAATTACTTAATGACTACGATTGTGAAATTCGCTACCATCCAGGAAAGGCGAATGTCGTAGCCGACGCATTAAGTCGAAAGGGTCAAGTTATGCTTCAAAGTATTACCATTCAAACCGACCTCCTAACCCGAATACTCGAAGCTCAACACGAATCAGTCACCGAGGGCAACATGTATGAGGAAATGTCATGCGGTGCTGAACTCCAATTGGAAACCAAGTCGGACGGACTATTGTATTTTCTAAATCGACTTTGGATTCCGAATCGTGATAATCTTCGAACAACCATTCTGGATGAGGCTCACAAGGCTCGCTATTCTATTCATCCGGGAGCAGATAAATGTTCATGAACCTTCGGAACCAATATTGGTGGCCCGGCATGAAGAAGGATATAGCCTTGTATGTATCTAAATGCCTCACGTGCTCCAAAGTCAAAGCCGAACATCAACGTCCCTCTGGATTACTCGTACAACCCGAGGTTCCATTATGGAAATGGGAGAGCATATCCATGGATTTCATTACCAAGCTACCTCGTACCGCTAGTGGTCACGATAGTATCTGGGTTATCATTGATCGATTGACTAAGTCGGCTCATTTCATTCCAATTCGGGAAGATTATCGAGTCGAGAAATTGGCTCGTATTTACATTAATGAAATAGTCAGTCGACATGGTGTGCCTTTAGATATTATCTCTGATCGCGATGGTCGTTTCATCTCTCGTTTCTGGCAAAGTCTTTAATCGTCTTTGGGAACTCAACTGAATCTCAGCACAGCCTATCACCCCCAAACCGATGGTCAAACTGAAAGAACGATACAGACCCTCGAGGATATGCTCCGGGCTTGTGTCATTGATTTCAGTGGATCGTGGGATTCTCATCTTCCGTTGATCGAATTCTCATACAATAACAGTTATCATACCAGCATCCAGATGGCACCATTTGAGGCATTGTATGGTCGAAAGTGTCGATCTCCCATCTGCTGGTCTGAAGTTGGTGAGTCACAGATTACTGGCCCGGAATTGATACAAGAAACAACCGACAAAATTCATAAGATCCGTGATAACTTGGTCGCTGCTAGAAATCGTCAAAAGCATTATGCTGACAAAAGACGTAAGCCCATGGAATACAATGTCGGTGATCTCGTACTTCTTAAGGTGTCACCTTGGAAGGGAGTGATTCGCTTTGGAAAGAAAGGGAAGCTAGCACCTCGTTACGTGGGTCCATTCAAAGTGCTCGAACGAATTGGGAAAGTGGCCTACAAGCTTGAACTACCTCAAGAACTTAGCAATATACATCCGACGTTTCATGTTTCAAATCTCAAGAAATGTCTTGCCGATGAAAATCTCCACATACCACTCGACGAAGTCCAGATTGATGAATCAATGCACTTTATTGAGAAACCTGTGGAAATTATGGATCGGGAAGTTAAACAACTCAAACGCAGTCGGATACCCATTGTCAAAGTTCGTTGGGAGTCTAAACGTGGGCCAGAGTACACCTGGGAACGCGAGGATCAAATGAAATCCAAGTATCCTCATCTTTTCGTTTCAGCCTCCTCGTGATTTAAATTTCGGGACGAAATTTCCTAAAGCAGGGGAGACTGTAACATCGCGTATTTGTATTAAATAAAAAAAAAAAAAAAATTTTAATTTTTGTTTAATACGTTGATGTTGAATTCAAAATTTCAATAATCGTAATAACAATAATAATAATAATAATAATAATAATAATAATAATAATAATAATAATAAAATAATAATACTACTATTGATAATAAGTAAGGATTATTAAATATATATATATATATATATATATATATATATATATATAAACATGTATTAAAAATATTAATTATAAGTCCAGGGGGTGAATATGCGAATTATAAAACTTAAAACCAAAGTTTGAACATAAAATAACAAGTTTAAAATCGCAGGGACCATTTCTGTAATTTTTTAAAACCCATTCCCCCCACCCCGTTTTCCCGACCGCCGGCTCCGGCCAACTCCGGCGAAGCTCCGGCGAGGGCCAAACGCCCAAATTACTCCATTTTAACCCACCAAACCGGTCCCAATGCGTTCGGGGATGAGATTCGAACTCAATACAACCATTTAACACGTTTAAACTTCGAGAAATTCGGATCCAAAGCCACCACCTCGAACTCACAAGATCCCCGACCAAAAATCAGTCAAATTATTCCAATTTGAACCCACAATCACACCGAAAGTTTCCTTGGATCCAATCTATGTTGAATTCCAACACAAAAACGTGTTGAATTAGTCAAATTAACGGTTAGAAATCTTACTTTTATCTCGGATTCTAAACCGACAAAGAAACCCACTCAAACACTTGGAATAAACAAATTGAATTCATATAATCAAACATTTCTCAATTCCGAACCTACCTGTACTCTCAATTTCATCTAAAACACACAGACACATCGAAATCAATCTTCATCTTCATCGCGACCTGCAACTCACTCGAACCCGATCTTCGGAGTTTCAAAACCTGAAATTGATAAGGGGCTTTCACTCTCGATCATCATCCAAAGCTTCATCTCAATTTAATTTGATTATCATCACGATCTGAGCAACATTCGATTGGCATCTAGTCGCGGACCTATCTTGAACTCAAACACCTCGAATACACCATCTTAACAGGTAATTGATACATCTATGAACTCGGTTTTTCATGGGGAATAAAAGCCCCATGATTTCAGTAACAATAATAATCGAATCGAGGTTCAATCTGAAGAGATTCGAACCTAGGGATTCGAATGAATTCGGGGGTTCAATTTAGTCATGTTTAAATTTAATTGGAACCAAATACATACGCGGTTGTGACCATGGTTCACTGGTCCCTGCACCCCTTGCAATCCATGAGGTCCCGGGTTCGACCCCGGGCTACCTCAACCATTTTTTTTGGGGCTTTTTAAGTCTCTAAAAATTATAAAAAATTTGTAAAAATTATAAAAATGTTTTTACAAACATTAAAATTTTTAAAACCACTTAATTACTTTCTGAAATTTATTTTTTATATTTTATCCATTTATTTTATTTGTTTTAAATAAATAAAATAAATAATTATTTCTTTCTACCAAATAATGATTAGTGTATAATATGTAATTATACAATAAATAGATTGAATCCAATATATATACGTAGGTATATATTATCCAATTATCAAAACAATTTTTATTTGATTAAATTACATGTATATAATTTTATATAATCGTATACAATTTATAACTCGAGTATATACTTAACATACAATATATAGTTATGTTCACTTATGTATAAATGTATTATATACATATAATCATGTATATAATTATACATAAAATTATATATAATTATGTAATTATATATGATTATGAATATAATTATACATATACAATTTATTAATAAATTGTATAAACGTATAACTTACACGTATAAATTTTATTAAAATTCTTGACATAATCACTTTCAATAAATTCGTTTATTTCAAGACATTTCAAACCAAATAAAATTTATCAACTTAAACTATCATAGAAATCCTAAAACATTCCCAAACTTTCAAATCATTATTATTCTAACACGAGACACCGTTCCTTAGGTTAACCGTAAGGAAATCACAGGTGTCTAACCTATCACGATCAAAATCTAATCTCATCAATCAGGTGAGTATTCATATCCCCTTTTTATATCATTTCCTATTTGGGGGAAATCATGTGATACAATATATTCTATCACGATATTCTATTGTTATTTCATTTTCAATTCAATTCAAGACAGGTTATGTTATTACTTGCAATTACGTGAACATACTGTGATAAACTGGACGACAGTAGAACCCTAATTCAATCAATCAATCAATCCTGGCAACAATGTAGATCTACTGGTTTGGATAACCCACCCCATATGGCTTACGAGTGGTGATTGTGCCAGAGGCAATTAGTCAATCTATGGTGTTTGTGTGGAGTCTATTATATGCAAGTGTCAAGTCAAGGGGTTTATATTGTGTCGGTTTATCTATATGCTTCGCGGTTGCCTTATAAGTCTTAATATTACCTTGTGAATTGAATTACAATCGATGGATCAATCAATCAATCTATATGTATATTCAAACTGTGATTACTCACCAGCTAACTCGTTAGCTGACTTTATTTTCTCACATGATTTCAGGTTAAGCAAGATAGTGGACTTCTACGTGCTCATCTAAGACACGGACCTAGTTAAAATAAAAGACAATTATTATTTGTGGTTTCGATTGTTGTATTCGTGTATGTTGTACTTATTCTATCATGTAATCTGATTTTAATATTATTTCCACTATTAGACAACCATGTGTTATGAACAATCCATCATTCCCTCGTCCGCTCCGATGATTCCGCCGTCGGTCGGGGTGTGACACCCGATACAAATGTCATAGAAGATATATTTTTTTGTCATCCTAAATCATACGACTTTTTTTGTCATCCTAAATCATACGACACTTGGCGTGCATTTCCGCACGTGCTGATGATAAACGCTACATATAAAACAAACATGTACAAGCTTCCGTTTGTTCAGATTGTTGGTGTGACCTCCACACACAAGACATTTTGTGTTGCTCATGCGTTTATTAGCAAAGAACGGGAAGATAATTTTGAATGGGTGCTTAATAGATTGAAAGATACGTTAAACAAGTGTATGGATCCGTGCGTCATAATAACAGACAGAGATCTCGCTTTAATGAACGCATGTGTTAAAGTGTTTCCGAATGCTTCAAAGTGTTTATGCAGGTGGCATATTGATGAAAATATCGCGAAACACTGTAAAGCAAGTTTTACGAAAGATGACTGGAGAAAGTTTAAATACACATGGGCACGTTTGTGTGAGTCTCCCACGACGGAGATTTACGAGTATAACTATAACCTTCTTTACGAACGACTAGTTGAAGCGAATCGAGAAAGTAAGTTTTTCATTACATACATACATACAATACTGTTCAATATATAATTTAATTATGTTTTATTATATTTTCAGAAGTATTGTCATATATAAACAAAAACTGGTTAGAGAGTTACAAAGAAATGTTTGTATCAGCCTGGACTAACTCGAACCGCAATTTTGGCCAACACATAACAAATAGGGTGGAGAGTCAGCATGCAAATTTAAAAAGATATCTTAAATCAACAAATAGCTCACTGGATAGACTTGTGGAGTTTGTAGATCAATTGGTGAACGCACAAGAGGTAAATTTAAAAGAAAGCTTTGAGACAAGCAAAATTAAAACTATGAATCATCATAAACTTCCGCTATTTGATTACTTAAGAGGCAAGGTTTCACACATAGATCTTGATTTATTAGTTGCCGAAAACACTAAATTGCGTGTGATGCGCTCTGCAAATACAACATGTGGTTGTCATCTTTTCACTAGTTGTGGCTTGCCTTGTGCTTGTCGGCTAAAAAAATATGAACATTCTGGTAATAGCCGCTCCATCATTATCATTTTTCTATTAAAGTAACAAATTATATATTAATTTATACATTTTAATGCAGGCACTAAAATTCCATTAGATGCAATTGACGTATTTTGAACGAAGCTTGATAAAATTAAACCATCATATATGGTGGATGAAAAAGTTGATGTTGAAGAAGAAATGGAACTGGTGAAATAACAAATAATGACACAACCCACAGCTGTAAAATTTAGTTTGGTGGAAAAAAAAAAAAAATTATGTATCCATGGAAAAATAACAAAAAAGCGCCTGTTGTTCAAACAGATATTCGCGGTCGTCCAACGTTAAAGGTTCAACAACAAAAGTATGACACTCAACAAAGTACGTGCGACATGCCGAGACATAGCTCGTTTATTGCGTCTCACATTTCCGGAAGAACAAGTTCAGCTGTAAAGCCTCAGAAGCCTGCCATGCAACGTAGTCGTTCAACGTCTTCTAAAGTATCACAGGGTACTAATGGGTTTTCATCGATTGTCGGAGATCGCCAATTAAACAATATAAATAGGTTAAAAAATTGGATTCCATCAATCTTTCATCAGTATATTTCACGTATACGAGATGTCCGACCCGATGGGAATTGTGGTTTTTGATCTATAGCTTTAGGCTTAGGGTTTGACGAAAATAAGTGGATGTATGTGCGGACACAGCTTTTAGAAGAGTTGGACAGACATGAATTGGAGTACAGAGAAGTTTTCGATACTTTGTACCCTGGACAGTATAACGAATTACGTCACACCATCGATTGACAAAGTGTGGAACCTGCACCAGAAGAACATTGGATGATAATGCCGTATACGAGAATAATGGTTGCTCAAAAGTTTGGGGTTATTCTTCATTTTCTAAGCAATAATGGTTGTCAAACATTTTTCCCATTATGGGCTGATCCGAAAACTGTCATGCCTCATCATGTCGTGTCGATTGTTCATGTCAACAATAATCATTTCGTCCACGTTAAGTTAGAAGGAGATTATCCGATGCCAACATTAAGTAATCTTTGGATTCTTAACCGAAGCGTACATGCTGCAAAATGGGAGATTATGTATAGGATTCGTATCTCGGAATACAACGCAATAATAGAGAATAACCGAGAACCCCCAGCTTATATAAATTTATTTTAGTTCATAATTTGTAATATGCGAATTATATATTTTAATTTTAATTTTATTATTGTATTCGTATTATTTAATATTAAACTGTTTAAATAATTTTGATTCAAATTATGTATATATTAAAATAAAAAAAATTAAAATAAAAAAAAACAAAATATCTTTTAACCTTTCAAAATATCAATATTAAAATATATATATATATATATATATATATATATATATTAAAACTCAAAAAATAAAAAAAAAAATATATAAGCTATACGCCGCGTATGGACCCATACGCGACGTATAGCTCCTCCACGTATGGGTCATAAGTCACGTATGGGTATAAAATGTCAAACCCTATACGCCGCGTATGGACCCATACGCCGCGTATAGGGTATAAAACGTCAAATCAACAACGCACCCTATACGCCGCGTATAGACCCATACGCGGCGTATAGGGTATAAAACGTCAAATCAACAACGCACCCTATAGCCGCATATGTACCCATACGCGGCGTATAAGGTACAGGGGTGTTGATTTAAAATTAGAGGTGTCTAAATAAGGGGACCCAATAATAATATATGTCAGGTGACTTGTACGTTGAATAGAGAAACCATATATCTGTGCATAACAAACTTAATTATGATGGGTGACAGCTTGTTCTAGCATTGGATATTAAGGACCAAACTATACGGTGTAGATTAAAGTATTTCGTGTGTACACTTGAAATTAATAATCAAATAAGATAAAAATTACATCAAGAATGAAATTAATTTTTCTACAAAATTCACATCTTAAACAAATTAGATGATTTCTTTATGTAGGTAGCAAACAGACACCATGAAACGTTACATGTTATTATGAAAGGGCGTCGATTAACGGTTATAAGTTTAAAATATTTAACAGTTTTAAGAGTGGGCATATTATGGTTATATCAATAGGGAGTATTCACTAGTAACACCATGGCTAGTATCTTATATTCTATTGATATCTTGCTTTTTAGCAACATCTTAAATGTTGCATATCATGCTTGCTGATAATACAAAGTTCCTATTATGCTTCAATTTCTTTTGTTATTTCAGTTGCTATTGATGACTGCAATCACTATTGATGATCTTAATTAGATGATATGGAGTTGTGACAGGGAGGTGGGGAAAACCTGGCCCGGGGTGCGAACATAACCTTCAAACACGACGAGGAAAAAGCCTCCGACCCGGTAAATTTTCACCGGGCATCAACGACCATCACACCCCCTTTTTTTTACCATTACTAAACATTTGACTATTTCATGTAATCTTATTAGTCATTTAACACTATATATAACTTAGTATCATCATTTTTTACACATTAATTCTATTCCTATTTACTCCAATTCAAAAAGCCTAAAAAACTAAACTTCACAACCATCTTCCCAACATTCTCACATATTTGACACCAACATATCATCCGCAATTTCAACTATCACTCTACTACAACCAACTACACTTTCTAATGTCTCAACAATACACAAATAAATTTTAAGACTATCGTCGTAAAAAGTCCGATTCTAGTTGTGAAACACTCCCTCCATCGGGTGAGGAGATGGAGGTGCCAAAAGAATAAGTAGTTGGCGGAGATAGTGAGGAGCTACCGAGTTAAAAGCAAAGGAAGAGTAAAGCAAAAGGGAATACAAAAGCTAGAAGATAGATGGATCTTTATAAAAGATAACTAGGCATATTCTGGACTGATCTTGAACGTTATTCAACAAGGAAAATAGAAGATTCTCATAGTAAATGTTATTTTATTTTTATTAAACTATTCTATAGTGTATATTTTTTAATTAATGAAAGCTTATTTTAATTATTTAATTTAGTTAATTCAATTATAAAATATGAAATATTAATAAAAAAATAAAATTAATTAATTTCTAAAAAAATAAGATAATGGGAAAGAACTAGAACGACACCCTGCAAAACGTGAAAAATCTTAGGAAAAGTGGATAAAAATAGAAAAAGTTTACGTGAAGCTAACATGCCACTCGAGAAAGTTTTGAGGAAAACTTCTTTATAAAGAATAATTTTGTTACATTTTACATATACGAAAGCCGATCCAAATCGCCTCACAAGCCAACTTCTTTATTTAAAAAATAATAATTTTGTTACATTTTACATATATTCATAAATATAAAATAAAATATAATATTTTTCACGAGCCGAGTCAAATCGCCTCACAAGCCAACTTATTTATTAAAAAAAATAAATTTGTTACATTTTACATATATTCGTAAATATAAAACAAAATATAATAGTTTTTATATTCGTTTATTTTAACTCATTATATAATGTTAATTTTGCAATGAAATAAACAGTAGTGTGAGGGTGATTTAGGTATTTCACTAGACAGGAGGTAAAACCCTTCTCCTTTTAAATGGTTCTTCCACATTGCCTCTTGTCTTCTGCTACTTTGGTACCGCTTTCGGCCGCCTCCGCCTATCTCCCGTTTTTAGGCTGGTTTGTTGGGTGCCTCCAACTATGCTCTACGTTTAGTGACACTGTTTGCGGTTGCGGTGATGTAATATTTTGTTTGATTCTTGTCTTCTTTGATGTTGGTTGTGTGGAAATGTGCGAGCTTCGATTGTGTTTACCTGTGTGTGGATTTGTGTTTATTGACTTGTTGGGTTTGTTAGAACACTAAATCAAAGTTTTCTGAAAACGCAGCGGAATAACAACTTTAAAACATGATTATTAAGCTGAAAAATCATGTTGTTTAAGTGATATATATATGTGTAAAACAAACCCATATAACAAATGATCATTTATGTGAATATGCAAGCTATGAAGACATGTAAACTTATGAACATAATATTTTAACTAATCTTTTATTTGGATACACAAGTAACCTTTTAATTGTATAATCCTTACACTCTTATTATTAATTTGTGATGTTATTTAACTCACTTAAATAACATTTCAAATAATATCATTGAACAAAATGTATTAATAATTTGTTTCCTCTCATATGCAACTTATTTAGAAAATCCATTTTCTAAATTGGTGTAAATATTTAATTGCATGATCATATCATCAATTAAATATTAATTTATGTTTGCTAAGCTTGTTATTGGGTATAACCCGACTTGAATCATAACGAAATAACCGCATCAATATTCTAAGTGTATTGGGCATATAGAATCTTACAATCTCCCACTTGCCCAAGATTCATAGAAGATTGATGCAAGCAGTAAATACCGCCTAATAACGGTTTACTACCCTTAATACGCATGACTTATAGCCATTCAATAACATCATCTTATTCAAGTATCCTACTTAAAATTATTTAGGTGAATCAATCATCTATCCTTTTGTTACAGATGTCATGTTAAATCCAAGAACACAGAATGATCATTTATTATTGATTTAACTTATCAGGCCTTAGACATCTAACTCTCAACGAATAAGAGGAACAAATTCCATCTTGACTACATACGTTTCTCACAAACACCTCGTGTCATACCTGAACATACCCTTATGTACTGTCCACTATTTCAGGACAGTGAAGAATTAGCTCAAGGTATAATACTTGGTGAATATCAAAACCCAATATGTATCTCAGGTCGGAGGATACCAAATGATATTCGCCTTTACTCAAATTTACTTATGATCAATCAATAAGATTCCATGTAGTAAAATTTGAGATGCGGGTTAGTGCAATATTTGTATCCCACAAATATCTATGAACCTTGGTAGCAACCCATTGCTTTATATTTATCCTTATGAATATCAACTAATTCAAGTTCATAATAATCTTACTCTCACACTTGTTCCCACAAGTATGAACGACTACGGACATTTAGAGTAAAAATTTACTCATGGATTAAACATGCTAAATTGGAACATTAATTGAAACATTATAATCAAATAATTTTATTCAAATAATAAAGAGTTCCACATATCCAAATACAAAATTTACAGATCAAATCCAATCACTAGAATATCGAAGTCCCATGGCACAAGTATGACCTTCATGCTTTGCCTTTTCAAGGAGCTTCGTGAGAGGATCCGTAATGTTTTGATCCGTGTGAATTTTGCGAATACATATCTTTCCCTTTTCAACTTCATCTCGTATGTAGTTGAATCTCCGCTCAATGTGCCTAGTCTTTTGATGAGCATGAGGTTTCTTGATTTGAGCAATCGCACCCTCGTTATCATAAAAGATCTCTTGGGGGTCCTGAATGGAAGGGACAACCCCTAGATCGGCAATGAATTTCTTCAACCATGCAGCTTCTTGAGCTGCCAATGAGGCGGTGACGTATTCTGATTCTGTAGTAGATAGAGCCATCACATCCTGTTTGGAGCTCTTCCAAGAGACCGCTCCTCCATTCAGAATGAAAATGTATCCCGATTGTGACCGTGAATCGTCACGATCGGTTTGGAAACTCGCATCCGTGTAACCTTTTACAACGATTTCCTTATCACCAGATCCATAGATTAGGAACATATCTCTTGTCCTCTTTAGGTACTTAAGTATGTTCTTAACAGCCATCCAATGTCTGCTTCCAGGATTTTACTGGTATCGGCTTGTCATGCTTAATGCGCATGAAACGTCCGATCGAGTGCATATCATTGCATACATGATGGATCCAATAGCAGATGCGTATGGGATTGCCTTCATTTTATCTTGCTCATCCTTTGATCTTGGACATTGAGTCGTACTCAATATCGTTCCTCTTTGAATAGGTACGGTACCTTTCTTAGAGTTCTCCATCTTGAACCTTTTCAAGATTTTATCAATGTATTCACTTTGATTTAAACCAATCAACCGCCTTGATCTATCCCTATAGATCTTTATTCACAGAATATAGGCGGCTTCACCAAGATCCTTAATGGAAAAACAACTTCCAAGCCAGGTTTTTACACCTTCCAAGGTTGGAATGTCATTTCCAAATAGTAGTATGTCATAGATAGATTTTCTTCCAAGCCAAATTTCTTTACTTCTTCATCAAAATGGTGATTCCAACTTCTCGATGCTTGTTTCAATCCATAGATTGATTTCTTTAGCTT
Organism: Flaveria linearis; assembly: GCA_024085815.1. NCBI lineage: Eukaryota > Viridiplantae > Streptophyta > Magnoliopsida > Asterales > Asteraceae > Flaveria > Flaveria linearis. The sequence continues at coordinate 10,744,389 of CM044007.1, read as the reverse complement.
GCATACTTTTTTAGGATGTTTTGGATTGACAAATTCAGGCTGAACCATATAGACATCTTCATCAAGATATCCATTTAGGAAAGCGGTTTTGACATCCATTTGCCAAATCTCATAGTCATAATAAGCAGCTATGGCAAACAATATCCTTATAGACTTTAGCATTGCAACAGGTGAGAAAGTTTCATCATAGTCAACCCCTTGAGTTTGAGTGTAACCCTTTGCTACAAGTCTAGCCTTATAAGTATCCAAGTTTCCATGCATATCGGTTTTCTTCTTGAAAACCCACTTACTTCCAACTACCTTGGAATTAAGAGGTGGTACAACAAGTTCCCAAACCTGATTGTCATACATGGATTGCATCTCAATGTTCATGGCTTCAAGTAATTTGTCACAATCCGAATTGGACACTGCATTATGGTATGTGGTCGGTTCATCTGAATCTACCACATAGCATCCATCCATGAAAAATCCGTATCTTTCAGGTGGATTACTAGTTCTACCACTTCTGCGAACGTTTTGTGTATGTTGATCAACCACTTGATCATCCTCAACATCCTCATGTTGAGTGCTAGTTTCAACTAAACGTGCATCGGGTTGTGGTTCTTGATCCTCCTCAAGATCCACTGTTCTACTGCTAGTTCCTTCCATAAGGAACTTTGCTTCTAAGAACTCACCCTTTCTGGCAACAAACACCTTTTGTTCCAGTGAATCATAGAAATAATATCCCATAGAATCTCTAGGATATCCAACAAAACTACACTTGGTGGATCAGACTTCCAATTTGTTTGGGGTGAGAGTCTTAACATAAGCCTCACAACCCCAGACCCTTAAGTATGATAGGGATGGAACTCTTCCATGCCATATCTCAAAAGGTGTCCTTTCCACCTTTTTGGTTGGGACAATATTTAGAATACGGGCCGCGGAGAGCAAAGCGAAACCCCAAAATGATAGAGGCAATATGCTTCTAGCCATCATAGATCGGACCATATCCAATAAGGTTCGATTCCTCCTCTCAGACACACCATTATGTTGTGGTGTTCCAGGTGGAGTGAGTTGTGAGACAATCCCACAACTCCTAAGATGATCTTGAAAAGCATCACTTAGGTCTTCACCTCCTCTATCGGTACGAAGAACTTTAATTGACTTGTTGAGTTGATTTTCTACTTCATTCTTGAAGATTTTGAACATTTCAAAAGATTCATCTTTGTGCCTTAATAAGTACACATACCCATAGCGACTATAATCATCGGTAAAGGTAGTAAATATCTCTCACCATTCCTAGTCATTGATTTAAAAGGACCACATACATCCGAATGTATGATTCCTAATAAATCTTTTGCCCTTTGGTTAGTTCCACTGAAGGGTGCCTTAGTCATTTTACCTTGTAAACAAGATTCACATATATCAAATGAATCATATTCATTAGTTTTTAAAAGACCATTCTTTTGAAGTGTTTGTATACGTTTCTTGTTTATATGACCCAGACGACAATGCCAAAGATAGGTATCACTCAAATCCAACTTGAGTTTCTTGGTGTTAGTTTGGTACAATGAACTATTTAAAGCATTTTCATGAACCAATTCATAGATACCATTAATGGGAATAGCTTTAAAATAGAACATATCATTTAAAGAAACATGAATATCATTTTCAATAAAAGATAATACATAATCATAATGTCTTAATTGGGATACAGAAATAATGTTCCTAGTCAAACTAGGAGCATACAAAACATTCTTCAAAATAACATCCAAGCCACTTGGAAGTTTTAGGATGTAGTCCCTACGAGCTTCAACTAAGACTTTAGTTCCATTGCCCATGAAGAGGCTAACATCCCCTTGATTGAAGTCCCTACTTCTTGTGAACCCCTGCAACAAATTGCAAATATGAGTTCCACATCCGGTATCCAATACCCATGTGTTAGAAGATGTAACATTAAGATCAATATGAATCATGTATATTGTACCTGAGGTCTGCCCGGCATCCCTCTTTGCTTTCAACTCTTGGAGATGGACAGGACAATTCCTTGCCCAATGTCCAATCTCCCCACACTTGAAGCATGGGTCATTAGTAGCAACCTTTTGCTTCTTCTCTTATGGTTTGGGTGACACCCTTTTCACCCCCTTCCCCTTTCCCCAAACGGGTCCCTTACCCTTGGCAACCTTTGCCTTGGGTGCGAGATAAGGCCTTTTCTTGTTCCCACTTTCATTGATGGTGAGAACGGATAAAACCCTTTTACCCATGGCCGCCTCGGCCGTTTTAAGAATTGAGTGAAGCTCACCAATGCTCTTGTCCCAAGCATTCATGTTGTAGTTCAACACGAATGTCTCGAACTTCTTGGTAAGGCCATTAAGGATCAAATCCGTGGCCAATTCCTTCGAGACGGGACAATTAAGCCTCTCGAGGCGGTCAATATGACTTTTCATCTTAAGTACATAAGATGAAACAGATTGGTTGTCGTCCATACGACATGCATGGAGTGCTCGAACCGTTTTAAAGCGCTCAACCCTTTCTTGCTGTTGGAACGTTTCCTTCAGCTGGGTTATCATGTCATAAGCTCCATGATGTTCATACTCCTTTTGGAGATCCGGAGTCATGCTCGCTAGCATGAGACAAGACACTTGGACGGAGTCCTCAGTGTACTTCAGCCAATCGTTGTAGGTCTCCTCATCATTCTCAGTAGGTTGATCGGGGATAGGATCGTCTAAAACATATGATCGTCTCTCTTGCTTGAGAACGATTCTCAAGTTTCGATACCAATCAATAAAATTATTATGATTTAGACGTTCCTTTTGGAGGATCGCTCGTAATGATTGGGTGGACGCGGATGAGTTATCATGATTTTCATTATTGGTGGCCATCTACAAAATTTAACAAAGATCTATTTTAGTATTTTCGATATTGCTATTTTTAATAATTAATGCTTTTTAAGGTCATTTTTATATTAAAATCTAGAACCCAACATTACATTTAAATTGTGGTTAGGTGACCTTTATCCCACGATTTAAATTAATAAGGTGGTCAACGATTGACGGTTGCAACCATTTGCAACTTCTAGAGGTATGGGATCGACTTTAAACATCATATGTAAAGTCGGCATGTTAATCCCATCAACACCATTTGGAAACCATATTGTAGGTGATCTATTTAACATGGTTTGCAAATTAGGACATCCTACTTACACATACGTGTGAGTTTGCCAAAATGAGTGGTTAGGTGACCTTTATCCCACGAATATGGCATTCTCACCCTAAGTCATAAGTTCCCTCAAAATAGTTAGGTGACCTTTATCCCACTAAGAGTTCCCAAGTGACTTAAGTGTTGTGTAAAAGGACGGTGTTGATCTTGTTTTAGAATATTTAGAGGTTTCATAATTCTAGTTTAGAAAACTCTATGTACTTGTATTTGCATGCTTTCAAATACAAGATACCCTATGGTCCTTTGATTAAAACCTACTTTTAATCTTTAAAATCATTAAATCATTTTAATAACCTTTTATTAACTTTCAATGATTAAGAACCATCAATTTTCAGCTTGTTAAGTTTGTTAATGAGTTTGTAATGTATGACTAAATATCAACCAAACAATCAAACAACAAACATTCAAACAAGCATAAACATATAAACATGAGTGCATAACCATAGCCACTAAGTTGACAACACTTGTTTGCCATCACAAGTGTTGTCATAAGGTCTTTCCTAAGGGTTTGTAATGACACATTATATGTGTCCATGGACTCCCACTTAAATCCATATCCAAATACTTCAAGGTCCATGTCTTTGATGTCCATCTTTGGGTCTTGATCTTGTGCATCTTCCTTTTACAAAAAATTATATCCTAATATATTTTTCTAATAAAAGAAATGCACCTAATCTATTTATTACATAACCAAATGAATAAATAATTACAACCCAAATAATAAACATAAATATTACAACCCAATTGAATGAATTAAAATAACCATTCCAATCATCCAAGTAACATAAGGCCAAAGGCTAGGTTATGCATACTAATAACCAATTATCATATCATACAAACATAACTAAGAATCCCCATTAAAACCCACGATTTTCAGCCAACATAAACTGAAAATTCGGGTTTCAAACATTGTCCAAACAATATACATATCATATATATATATATATATATATATATATATATATATATATATATATATCTTTCAAGGTTTAATCACAAGCATGTGTGATATAACCTTGAAAGCTTGGGGATTCAACATGCAAGAATATTTCAGCCCTTAAAGGGGTTATAAAATCCCATAAAACAAATTTTTAAAGGATAATTTCAAGCATGCTATCCACATAACCGGCTCTAGATGCCAAAGTTGGGTTTGTTAGAACACTAAATCAAAGTTTAACCCATTAAACTTTCTGAAAACGCAGCGGAATAACAACTTTAAAACATGATTATTAAGCTGAAAAATCATGTTGTTTAAGTGATATATATATATGTGTAAAACAAACCCATATAACAAAGGATCATTTATGTGAATATGCAAGCTATGAAGACATGTAAATGTACATAAAATCACAGCTACATTGAGCTGTGATTTCTACCTTTTAGCAGCAGCAAAAATGACACAAAAGGATGTTGGATGATGCTGAAAATCGACCAAGACTTCAAGATTAGAGGTCCTCAAGTTTGTATACCCCAAGCCCTTTGCAAGACACCTTCATGTTAGGAAGAAATTACACCAAGAACAGCTCAAAAACCTTCTCCTTGTTGCTGCTACTTCCGTAAGTTAGAGAGAAAAGGAAGAGAGGTTTTTTTGATTCTTTGCATGTGTTGTGTGTGAAGGAATGTGGAGTGCAAGACATAGTTTTATGTGTGTGTTCCCCACTAAATGAAAGAACCAACATGTGTGTGTTCCCCACTAATGAAAGAACCAACATGTGTGTGTTCCCCACTAATGAAAGAACCAACATAAAATAAGGGGGGGGGGGCGGTCAAATGGATTTTTTTAAAAAAATTTCCCCTTTAAATTTATGAACACAATATTTTAACTAGTCTTTTATTTGGATATACAAGTAACCTTTTAATTGTATAATCCTTACACTCTTATTATTAATTTGTGATGTTATTTAACTCACTTAAATAACATTTCAAATAATATCATTGAACAAAATGTATTAATAATTTGTTCCCTTTCATATGCAACTTATTTAGAAAACCCATTTTCTAAATTGGTGTAAATATTTAATTGCATGATCATATCATCAATTAAATATTAATTTGTGTTTGCTAAGCTTGTTATTGGGTATAACCCGACTTAGATCATAACGTACTAACCGCATCAATATTCTAAGTGTCTTGTGTTTAGACCCATCAAGCGCCTCGATCTATCCCTATAGATCTTTATTCCCACAATATAGATGGTTTCACCGAGATCTTTTATGGAAAAACAATTTCCAAGCCAGGTTTTAACACCTTCCATGGTTGGAATATCATTTCCAAATAGTAGTATGTCATCAACATACAATACTAAGAATGCAATTACACTCCCACTAGCCTTTTTATAGCGTTCTTGATGAAATCAAATTTCTTGATCCCTTCATCAAAACGTTGATTCCAACTTCTCGGTACTTGTTTCAATCCATAGATTGATCTCTTTAACTTGCATACTTTATTAGGATGCTTTGGATCGACAAAACCTTCAAGCTGAACCATATGGACAGTCTCTTCGAGATGTCCATTAAGAAAAGCAATTTGACGTCCATTTGCCAAATCTCATAATTATAATGAGCAGCAATGGCAAACAATATCCTAATAGACTTCAGCATTGCCACAGGCGAGATGGTTTTATCATAATCAACCCTTGAGTTTGAGTGAAACCTTTTGCTATAAGTCTTGCTTTGTAAGTATCCAAGTTTCCATGCATATTAGTTTTCTTCTTGAAAACCCACTTGCATCCAACTGGTTTGGAGTCAAGTGAAGGGTTAACCAGTTCCCAAACTTGGTTGTCATACATGGATTGCATCTCTACGTTTATGGCTTCCAGCCATTTGTCATAATCCGAATTGGACATTGCATCATGGTATGTAGTTGGCTCATCGGAGTCAACCACGTAGCATCCATCCATGAAAAATCCATATCTTTCCGGTGGAATGCTAACTCTACCAGATCTGCGAACATTTTGTGTGTATTGATCAACCTCTTGATCATCATCAACAACCTCCTGTTGATTGCTAGTGGCAACCAAACGTGTATCGACTTGTGGATCTTGATCCTCATCAAATTCTACTGTTCTATACGTCATTTCTTCTATAAGGAACTTGGCTTCCAAGAACTCTGCCTTTCGAGCAATAAATACCTTTTACTCTGTTAGATCAAACAGGTAGTATCCTATACAGTCTTTTGGATATCCAACAAATATACACTTAGTGGATCGACTTTCCAATTTGTTTTGGGTGTTAAGCTTAACATAAGCTTCACAACCCATACATTTAAATATGATAGCGATGGAACTTTTCCATGCCATATTTCAAAAGGTGTCGAATCCACTTGGTCGGGGCCATATTCAAAATACGAGCCGTGGAGAGTAGTGCGAAACCCCAAAATGATAGAGGTAGTGAGTTCATAGCCATCATAGATCGAACCATATCCAATAGGGTTCGGTTTCTCCTTTCAGACATACCATTATGTTATGGTGTTCCGGGAGGAGTAAGTTGTGAGACAATCCCACAACTTCTTAGATGATCCTGAAAAAACTCACTGAGGTATTCACCTCCTCTATCTGAACGGAGAACTTTGATAGTTCTATTGAGTTGACTTTCTACTTTATTTTTGAAGATTTTGAACATTTCAAAAGCTTTATGTTTATGTGTCTTCAAGTACACATAACCATAGCAATGTAATCGTCGGTAAGGTAATGAAGTATCTTTCACCATTCCTTGTCATTGTCTTAAAAGGACCACATACATCCGAATGTATGATTCCTAATAAATCTTTTGCCCTCTCATTAGTACCACTAAAGGGCGACTTGGTCATCTTACCTTGTAAACAAGATTCACACTTATCAAATGAATGATATTCATTTGTTTTCAAAAGACCATTCTTTTGAAGTGTTTGAATCCGATTCTTGTTTATGTAACCAAGATGATAATGCTAAAGATAAGAATCACTTAAACCCATTTTAATTTTCTTGGTGCATGATTGGTATAATGTATTATTATAGGATGAATCATTAGAACCAATTCACAAATACCATTAGAAGGCATAGCCTTGAATATACATCATCCATATAAACATAAATACCATCATTTACAAAACCTTAAATCATAACCATATCGTTTTAAAAGGGAAACTAAAATTATGTTCCTGGTCAAACTTAGGAGCATATAAAATGTTTTGAAGAACAACTTCCAAACCATTTGAAAGTTTCAAAACATAGTCTCCTTTCTTAAAAATGCTTATTTCTTTTGAACCCTTGCAACAGATTGCACATGTGAGTTCCACATCCGGTATCCAATACCCATGTGTTTGAAGAAATAACATTTAAGTCAATATGGATCATGAAAGTTGTGCTTAAGGTTTGCCTAGCATCCCTCTTATTTCTCAACTCATTGAGATAGGTTGGAAAATTCCCTTTTCAATGTCCTATCTTACCACACTCAAAACATGGATCGTTTTCTGTTACCTTAGGCTTCATAAGCTTAGGTTTTGGAGGTTCCGCTTTAATCTTCCCTTCCCCTTTGCCTTTGATGTGCCCCTCTCCTTTGGCAACATTTGCCTTGGGATCGGGATTGGCCTTTCCATTGCCTCCTTTATTGATCTAGAGAACAAGTAGAACCTTTCTACCCATCCTTGCCTAAGTTGTGTTGAGCATTGCGTGAAGCTCACCAATGCTCTTGTCCCATCCGTTCATATTGTAATTCATTATGAACGTCTCAAACTTTTAGTTAGGCCATTAAGGATCAAATCCGTGGCCAACTCCTTTGAGACAAGATAGTTAAGCCTTTGAAGGCGATCAATATGGCTTTTCATCTTAAGTACATAAGATGATACCGATTGGGTTTCTTCCATGTGACACGCATGAAGCGCTCGAACCGTTTCGAAGCGCTCTACCCTAGGTTGTTGAAGGAACATTTCCTTCAATTGGGTAATCATGTCATATGTCCCATGATGCTCCAAGTCCTTTTGGAGTTTAGGAATCATAGTTCCTATCATGAGACAGGATTCCTGCATGGAATCCTCAGTATACTGAAGTCAATCGTTATAGGCCTCAACATGCTCGGGGTCGGGTTGGTCAGGAATAGAATCGTCAAGGACTTAGGCCCTTTTCTCTTGCTTGAGAACAATTCTCAAGCTTCGAAACTAGTCCATGAAGTTATTATGGTTAAGACGATCCCTTTCTTAAATAGTTCTCAGTGATAGGGTCTGGACTGTCGGGGTGGTAGCATTATTGTTTGCGGCCATTATACAAAATTTACAAAGTTCTTATTAGTATTTCTGAGAATTTCATTTTAATTATTAATACCCTTTTATGTCTCATAGACAATTAATAATTAAATCCAGAATCCAACGTTACATTTAAATAATGGTTAGGTGACCTTTATCCCATTATTTAAATTAAGAAGGTAGTCAACATTTGATAATTGCAACCTTTTGCAACTTCTAGCCTTTATCCCATTATTTAATTATTAATCCCATCAACACCATTGTACGACTTAAATTGGAAACCATATGCATAGGGTCATCGAAGCATGGCGTATAATGGTGTTGATGGGATTAAACATGCCAACCAAACATAAGATGTTTAACCGATCCCATAAAGGCTAGAAGTTGCAAAAGGTTGTAATTATCAAATATTGACTACCTTCTTAATTTAAATAATGGGATAAAGGTCACCTAACCATTATTTAAATGTAACGTTGGATTCTGGATTTAATTATTAATTGTCTATGAGACATAAAAGGGTATTAATAATTAAAATGAAATTTTCAGAAATACTAATAAGAACTTTGTAAATTTTGTAGAATGAACGCAAACAATAATGCTACCACCCCGACAGTCCAGACCCTATCACCGAGAACTATTTAAGAAAGGGATTGTCTTAACCATAATAACTTCATAGACTGGTTTCAAAGCTTGAGAATTGTTCTCAAGCAAGAGAAAAGGGCCTAAGTCCTTGACGATTCTATTCCTGACCAACCCGACCCGAGCATGTTAAGGCCTATAACGATTGACTTCAGTATACTAAGGATTCCATGCAGGAATCCTGTCTCATGTTGGGAACTATGATTCCTAAACTCCAAAAGGACTTGGAGCATCATGGGACATATGACATGATTACCCAATTGAAGGAAATGTTCCTTCAACAACCTAGGGTAGAGCGCTTCGAAACGGTTCGAGCGCTTCATGCGTGTCACATGGAAGAAACCCAGTCGGTATCATCTTATGTACTTAAGATGAAAAGCCACATTGATCGCCTTGAAAGGCTTAACTGTCCTGTCTCAAAGGAGTTGGCCACGGATTTGATCCTTAATGGCCTAACTAAAAGTTTGAGACGTTCATAATGAATTACAATATGAACGGATGGGACAAGAACATTGGTGAGCTTCACGCAATGCTCAACACAGCTTAGGCAAGGATGGGTAGAAAGGTTCTACTTGTTCTCTAGATCAATAAGGGAGGCAATGGAAAGGCCAATCCTGATCCCAAGACAAATGTTGCCAAAGGAGAGGGGCACATCAAAGGCATAGGGGAAGGTAAGATTAAAGCGGAACCTCCAAAACCTAAGCTTATGAAGCCTAAGGTAACAGAAAACGATCCATGTTTTGAGTGTGGTGAGATAGGACATTGGAAAGGGAATTTTCCAACCTATCTCAATGAGTTGAGAAATAAGAGGGATGCTGGGCAAAACTCAAGCACAACTTTCATGATCCATATTGACTTAAATGTTATTTCTTCAAACACATGGGTATTGGATACCGGATGTGGAACTCACATGTGCAATCTGTTGCAAGGGTTTAAAAGAAATAAGCATTTTTAAGAAAGGAGACTATGTTTTGAAACTTTCAAATGGTTTGGAAGTTGTTCTTCAAAACAGTTTATATGCTCCTAAGTTTGACCAGGAACATAATTTTATTTTCCCTTTTAAAACGATATGGTTATGATTTAAGGTTTTGTAAATGATGGTATTTATGTTTATATGGATGATGTATATTCAAGGCTATGCCTTCTAATGGTATTTGTGAATTGGTTCATGATGATTCATCCTATAATAATACATTACACCAATCATGCACCAAGAAACTTAAAATGGGTTTAAGTGATTCTTATCTTTGGCATTATTATCTTGATTACATAAACAAGAATCGAATTCAAACACTTCAAAAGAATGGTCTTTAGAAAACAAATAAATATCGTTCATTTGATAAGTGTGAATCTTGTTTACAAGGTAAGATGACCAAGTCGCCCTTTAGTGGTACTAATGAGAGGGCAAAAGATTTATTAGGAATCATACATTCGGATGTATGTGGTCCTTTTAAGACAATGACAAGGAATGGTGAAAGATACTTCATTACCTTACCGACGATTCAGTCGCTATGATTATGTGTACTTGAAGACACATAAACATGAAGCTTTTGAAATGTTCAAAATCTTCAAGAATAAAGTAGAAAGTCAACTCAATAGAACTATCAAAGGTCTCCGTTCAGATAGAGGAGGTGAATACCTCAGTGAGTTTTTTCAGGATCATCTAAGAAGTTGTGGGATTGTCTCACAACTTACTCCTCCCGGAACACCACAACATAGTGGTGTGTCTGAAAGGAGAAACCGAACCCTATTGGATATGGTTTGATCTATGATGGCTATAAGCTCACTACCTCTATCATTTTGGGGTTTCGCACTACTCTCCACGGCTCGTATTTTGAATATGGCCCCGACCAAGAAAGTGGATTCTACACCTTTTGAAATATGGCATGGAAAAGTTCCATTGCTATCATATTTAAAGGTATGGGGTTGTGAAGCTTATGTTAAGCTTAACACCCAAAACAAATTGGAAAGTCGATCCACTAAGTGTATATTTGTTGGATATCCAAAAGACTGTATAGGATACTACCTCTTTGATCTAACAGAGCAAAAGGTATTTATTGCTCGAAAGGCAGAGTTCTTGGAAGCCAAGTTCCTTATGGAAAGAATGACGTATAGAACAGTGGAATTTGATGAAGATCAAGATCCACAAGCCGATACACGTTTAGTTGCCACTAGCAATCAACAGGAGGTTGCTGATGATGATCAAGAGGTTGATCAATACACACAAAACGTTCGCAGATCTGGTAGAGTTAGCATTTCACCTGAAAGATATGGATTTTCATGGACGGATGCTACGTGGTTGACTCCGATGAGCCAACTACGTACCATGATGCAATGTCCAATTCGGATTGTGACAAATGGCTGGAAGCCATAAACGTAGAGCTGCAATCCATGTATGACAACCAAGTTTGGGAACTGGTTAATCCTCCACTTGACTCCAAACCAGTTGGATGCAAGTGGGTTTTCAAGAAGAAAACTGATATGCATGGAAACTTGGATACTTACAAAGCAAGACTTATAGCAAAAGGTTTCACTCAAACTCAAGGGTTGATTATGATGAAACCTTCTCGCCTGTGGCAATGCTGAAGTCTATTAGGATATTGTTTGCCATTGCTGCTCATTATAATTATGAGATTTGGCAAATGGACATCAAAACCACTTTTCTTAATGGACATCTCGAAGAGACTGTCCATATGGTTCAGCTTGAAGGTTTTGTCCATCCAAAGCATCCTAATAAAGTATGCAAGTTAAAGAGATCAATCTATGGATTGAAACAAGCATCGGGAAGTTGGAATAAACGTTTTGATGAAGGGATCAAGAAATTTGATTTCATCAAGAACGCTGATGAGGCTTGTGTGTATAAAAAGGCTTGTGTGTATAAAAAGGCTAGTGGGAGTGTAATTACATTCTTAGTATTATATGTTGATGACATACTACTATTTGGAAATGATATTCCAACCATGGAAGGTGTTAAAACCTAGCTTGGAAATTGTTTTCCATAAAAGATCTCGGTGAAACCGCCTATATTTTGGGAATAAAGATCTATAGGGATAGATCGAGGCGGTTGATGGGTCTAAACCATAGTGCATACATTGATAAAACCCTGAAAAGGTTCAAGATGAAAACTCTAAGAAAGGTATGGTACCTGTTCAAAGAGGGACAGTATTGAGTACATCTCAATGTCCAAGCTCAAAGGATGAGCAAGATCGTATGAAGGACATCCCATATGCGTTTGCTATAGGATCCATCATATATGCGATGATATGCACTAGATCGGACGTTTCGCAGCGGAATAACAACTTTAAAACATGATTATAAAGCTGAAAAATCATGTTATTTAGGTGATATATGTATGTGAAAAACAAACCCATATAACAAAGGATTATTTATGTGAATAAGCAAGCCATAAACATATGTAAATGTACATAAAATCACAGCTTCATTGAGCTGTGAAAACTACCTTTCAGCAGCAGCAAAAACCGACAAAGAAAAGGAGATTAGATGTCCCAAAACCGGCCAAGACTTCAAGATTAGAAGTCCTCAAGCTTGTATACCCCAAGCCTCCTTGCAAACACCTCTTGTTAGGAAGATGATACACCAAGATGACTCAAAAACCTTCTCCAAATGCTGCTGTGTTTCGTAAGTTTTAGAGAGAGGGAGAGAGGTTTTTTGATCTCTTGCATGTGATATATGAGGATGAATGTGGAGTGCAAGACATGTTTTAATGTGTGTGTTCTCCACTATGTTCCCCACTACATGTTTTAATGTATTGTGTTTCCCACTATATGAAAGAACCAACTAAAATAAGGGGGCGGCCAAATGGGTTTAAAAAAATTTTTTCCTTTAAACTAATAAACACAACATTTTAACTAGTCTTTTATTTGGATATACAAGTAACCTTTTAATTGTATAATCCTTACACTCTTATTATTAATTTGTGATGTTATTTCACTCACTTAAATAACATTACAAAGAATATCATTGAACAAAATGTACTAATAATTTGTTCCCTCTCATATGTAACTTATTTAGAAAACCCATTTTCTAAATTGGTGTAAATATTTAATTGCATGATCATATCATCAATTAAATATTAATTTGTGTTTGCTAAGCTTGTTATTTAAATATTAATTTGTGTTTGCGATGATGTAATATTTTGTTTGATTCTTGTCTTCTTTGATGTTGGTTGTGTGGAAATGTGTGAGCTTCGATTGTGTTTATCTGTGTGTGGATTTGTGTTTATTGACTTTGGTTTGTGCTCCTTGGCATGATTTAACGATTATATTGGGTTAGTTAGTTTGATGGTATCAAAATGAATTGAGGTTGCCTTCTGGTGGTTTTAAGTTTTCAAATGCAATTCGCACCTTGGAATATAAGTTTTAATTCTTTTTGGTATGCCCCTACCGGGTGGCCGTGGTTACACGGATTTGGCGGTGATCTATGTCGGTTGACACTGTTGTTCATGTAGCTGGCCTTCTGTCACGTTTTTTTGTCGCCACTATCTTCATTGTTTTATTATGATGCTGCACTTTCTATGGGCAACATATGTTCGTTACCGTGGCTTGGCAACCTTTCATGGTATGCAACCGCGACCGAACAGCGGTTCCGAACCCCGTTAGTATTAAATTACTATTATCACAGTATGTTCGTTGTTTCCTCTTATGTCGGGCTATGATTGTGTTCCAAAGAAAATGTCGGTTACCAAGGCATGGCAACCGATTGTGGTGTGCAGTCGTCACTAGACTTCAGTTATGAGCCCACTGTTTTGTTTGCAACACACATATGGCTATGATGATTTATCTAAACCATGGTTTGCACCGTCTACCTCACGCGCAACGCGCGTGGACGAATTCAACTAGTTATATAATAATACGAGATGTCTACTTCAGAAACTACAATCATTCTTTATATTTTATAACTTAGGCTTTTCTATTATATTATTCAAATTGAGTACATGTCTATGATCTATTAAAATAATATTATGTAAATTTAGTTTATAATTTATAATGAATTTATTTAAACGAGTCAAAAAACCAAAGAGTGAGCCAACAAGCTAGCTAACGAGCGAGCCACGAGCAAAGATGATCGCTTAACTTGTTTACAAACCGGCTCAGCTCGTTTAAAAACCAAGCTGGTTTCAAACGAGCAATTGTCAAGCAAGATACGAACCATGAACTTTTTAAACTAACTCTAGTCGATACTCATTTGTTGTTAGCGGAGTCCATCACTCTCTTTCTCTCTCTACAACTCTACATATAATTTTGTATAAGGCTCATACCCGCCAAATCCATATGAATAGAAATTTCAGTGGCCCAACCTAATAAATTAGTGGGCTTTAAACTTATGGAAAGATGAGTCTAAGGACATCATTCAAAGGTCCAAAGTAACTTCAAGTCTCAACTAGTGAATGTTTTTAGATGCGGATTGGAAGTTAAACTGGACGTGTTACTGGTTTGGTGATTGTATCAGATTTAAGAATCGGATAACGTCATAATTATATATATAAGATATTATGTATATAGTTATATATCTAATTCAACTAGGTTAGTACTTCGTGTGTTACACAAGTTGAATAAATAAAATATTAAATAGTTATTAATAAAAATTAATAAATTATAAAACGAGATTTTAATATAAGATATTATTGACATTACGTATGACTGATAAAAGAACGGTATAATTTTTTAAACTTTTTTTTTATTTTTTTGGTTTTTTTTTTAAAAAGTTGGTTTTTAAACAAATTGTTTCAAAACAAACCATCTAAAAAAAGTGCCATAATAATTTATTTATTATAACTTAATTTAATTACTTTTGTTTTATAAGAATTTTATTTTTAAAAGCTACAAGTTTTAAAATATATTGTGTTTTTTAAAAATTTGATATTTTTTTGAAAAAATATCTTATTATATAAAAAATTATTTCTTTACAAATTGCATTTGTAGAAAGATCTTTTAAAAAATTATATTTGTCATATGAAAATAATTATAATATCATTTATAATTAATGTAATATTTATTAGGAGAGAGAAGCGATAAAAAAAACTTAGTAGCTCTAGAATTGTGACAAGTGACATACAAAAACCTTCTTTTATTAGTATTGCTAGATATAAGTAATTTATATGTGTATTTTATAGTTATATATAAAAATTAACAATAATCTTATATCCAACACACCAATATTGTTCAACCCTCTGTTTTTACCCATTAAATCCAAAAAATTAAACAAAAACACAATCCAGTCCGATCATCGATTCGGGACGAACCGACTTGTCGAACCTCTCCAAATCAAACTGATGCAGAAAGATTCGGTCACCCCTGTCATTTCCGGTCCGATCTGGTCTTCAAAGCGCTGCTTTTGATTTTTACTTCAGTTACTTCCACCCAACTTTTTTACAACATGCTTCGAACATTTGCTATCGAGGAAAAATATGTAAAAGTCACTTGGCTTGTTTTCTTTGGCCGATTCATAAATCATTTGACCGGACCTATTTCCTCACCAAGATAAAATAAAAACCGTTTCGAAAATAAAAAAAAGTAGTGCATCACTTGCACCTAAAATATCTAATCATTTATTCAACCTTTTAATCTATATTCTTAATTTCTCGAGTTAAATATCTTTCTTTACATGTTTGTCTAATTTATCTAATTGTTCATCTCTTCAATTTTTTTTTTTTTTTCAAATGGAATTCTGTCTTTAAAAGTTACTTATAACATTCACATCTCATTCTTTATTTTCATCCTTATAATTATACTAAAAATCACTACTTCTCCTCTCTCCTTTCAATTAAATAATATATTTTTATACATTTTTCATTACATTTTCTTTCTCCTACACTCACAACCACTTCAAAAATATTAAAAAATTTATAAAGGTTGATCAGTGAATATTTAAATTTACAGATGAACAGTAACATTTTCTCCTCTTACACGCAGAACTACTTAAATCATTTCATATAATTTAAAAACTCCCACTCACATAATTTTAAGTAATGAGTTATGAATGCTCTGGTTAATAATTTCGCTTTATATATTCAACCTTATAATTAAAATACTTTCTAGTGGGTCCTAAAACTCAAAAATATCATCAATAATTTCAACTAATGATTATTGGCAAACAACATGGTGTATGATAGAAGATGTGATCATACATGCATAGTGTCATGACCCGCCAAAATGTAGGTCGCAGCACCCTAATTTTTATCGATTAGGGGCACTTACGACGCAAGCAAGGCTGCCCGGAAAACTCCGGAACATCCCATATAATTCTGCAGCAACATTGCAGCCTTGGAAGACTCTAGAACGTCCCAGGACGTTCTAGAAACCGAGCATAAAAGGCTGCTATAAAGGAGCAACTTGTGCAGCCCTTAAAGACCACGAAACTCTCTAGAAAAGGCTACAAAAATCAGCCATGGAGCAACCATAAAAGACCATGAGAAATCTAGAGAAATCCATGTAAATATCTTGTATTAGAATGATCTAGATTAGGAAGACTCTAGATCATATGAACTAGTATAAATAGGTGATGTTGGTAGCTCATTTGCAACCAACCAAGTATTGCATCACCCCATATACACCTAAGCTCCTTGTAACATCAAAGTCTTGTACTGGTATTTGTAGTAATACAAGCTTATTACTTGTGTTGTAAATATACACCACAAGCGTCTTATTTGCGCACTACAAATCTAACGTTCCCTTACAAAGACTTCCGCTGCATACACCATCCACCCGAGATCAAGAAGGCTGACTTAAAACGAATCTAAGTGCCGCACATGAGCTGAAGAGATCAGTCCGTGACAAGTGGTATCAGAGCCAGGTCGACTCATTGGGATGACATCTAATCTAGAGAAGGTTGTAGTCGCAAGCGTTGCCGGAGACGAGACCCGTGGACGGGAGGAGGCTCGTAAAGGTGACAAGAGAACTCGAAGTATGTCCAAAGACTTGGTTGCAAGCATGGACAAAAGAGTTGAAGATGTCGAGGTAGCATTGTCTGAATTCAAAAATGAAATAGATGAATTCAAGGCTGAAGTCGATATCTTCAAAACACATACCTACGACTCTTTACAACATGTTGAGTCGTTAGATAATGACTTCAATGAAATGAGAAGTGATCTCAAACTCGCCCTCTCCTTGATAAGAAAGGAGATGGAAGAGGCATTCATAAGGGAGTTGGGTCAACTCAAAGCTAACTTTGAGAGGGAAATCAAAGACTTGCAAACCGAACTAAGTGTTTGCAAGCGCGCACTAGCAACCGGAGGTGACAACATAATCCATGCCTCTACAAAGGTGGACATCCCCAAACCATCACCATTCATTGGTAAACGAGAGGCGAGGGATGTGGATGACTTCCTTTGGGAGATGGAACAATACTTTGAGGCCGTCAATATTGTCGATGATGCCAAGAAGATCAAGATGGTGACTCTTTACTTGAAGGAGACCGCAGCTTTATGGTGGCGACGAAAGCACATGAAGATTGATAAAGGTATGTGTACCATACAAACTTGGACTGATTTCATAAAAGAAATCAAGAAACAATTTTATCCGGAAAACGCTGAACACGAAGCAAAGATTCGGCTTCGTAATCTAAAGCAAAAGGGTAGCATCAAGGACTACGTCAAATATTTCACTACCCTTGTACTAGAAATTCCGGACTTGTCACCAAAGGACTCTCTCATATACTTCATCGATGGCTTACAAACGTGGGCAAGAACCGAACTTGAACGAAGAAATGTTCAAGACTTGTCCTCAGCCATCGTTGTTGCCGAAAGCCTGATCGACCATAATGAAAGGTGATCACAAAAACCCATCGTTATGGAGGATAACGATGAAAAAGGTGGGGGAGCGAGACCCCATATTAATAACCAAAGTCAGAATCGAAGAGAAGACAATCGACGACCACCAAGATATAGGAAGGAGGTACAAATGATCAAAGGATGTTTCCTTTGCGATAGACCGCACAATGCACGGGATTGTCCAAAAAAGGCTAAGCTTACAGCCTTGATCAGATCTGATGATGAACCATCAGAACCAGAAGAGGTTCGTGTAGGAACAATGCAACTTCAACTACTTAATGCGTTAAGTACAGTTGAAGGCAAGCCCTTGGTAATGACAAACCAATCAAACCAGACCATAACCAGAGACAACCCACAGACAGAATCAAAGGGACTTCGTTCGTAAACATGGAAATAAAAAGGCAACCTGTGAAACGTTGGTTGACACCAGAGCAAGCCACAACTTCATCTCACCTAAAGAGGCTCGAAGACTTGGCTTAAGGATCACCACACAAGAAGGTTGGATCAAGGCCGCCTCTGGAGACACCAAACCCATAGAAGGAGCGGCATGGGGCGTAAAAACAAAGATTGGTACGTGGTCAGGCAAGTTGCACTTCTCAATAGTCCCACTAGACGACTATGACATCGTGCTAGGGATGGATTTCTTTCGAAAAGCAAAAGCCTACCCAGTAACATTCATCAACACCATGTACATTATCAAGGGAGACCAAGTGCTCACCGTTACCTTGGAGCCAGATACAAGGCGTCGAGGCAAAACCATCTCTATCTTGAAACTCATGAAGACAGCTCATGAGGCATCCAGGCAACACTACGAGGACGTCGTGGCATTAGGTGGGGGAGAATGTCACGACCCGCCAAAACGTAGGTCTCAACACCCAAATTTTTATTGATTAGGGGCACTTACGAAGCAAGCAAGGCTGCCCGGAAAACTCCTGAATAGCCCATATAATTCTGCAGCAACATTGCAGCCTTGGAAGACTCTAGAACGTCCCAGGACGTTCTAGAAACCGAGCATAAAAAGCTGCTATAAAGGAGCAACTTGTGCAGCCCTTAAAGACCACGGAACTCTCTAGAAAAGGCTACAAAAATCAGCCATGGAGCAACCATGAAAGACCATGATAAATCTAGAGAAATCCATGTAAATATCTTGTATTAGAATGATCTAGATTAGGAAGACTCTAGATCATATGAACTAGTATAAATAGGTGATGTTGGTAGCTCATTTGCAACCAAGTATTGTATCACCCCATATACACCTAAGCTCCTTGTAACATCAAAGTCTTGTACTAGTATTTGTAGTAATACAAGCTTATTACTTGTGTTGTAAACATACACCACAAGCATCTTACTTGCGCACTACAAATCTAACGTTCCCTTACAAAGATTTCCGCTGCATAAACTGTGACAACCCGAAATTTTCCGTGAATTAATATAAGATTTTTATGTGAATTTATGATTTATTTTTATATTTTTATTATTATTAATATTAATATTAATAATAATAAAAATAATGATAATAATAATAATAATAATGATATTATTATTACGAATAATGATAATAATAATAATAATAAGGATATTATTATTATTACAAATAATGATAATAATAATAATTATAATAATAATGATATTATTATCAAAATAATGATAATAATAATAATAATAATAATAATAATATTAAAAATAATAATGTTAGTAATGAAATTAATAATAATAATGAAAATATTAGTATTTACAAAAATTAATTAAGTAATTAAAGTGAT
Source organism: Flaveria linearis (assembly GCA_024085815.1). Classification (NCBI taxonomy): domain Eukaryota; kingdom Viridiplantae; phylum Streptophyta; class Magnoliopsida; order Asterales; family Asteraceae; genus Flaveria; species Flaveria linearis. The sequence goes on along the minus strand of CM044007.1, from coordinate 10,724,784 downwards.
GACTGCTTCTGTATCTGTACATGTGATCCATATCAGATGCACAAAGATCTTGATATCATTCGGGATGACTGTTTCTGTAGTGAGAAGGCAGATGTGCACTTTATATAGTTTGCATTATAGTTCCATTTACAACCCATATGAGGATAAATGTAAAGGAGGATTTGCTCCCTCTGATTTGAAATTATTATGATAAATATAATATGCACATAAAAGGATAATAAACTAAGATACATGGACAAATTCTATGTGAAGGATTTGTTGGGCTTGTACTTAGTAGGTATGTGGGATAGCGGGTTCACCTTATTAAAAAGGGTTCTGACAGGCTATTCATATACCGGTGAGTAAATTAAACTCACACTTTTACAGTAAATCCTAATTGAGGATAATTGATGATTTATCATTATGTTTTACTTACCTATGAACTCACCAACCCTGTGTTGACACTTGATTTACATGTATTCCCAGGTATCTACTAGGAGCTTTTGAACGTGCACGTAGGATCATATAAGAACTCAAGATACCTATTGAATTATTAATTGAATTATGATTAAGACATGTTGTCAAGAAAACAGTCTATATTTTATTTCCGCTGCTCTGATTATTAATAAAATGTTTATCTAAAACTTATCATATAGATAACTGCATCTCATGTGTGACTACTGTGTTCGATCCTGTTTGCTCACCCCTCCGTGATAAATTCCAGACCCGGAATTTGAGGGTGTGACAGATTGGTATCAGAGCCACTGGTTATACTGAGTTAGAGATTGCATCTAGCCTATAGCCACACACAATAGTTGCACAAAGTAAATTGCCTTAGTTAGAGATAGAATAGGATTAAGAAGTTATATGCTTAAACTTAGATAGTTGTGTCCCTAAACATAACTTGACTCTTTGACTCTTTTCGATAATTCCTAAACTTATTCTCAATGACATGTGGGATCTACACTTATCATCGTGCCTAAATCAATTTTTTTTATTCTCGTCCAAGTCTGTGTCTTACAACTTGAAACATGTAATGCTGGAAGAGCGTGATGCCTGTATCTCGGGGTGTTCTGTCTAGGCAAGGTATTCGCATATATCCAAATCAACCGATGGACTTGTTTACCTTACCTGGGAACCCTTGGGATGAGTATCTACTTATAGGTACGCATGTCTTCAACAAAGTTGTGATTGACACAATACTTTGATTAGTCAACGTACTCGCTTTGATTTACGAATCAAACGATTACACCTGGAACATCTCATTGCTATTATGCCAAATTCTCGACTGTCGTTTTCGCGTTGAATAGCTCATATTACCCAATTTCCATGAAAATTTTTAATGATCTTTCAGAATGGCTTCTTGTCAAATCCGTTCACGGTCTCGAAACTCTGGCAGTAAGATTTCTGCTATTGTAACACGTGAAGTTACTACAGTCATATACAATTCCTTAAGGCAAATAGGTCAAATTACCTTGATGTGTTCCATTTGGTAATCTAAGCTACATTGTCCTAACCTAAAGCGAGACTTGTTTCCTTAGTACTCGTGCCTTGCCGAATTTAATCGAAAAACCCAGTTTTCTTAAATTCCCATCTGTCCTACAGTAATTGTCCATACTTTGAATATTTGATATAAAATGCATCTATTGAATATGTCAAAGTGTGAATTCTCACCAAACAATTTCATGATAGATGGACGCACCAGCGGGCAGAGGCAGAGGTAGAGGACGCGCCAGAAGAACTGTCCCAATAGGGATGACTCCTGAAGAAATACAAGCCTTGGTTAATCAAGGTGTTGCTGCAGCCCTAGCCACTCAGGCTGCTCAGAATGGTCATCACTATTCGTATAAAAAGTTCCTAGACTGCAAGCCAGATATCTTCACTGGGGCAGAAGGGGCCATTGGGCTCATAAGGTGGTTCGAGAAATGTGAATCCATCTTCGCTATATCTGAATGTCCCGATGAGAGTAGGACCAAGTATGCCTCCGGAGCCTTGAGTGGAGCTGCACTCTCGTTCTGGAAGACAGAAGTTTCAAGACTTACTCTCTCCCTAGCCAATGCTATGGATTGGGAGGAATTCAAACAGCTGATGATGGAAGAATTCTGTCCGAGAGAAGAAGTGCAAAGGTTTAAAACCGAGTGCTGGAACCATAAAATGGTGGGATCTGAAATTGAAAAGTATACCACTGAAAATCATGAGTACGCAACCTTGTGTCCTCATATGATGGAGCCTGCTCACAGAAGAATTGAAGGCTATATCCGTGGACTGTCGCCAGTCATTCAATCTATGGTCACTTCCTCCAACCCAACTTCAATCCAACAGGCCATTAGGATAGCTCACAAGCTGACTAATGAGGCTGTGGCTCAGGGGAAGTTACCACCAAGAAACAAGGGTAAGGGTGTCGCTGCTGAAAGCTTGGGGAAGAGAAAGTTTGAAGATGCTAAAGACAGTGAGAGTCAAGGTACAAGCAAGAAGCAAGATCAGAAAAAGCACCATGACAATCAGGGCATTCCGCCTAGATGTCAGAGGTGTAGCAAGCGCCACCATGGCAAGTGTACTGCAATCATTTGCTACAAATGCAACAAGAGGGGGCACACTGCTCCTGAATGTAGAACCAAGACTCAAGACCAAGGAAAGAAGGATGGTAATCAGCAGAATGGTGGAAAGAAGGAAGTTATTTGTTTCAGATGTGGAGAAAAGGGCCATATTGCTAAAGACTGCACTGGGGAAAAGAAAGATACAGCCAAGGGCAGAGCCTTCGCTATTGGCAAAGGTGAGGCTCTCAAAGACCCTAACGTTATTATGGGAAAATTTTTGGTGAATAATGTTTATGCCATAGTATTATTTGACACGGGAGCTGATAGAAGCTTCGTATCTGATACTTTCTATAAGCACTTGAATGTAAACCCTGTACCCCTAGATGAGCCATATGTTGTAAAAGTAGCAAATGGTAAATCTTTGACCGCATCACAAATCCTGAAAAATTGTACATTAGACTTATCAGGTCATATCCTACCAATAGACCTCATGCCCATTACTTTGGGAAGCTTCGATGTGGTAGTTGGTATGGATTGGCTATCCAAAAACTCTGCAGAAATTATCTGTAAAGACAAAATGATTCGTATCCCCCTACCAAATGATGAAGTCCTGTGTGTGGAGGGAGATAAAACTGGTGTCGTGATGGGAGTTATTTCTTACTTGAAGGCTCAAAAGTGTCTTCGAAAAGGACATACTGCTATCCTAGCCTTAGTCACTGACAAAGAGAAGAAAGAAAGGAAGATTGAAGATGTACCCGTCGTCAGGGAATTTCCTGAAGTGTTTCCTGATGAACTGCCTGGATTGCCCCCTAAAAGAGAGATCGAGTTTTCAATCGAGTTAGTACCTGGAGCTACACCTATAGCTCGGGCACCATACCGTCTCGCACCTTCTGAATTAAAAGAACTATCTGACCAGCTTAGGGAACTCCTTGATAAAGGATTCATCCGACCTAGCTCGTCACCATGGGGAGCACCAGTGTTATTTGTGAAGAAGAAAGACGGAACCTTCAGAATGTGCATTGACTATCGGGAACTGAACAAAGTGACTATCAAGAACCGTTATCCCTTGCCACGTATTGACGACTTATTCGACCAACTGCAAGGTTCGAGCATTTACTCCAAGATAGATCTTAGAAGCGGCTATCATCAGCTGAGAGTCAGAGATGAAGATATTATGAAGACGGCTTTCAGAACTCGATACGGTCACTTTGAGTTCACAGTCATGCCATTTGGGCTAACAAATGCACCTGCTGTATTCATGGATCTCATGAATCGTGTATGCAAGCCTTATCTAGACAAGTTTGTCATTGTCTTCATTGATGACATCTTGATCTATTCCAAAAATAAGCAGGAGCATGAAGAACATCTGAGATTGATCCTTGAACTACTAAAGAGAGAGGAGCTCTATGCTAAGTTCTCGAAATGTGATTTCTGGCTTAAAGAAGTTCAATTCCTTGGTCATGTGATCGATGCTAAAGGAATTCATGTAGACCCAGCTAAAATTGAATCCATCAAAAGTTGGCCTACACCTTCTAATCCAACGGAAATTAGACAATTTCTGGGACTAGCCGGCTATTACAGGAGATTTATCGAGGGATTCTCCAAGATAGCTCAACCATTGACCATGCTTACCCAAAAGGGGGTAGCATATCATTGGGGATTCAAGCAAGAGGCTGCTTTCCAAACACTGAAACAGAAGTTATGCAGTGCACCTATATTGTCCCTACCCGAAGGTATTGAAGACTTTGTAGTCTACTGTGATGCTTCTGTTCAGGGACTGGGATGTGTTTTGATGCAACGCGACAAAGTCATAGCCTATGCCTCAAGACAGTTAAAGGCTCATGAGAGGAACTATGCAACTCATGACCTAGAACTGGGAGCTGTTGTGTTTGCTCTTAAATTATGGAGACATTACTTGTACGGTACTAAGTGCACTATTTATACCGACCACAAGAGTCTTCAACACCTGTATAATCAAAAGGAGTTGAACATGAGGCAGAGGAGATGGCTTGAACTACTAAACGATTATGATTGTGCCATCAAGTACCATCCTGGTAAAGCAAATATTGTGGCTGATGCTTTGAGTAGGAAAGAACATATGAAGCCTCGTAGAGTACGAGCTCTACAACTGACCATTCAAAGCAACCTGCCGGCACAAATCTTGAATGCTCAGACTGAAGCCCTGAAAGAAGAGAACATTAAAGATGAAAACCTTCGGGGGCTAGACCAACAGTTTGAAGTTCATTCGGATGGAATACGCTTTATAGCAGGAAGGATTTGGGTACCCCTATACGGGAATCTTAGAAGCTTAATCATGGATGAAGCCCACAAATCTAGATACTCTATCCACCCAGGTGCAGATAAGATGTATTACGACTTGAAGCTTGTTTACTGGTGGCCAAGAATGAAGGCAGACATTGCAACCTATGTCTCAAAGTGCTTGACTTGTTCTAAAGTCAAGGTCGAATACCAAAAGCCTTCAGGAATGTTGACCCAACCAGAAATTCCCGTGTGGAAGTGGGAAATGATAACCATGGATTTCGTCACTGGTTTACCCAAGTCTCAAACGGGCAATGACACTATTTGGGTTATCGTTGACCGTCTCACCAAATCCGCTCATTTCATACCTATCCGTGAGAAAGACAAGATGGAGAAACTTGCAAGGGTGTACATCAAAGAAATTATCTCTAGACACGGGGTGCCAGTGTCTATTATCTCTGATCGTGATGCACGGTTTACATCAATCTTCTGGGGTAAGCTTCAGAAAGCTCTAGGCACTCGCCTAGATATGAGCACAGCCTATCACCCTCAAACTGATGGTCAAAGTGAAAGAACCATACAGACTCTTGAAGATATGCTTAGGGCTTGTGTTATTGACTTTGGAAAGAACTGGGAAGGTCATTTACCTTTGGTAGAGTTCTCATATAACAATAGCTATCATTCGAGCATCAAGGCGGCACCATTCGAGGCCTTATATGGACGTAAATGTAGATCACCGCTTTGCTGGGCAGAAGTTGGAGATAGTCAACTTACTGGTCCAGAGTTGATCTTTGAAACTCATGAGAAAATTGTCCAGATAAGAGAACGCATGGCTGCTGCCAGGGATCGCCAGAAAAGCTATGCTGATAAACGCCGCAAGCCACTGGAATTTCAGGAAGGAGATAAAGTTTTGCTAAAGGTATCTCCCTGGAAGGGAGTTATACGCTTTGGGAAACAGGGGAAATTGAACCCTCGCTACGTGGGACCTTTTGAAATTGTCAGAAGGATCGGCCCAGTAGCCTATGAATTAAATCTACCTGCTGAACTTGGTGGTGTGCACAATATTTTCCACGTATCCAATCTAAGGAAGTGTTTATCCGATGAATCACTTGTTGTGCCTTTAGAGGAACTACAAGTAGATGAGAAACTCAGGTTTATCGAGGAACCAGTTGAAATCATGGATAAAGAAGTTAAACAACTTAATCATAGCAAGATTCCGATTGTCAGAGTTCGGTGGAACTCCCGGCGTGGTCCTGAGTTCACTTGGGAACGAGAGGACGAAATTATGCGCAAATATCCTAGCCTGTTCAAAATATTACTAGTACATCTTAATTTTCGGGACGAAAATTCCTCTAACAGGGGGATGATGTGACAACCCGAAATTTTCCGTGAATTAATATAAGATTTTTATGTGAATTTATGATTTATTTTTATATTTTTATTATTATTAATATTAATATTAATAATAATAAAAATAATGATAATAATAATAATAATAATGATATTATTATTACGAATAATGATAATAATAATAATAATAATAAGGATATTATTATTATTACAAATAATGATAATAATAATAATTATAATAATAATGATATTATTATCAAAATAATGATAATAATAATAATAATAATAATAATAATAATAATAATATTAAAAATAATAATGTTAGTAATAAAATTAATAATAATAATGAAAATATTAGTATTTACAAAAATTAATTAAGTAATTAAATAGTCCAGGGACTAGTTTTGTAATTTTCAAAACATGTTTTAAAAAAAAAAGTTAAAACATGAAATAAACAGAACAGAAAACTCGAGGGGCCATTTTGTAAATATTCCAAAAACCCAAACCCCCTCCCGTCGACCACTGTTCCGGCCGGTCACCGGCGTGATTCCGGCGACCCTCTAAACGCCAAATGTACACGGTTTTTCATCAAACAAATGGTCCCGACACTCTCATGTGAACGATTCGAATCAAAACCCCACAATAATTTGAGAATCAAATTAATAGTGCGATCGATCTACACCCGTGTTCCTTGTCGGCTCCTTTACAACTCCGAATCGCACAAGAAACTAAATAATAATCGAATTAAACTCATCTCAACAATGCTATAAATACTACTAATCGGACTACAGTTCCAATTACATCCGAAACAACAACATTCATCTCAATTCGATCCCTTCTTCCCCGAAACCTGCAACACACTCGAACTCCTACTTAGGACTATTATAACTCGAAATTGACAGTGGGCTTTTGATCATCAATACCCATAGAAGCTTCCTGTAAAAGGAATTTGATTATCAACATCATTTGGATAGCATTTGATCTTCTTCCCCTGTCGCGACTGTTCTTCGAAGAATCATCACCAATTCGACTTCAAACTAGGTAATTGAATACCTGTATACATTCGACTGATCATGGGGAACAAAAGCCCCATGAACCTATACATTATCATCTTCGAATTGAGTATCAATTTGATCGAATTGAATTCTAGGGTTCTTGATTTGGGGATGAATATTCGGGATTGTATTTAACTTTAATTGGGCCGGAGTTCTAAACGATTAGGAGCCTTTGGCTCACTGGTTCGGGTGTTGGGTTATGGGGAGGAGGTCGCGGGTTCGAACCCGGCCCCCTCCCAATTATTTTTTTTAGCCTTTTAGGCTATTTAAAAATATATAAAAATTATTAAAAATTATAAAAATAATTTTAAAAGCTTCTGTTATTTTTAACACCATTAAATATTTTTCTGTAAATTATTTAATTAAAAGTACCTTAAATAAAATTTATAAAATATTATTTAAAAATATTATAAATAACTATTTTTATAAAAATAGACTTTAAATTATGATTTTTAAAGTATTAATTCATTAATTGAACATCATATCATTTTTAATTAATGATAAATCATAAAAATTGTAGAAATTCAATTATTTAAAAACCCTAATTATTTATGTAAATAATTATTACATGTATTATAAATTATTACATGTATTATAAATTGTTATCCATACAAAAATGGGTTTTTAAATATAAATTAAAACAATCAAATTATTAATGGATATTATATTATTTAGGGATTTATTTTGATAATATAAATACAAATTAGATTTTATAAATTTAAACATTTATAAAATCTTACAAAAATTAAATATAAACTTATATGTTTATATAACGTCTATAATTTAATTAGAATATAATGATATGTCAAAATCATTATTAAACTAATTAAATTTTATATAAATCATTAATTATTAACAAAAATAATTAAATGACTTAATGTTTATAACAAATCCCCGAAAACCAAATCCTAGATCAATTGAACACCAGGTTCAAGATCTAACTTATTTAGGTTTTGGATTTGTATCTGTTTGCTTACGTGAAATTATAATTCCTTAACAGGAATTTACTAGGTTGTCAACACCACACAGGAACTGAGGTGAGTTCATAACTATTCCCCTTTTTAATCATTTAAATATTTTGGGGCTGGAATACATGTTGTAATTGAAATTACAAATTATTTTGTGTATTATGTTAAATAATAATTTAATCACATTTATGATTACATATGGTTATTATGAAAATCCTTCTCTGTATACTGGACTATAAATAAGCAGGGATCTTTTGGATAGTACTATCGGGGAGTGACTTACCCCCACAAAGGTATGGACATGTGATCCATATCAGATGCACAAAGATCTTGATGTCATTCGGGATGACTGTTTCTGTAGTGAGAAGGCAGATGTGCACTTTATATAGTTTGTATTATAGTTCCATTTACAACCCATATGAGGATAAATGTAAAGGAGGATTTGCTCCCTCTGATTTGAAATTATTATGATAAATATAATATGCACATAAAAGGATAATAAACTAAGATACATGGACAAATTCTATGTGAAGGATTTGTTGGGCTTGTACTTAGTAGGTATGTGGGATAGCGGGTTCACCTTATTAAAAAGGGTTCTGACAGGCTATTCATATACCGGTGAGTAAATTAAACTCACACTTTTACAGTAAATCCTAATTGAGGATAATTGATGATTTATCATTATGTTTTACTTACCTATGAACTCACCAACCCTGTGTTGACACTTGATTTACATGTATTCCCAGGTATCTACTAGGAGCTTTTGGACGTGCACGTAGGATCATATAAGAACTCAAGATACCTATTGAATTATTAATTGAATTATGATTAAGACATGTTGTCAAGAAAACAGTCTATCTTTTATTTCCGCTGCTCTGATTATTAATAAAATGTTTATCTAAAACTTATCATATAGATAACTGCATCTCATGTGTGACTACTGTGTTCGATCCTGTTTGCTCACCCCTCCGTGATAAATTCCAGACCCGGAATTTGAGGGTGTGACATAAACCATCCACCCGAGATCAAGAAGGCTGACTTAGAACGAATCTAAGTGTCGCGCGTGAGCTGAAGAGATCAGTCCGTGACAATAGGGTCACTAATATTACCGTTGACTATCATTGTGTATGTTTTCAAACGTATATAATTAAATAATTATAAGGAATTGCATTCAAGTGCTCTTGCTTTTGTTAATGAAAAAGGAATGAAAATAAACTATTTGGACCCAACATATGCAAGAAAAAAAGTTGGAAAAATTGCACGAGTGATATGATGGATGTTCATTAGCATCACCTATTAATATTATTTAAGGCTAATATGATTCAAAAATCAATGATCTTGTATGAAACTCTATCATTATAATTTTATATATTATATACATACACATGCACACATATATACACACACGAACATAAACACACACATTAACATACACTAATACAATAATACTGGATATTTTATGGGAGGCGGTCGAGATTTCACGTATATAAAACATTGGATATTTATATATAACATTGAATATTTTTTAGGTTGGGCAAGTGCCCCTAGGTATAGTGTAGGTACACTCATGCATGTAAACCATAAACATTATTGTTTTTTTAAATGAACTCATTTATATTTTATCATTAGTTGTATAAATAAATCTATCGGTGAAGTCATACTTATTAGTTAATCATTATAGTGATGAGCCAGGGGAGCCAAAAGCTACTGATTTGCACTTGTGAAGAAATCGTGTGTAAAAAGTTGCATTATCTCTGTACTTATGTTTAGCTTCATATTTCTTATGATTGTTGGGAGGGTCACTTCAAGAATTTGTTAAATTGAAACGTACCTATATTTGGTTACTTTGCCTATATAGTTAAACCATAATTATATATTAGTGAGTGTGATAAAAAAAAAATACAGCAGATACGTAGACGTCATGTAGACATTATATGTGGTATGGAGTGTAGACTTATGTTTAAAGACTCATTTATTAATTATAAACACTTTTAATTGAAGAAAAAATACATGGTTTGAAAGTGATGGAGGACAAAACCCATGGTCATGCTAGGGAAGGACACGAGCTGCCTATGTAACACTTAAATTCATTTTTTACCGTGATATAACACATGACCTAAAAGGATTAAGAATAGATTTTAACTATGTCATGTTGGTATGTGTTTAATGTTATGATAATTATTGAAATTCTAGTCATGATTTGGAATAAATATAGTGTCTGTTGGGTTTTATGAAATTGACATAGCAAACAAGTTTAAACTCCAAAGAATAAAACATATGTTATTATATTTATTGACTTACAGATAAATTAATACATAATTTCAATTTATTCTTATATTTAATTGTGACGATACATAGTTATGTTGACGGTAGCTTTTTAGTTTTTTTTCTTCTTGTTGTTATGACTTTTTTTCTAGATCAAGATATATTTTCTATATGCTGTGATGACAAATCTCGTTGGTTGTTGATTGAAACCGTCAAAATAGTAAAGTGAAAGATTGGCTAGTTTAGTTAAAGTTTTTACAATTTCAGCTTTCTAAAACCACCTAATGGTTATGAACTTATGATAAAACCTTTTTTTATTATGTGTTATCAAAGTGTTAGAAAAAAATAAACCAATAAATTATCATGTCAAGTCTTTTATCTAACTTTAGAGACCCAATTTATTATAACTACCAATTGCTACACTCTTTCCATCGTTTCAACCCTCCCTTATTAAAAAGTAATAAGTAAAACTTAATCTTAATTTGTAAAATTATGTACATTTTAAGCTCCATCTCTTGTGGTGTGATGGTAGCTAACTTGATGTCTAACATGGAGCTTATGTGTTCAATACCCACTAGCAACAACTAACATAAAGTTTAGCCGTTTAAAAAAATACATTTTAAATTAATCGCATACCTTTATCTTTTTTTTTTCTAAACTTTTTTTTTCCATTCGAAACACATCTATATCTGTTTTATTTTAAAAGGAATCTATATATAATTTTTTAAATATATCAAAACATGCATCACGTGTCCTTTATTAATCCATGAAATTACACTGTGTATCCTTTAATTTTAATAATTACATCGTATGTCCTTTTTGTATAACGTTTGTACACATATTGTCCTTTACACTAATCTTCATTAAAATTTACAGTTAAATCATGTATGCGCCCCTCACATAAGGGGCATTTAAGTATTTTACATACCTACAATGAGTTAAAAAAAATTTTACGTCGCTTCATTCCCATCGCCTACATGTTAGGTGTTTAAAGATTAATGATTGAAATTTTCGGATAGTAGAGATCACTATCAGCATTAGGATATCTGAAATTTAGATATTCGAAATTTTTGATATAGATACAGAGAGCGCTTTGAATATCTGAACTTTTTTTTTCTTTTTGCAATAATTAAATATATGTTATTAACTTATTATAAAAATAATCGAAAAACAAGACGCATAAAAAATTTCTAATATACACTAACAAGTCCTAACAAAAAAAAAGGTTTAATATTTTAAAAAATAACAAAAAGATTTTAAGTTTTTGGATAATTTCATAAATATCTTTTGTTATAGTTTTTAAAGTGTTAATAGTTTTCTATTTTGGTTGGTACTGTATATTGAAACTTTTGTTAACATGTATTGTTTTTACATTATTTTTATAATTATAATTATCTAATTATTTCAAAAAACGAAGAAGAAATTCAGATTTCAAATTGTTATCCGTATTCGTATCCAAAATTTCGGATATCTGAATTTTAGATATCCGAAATTTCAGATACGGATACGAATAGTGATTTCAACTATCCGAAAATTTCGGATATTCAACTTTGGACACTCTAACATGAAGGCGACGGTAATGAAGCGACGTAATTCTATTTTTGACTCATTGTAGGCATGTAATATATATAAATGCTCTCATGTGAGTAACACATGCTTGACTTAACCATGAATTTGAATGGATGTTAGTTAAAGGACGATAGATGTTTAAATTATTTTAGAAAAAGACATTCCATGTAATTATTAAAACTAAAGAACATAACATGTAATTTTATATATTAATAAATAACATAATTTGTAATTTACTCTATCTTTTTTAGATATTAAATCACTTCTAAGAGTTTTACTACTTATAACCATATCTCAATCAAACTACATCATAGCAAAATGAGCTTAATCACTTCTAAGAGTTTTACTATTAGACCTGATGTGTTTCTTAGATATTAAATCAGGGTGTTCATATTATTGTTCACAATATTGTGAATCATAGCAAATTGGGTAAGACACAGGGGACCCGAGACCATACACACCACCTATATGAATAACACAACTTTCAATCTATCTCCTCTGTTTCTCTCTCTTCAACAATTGGACACAAAACTTCACAGCAATTGCAGCACGAAAACTGTCGTTTCCTTCGTGTTCTTCCTAATCGACTGACTATACACACCCAAAACCCCCTTTATCATCATCATATTAATCATCATCATTGTTATTATTATTATTACGCCCAATCATCTCTCAATCTACCAACATGCTCTGCTTAAATTAACCCTCACACCCTTCACTATTCGGCTATTCCAGCAATTTGAGCTCAAATCCCATCTGGGTTCATCTCAATCATGGAGAAAAAACAAGGGTTTTTCTCAACATTGAAGGAGGAAGTAGTGAGAGGGCTATCTCCAAGAAGATCAAGAAACAGAGCTCCGAAACCGGGTCGGAGCCGAAGCGGGTCTCCGAACTCGGGTCTGCTGAGGCGGAACAAAGATCATCGGCATCATGGGTCACAACTCGAACCCGTTATGCCAAGATCCGGGAGCTTGCGACCGTTGGAAGCTCTGTCGCCGCTCCGGGAGGGTCCGGATCCGAATGAAACTCCGGCAGAAGTCGCCGGAGATTCGTCGAAAGTGGAGAGGTGGGGGCATTGGATGAAGGGTCAGTTGTGTCGAGCTCCGGCGGTTGCTTCGGGTTCGGGTTCGGGTTCGGGTCAACGTTCGGATCTGAGACTGCTGCTTGGTGTCTTGGGTGCGCCGCTTGCACCGCTTCACGTTAGCAACTTGGAACCTTTTCCTCACCTCAGTATAAAAGACACCCCTATTGTTAGTTCTTCATTTCTCTATAGTTGGATTTTACTGTCAATATTAACTCTTGAATGTTTTAGTACTTGCTATGACTGTTAATTTTATTGTAAAAAATAGAGAGCTTGCATTGATTTGTCTTTAATTTTGAAAGTGAAAGTCAAAGGTCAACCCTGTTTCTTGATTTTGAAATGGATGGAGGGGAAATAAGCTAATTGGTGCATTTTGGGGTGACCAAATTAAAATTTACCAATGTTTAAAGAAATTGGTGTGTTCATATGCAGCATATGCTAATGTAGGGTCTTTAAAGTAATTTATTATTCTATCCTATTGAAATAGAAGTAGATAGTGTGAATGGGATGGCTTGAAACTTTTGATGGAGTATATATGTTTGGTTATTTCAAGTGAATTTCCAGTTTGTTATTTTCTGTTTTTTAACCGTGAAACTATGTCACTCGTAAACTGAATCCTATGAATACGGTGATCAGAGACTAAAGGTTAAATACAGAAAACTAACGGATGCTAAATTTGCATTTGAACCTGAGACATTGCTAGGGGGCTCATATTTTTATCAAACTTGGTTTTAGGCACAATGATTCAAACTTTCCATATGCATGTTTACGAATTCAAAAAGAGATGATTGTTTGTTTCTTTTTCAATATTTTGAAGTAGGAATTTGTTTCTTTTAATGATTCTTGAAAAAAAAAAGAAAATTTCTTTAGGGTAAGATCAAGAATCAAGACTTTTGACCACTTTTTTGTTGGTTTATGAGTAAATACAAAGAAATGGAAGTTGAGCATTAAAGATTGTGAAAATTGGAATTTTATGGTGGAAGTTGTTGTATGGTTGTTATCACTTCAGTTAATATTGCCGTGTTGTGTTTGGTGGCTGTGGATGCAGGAAACTTCATCAGCACAGTACATACTGCAGCAATACCTGGCGGCATCTGGTGTTCAGAAGCTGCAGAATTCGATTCACAGTGCGTATGCCATGGGGAAAGTTAAAATGTTGGCGTTTGATATTGAGACGGCTACAAGGGTTATAAAAAACAGGAATTCATCAAAAACCGCAGAATCTGGTAGTTTTGTGTTATGGCAGATGAACCCTGATATGTGGTATGTCGAGCTTGCACTAGGTGCAAGCAAGGTTCATGCTGGTTGCAATGGGCAGCTCGTGTGGCGCCACACACCCTGGCTTGGTGCACATGCTGCAAAAGGGCCTGTTAGACCCTTGCGTCGTGCTCTTCAGGTTATAAATCTTTAGCATTATTATTTTTTTCATATTCTTGTAGAACTGTAAATTGGCAAATGGGCAGGCCCGTTAAGTCGAGTCACGGGTCTAAACTGGTTTGGGTCGAAAATATTGTTTTCAGTTGGGATGAAGCCTTTTCAGGTCAGGTTGGGCTGACAACCCAACCGGACCTGACATTTTTTTACAAATTTTATAAATAGTTAGCGTGATAAATTTGATTAAAAGATTCTAATTTGAATAGTATACGATTGGTGTATTTATCAGGGTCTGGATCCACGAACAACCGCAAACATGTTCACAAACGCGCGATGCACAGGTGAGAAGAAAATCAACGATGAGGATTGTTTCATACTCAAACTATGTGCGGACCCCCACACTTTAAAGGCTAGAAGCGAGGGCCCTGCAGAGATCATCAGACATGTTCTATTCGGTTACATCAGCCAGAAAACCGGGCTCTTAATCCACCTAGAAGACTCTCATCTGACCCGTATCCAAACCAATGGTGGTGATGCAGTTTACTGGGAGACCACAATTAACTCTTTTCTTGATGACTACAGGCCCGTTGAAGGGATCATGATTGCTCACTCGGGTCGGTCAGTTGTAACCCTCTTCAGGTTTGGTGAAACTGCAATGAGCCACACTAGGACCCGCATGCAAGAGGCTTGGACCATTGAAGAAGTGGCTTTTAATGTTCCTGGGCTTTCGGTTGATTGCTTTATTCCACCCGCTGAGTTAAGGTTTGCGAATGTGAATGATGCAGATCAGCATCCTAAAGAAGATCATGTTAAAACTGCTACCATGGCGGCTGCAGCCTATCGGGCTAAAGTTGTGCACTTAGAAAGATCATGTGAGGGACGGAGTCATCAAGTCGGGTTGAAGAGGGATATTTGAACCGAATTTGTGCGTCGGATACTAATAGTGATAGATTTGACGTGTAGAAACTCCTGATTATGAGTAAGTTTTCTTGAATATGTTAATATTTGCAAGGGTTATCATGTTTTGAGCCTCTGGTTTCTGTCTAACAAGTCAAGAGTTGTGTCATGAAGTCAACGTTTTTCTCATTTTGCATAATATCTTGGTCAAAAGTGGTTAAGTTAGGCTAGAGAGATTTGACCCATGTAAAGTCTTTTGTATTAAAGATTGACATTTAGTATCATATCTTTGTACAATACATAAGTTCTTTGAAGTTGTATCTTAATCTTTTGTCATTAGTCTCTGGTTGCATAATGGTTTGGTTTAATCGCAACCCTCCTGTTATCACTCTATGAGTGTGTTAAGTGTAATTAACAAATTAAAGGAAGTAAGCAGTCATCATAGATTGTATTGATAGGGATGAACAAATTACAAGAAGTGAGATGAGAGAATACAGAATGTGAGGTGAGATAGAGAAGGTATAACTAACATATTCCTTACCCATTCAGTTATTCTTGGTGATTTGGCCTACCTCACTAATCAGTATTCCTTCAACATGCTAGATAAGGATAGCAATTAAATGAATCTGATGGTAATACATGAAACATGAGATGTTTGGGACGGGTATGTGGTCGGCAAGCGGACATGAGAATTAAATTTATTTTCTTCACGGGCATGGGATTGCATCGTATACCCGTTTACCCGACCCGATTAAACAACCCGTTTACCCAATTATATACTCAAATTATTTTAATTTTTAATTTATTTTACTTAATAATTATATTATATAAAATTTGTATATTAAATCTTTTTATCTTTTTATTTTTATATTTTTCTTAATAATCATGTGTTGAATATAAGTTATTAAGCTTCATATAATTTGTCCTTAAAATTCAAGATTAATAAAAAATATTGTCTAGTACGTATATGATAATGTATCTTTTTATGATGTCTAATTTCAATAGATACTCAATGGGGGATAATCATTAACCTTAAGGGTATACCCGATTACCAGCAGGTATGCCCGATACCCAGCGGGTAAATATCTGATGCATACCCGATGGTTTTTGAGCTGATATGGAGAACACTTTCCTAATTGAGTATGATGTTAAGATTCCTCACATCCGTTTTAAACCCGTCTCATTACCATCCCTACTTCTAGAGAGTAGAGATGGTTCTTTCTCTTGTGCTCCTTACTCCACTTGGTCCTAGAGGTGGGCGTAAAAACTGGGTTCGGACCCGACCTGGTGGACCCGACCCGGTGGACCTGACCGGGACCCGGGTACGGGTAGTACCCGATGGGAGGTATACTCGGGTTGGACCCGTTTAAACCCGTAGGGTTGGAACCGGTTTTAGATTTAGAGTTTTTTAGCGAACCGACCCGAACCCGATTGGATTTGGTATTGGACACACACACAATAAACAAAAAGAAGAAGAGAAAAAGAAAAAAACTAAACCCGGTACCGGACCCGACCCTACCCTACTGATATCGGTTTGTCAGGCCTAATCAAAAACAATTTATAAGGTTCCAAACTCACCTAAGATAGCTAGGGTAAGTCGGGTCGATCCATAGGGAATATGTGGAAAGTGTAGTTTAATTCGTAAAGTTTAAAGCTTTATAGAAAATACTTGTAAATTAACTAAATTGCAAAAGTACTGAAATTAAAATGTAAAATTTGATTGCAAACGATGGTGAGAGAAGTAATCCTCTCCGGGGTTAAGGTTTACGACTCAAGCTTGCTCTTTTAGTTTAACGGGTCACATAGACATAACCAAATTAACTCGTTTTAAGATAATGAATTGAATAAAACTGTGTCTACGCACTTATCCGAATCATACCCTACGTTTGTTTTACCCAATCCCATCCACAATTGACGTTTACAGATGAAAATAAATCTAAACAATCAAGAACAGAACAATTGAATTGAAGATAAAACACGTATTTTAGAATCTCAAAACGATTAATAATGTTACTCGGTTTAATTCACCGTGTTCAAACATTAAAATTAACAAGAAACAACCAAGAACAAGTCATAATATAAACCCTAATCACCCGGAGAAGATCACGGGTGGATTAGCCGGACATAGCAATGAAAAACAACTCAAAATCGAAGGTAAACATTGTATCTAACGTTAAAGATTCAAACCGAATGATAAAAATAAGATCTTGAGGCTTGAAATCACCTCCGGGAGCCTTTGGGAAGCCTTGGGGACGAATCTCACACTTGGGGATGAATCTCACACTTGGGGACGACTTAGAATGAAAGATATGATCAAAACCCTAATTTTCGCGACTTATAAGTGATTTCAGCGCGTCCTGTACCGTAGGTTAGCTTTCTGCCGTAAGTTACGTCAGGGCCATTCTGTTTTGTTTTGAACTGTTGCACCGTAGGTCATGTTTCTGCCGTAGGTCATGACCAATCAGCTTTGTCCAAGTCTTGTTTTCTTCATAACTTCTTCGTTCGAACTCCGTTTTCCTCCCTGTTTGCGGCCACGTTCTCGTAATTAAATCCCCTTTCATCTCATCTATCATGATCTTCACTTATCATCCATATGCATTCTTCAAAACCCCTCAAATGATTACGTTTAACCTACAAAACATCAAATCATCGTAGTTAACTTGTTCAACACAATCTCTTACACTTAACCACATTAAATGCATTAAAATTAACCAATTAACCATGATAAACCTCATTCCAAACCCCGTATATCACATCCACACACTTGTTTCTCGATTGCCCTCAAGCGAGGTTGCTTTTAAGAATCAAGAATTCAAGTCAAAAATGGGTGAGCACATAGAAGCACAAATACCAAACTCGATTAAGGTTCAAGGGCATACCTAATTCCCAAGTTAGCAATTATGACCCGTTAACAACCACAAACCTCTAACCCGCTGGACTGTCTAACTAAGATTCTCAACTCTAGGCGGCTCCCTTGCACATATCATACCCCTCACAATAGAGCTCTCCACTCGGTGTAATTTTTGACTCGGCCAAAGATGCGTCGGTATGTATGAGGCACTCAAACAACAATGCAAATGAGTGAGCATAGGCTTGTGAAGCAATCAAATCTTCACTCACTAACACAAGATACCACACCAATTATGAGGGCTTTTCAAAGGTTGTAATGTTTGGCTTAGGTTCGGGTAGGGGTAATTTGGGGTATAGTGACTAGAGTGATGAAAAACTTGAGTTAATTATCATATACTTCAAATCACAATCTTTTTCTTGTCTAATATCTCAGTTTTTCAACTTAGCTATTTCGACGACATTTTCTTTTCTTTTCAATTTTTTTCTTTCTTTTTTTCTTTTTTTTTCTGATTTTTTTTCACAACTTTTAAACATGAATTCGTATCAAACTTAGTACTACAACTATCATGAAGTAACTCAAGTTCCATCACACGGTGAACAAACAATAAAGCTAAACAAAAGGCTAACGGTTCAAGGGTTTATTGAAACAAGCAAATGGGTAAAGGTTCAAAATTGGCTCCTACGGATAAATGTTAGGTGAGTGGGTCCTATGGGGTTGTTCTATGGTTGATCCTAATGCCTCAACCATTTCAATGTGAATCCCGGTCTCGAGCTTCAAGATGCACGCGCCTCCCAAATTCTACCACTTAGTAAGCATTATTAAACACTCCAGACTAGCAAATAGATATAACAATGTCAACAAATAGGCTTCTCACATATGGAAACGGTGGACTTTGGTTACCGACATGACACATGCAAGTTTACTGCACCCAAAGATTGACACCCCTAGTTAGACATTCCCTTTCCACTTTCCACAAACCAACCGGGTTTTATCATTTAGGGAATTAACCATGACTAAGAACCTCAACCAATGATTACTATTTTAAGAGAAACATGCTAAAAATTTTAAGATTTTGTTCAAATTTTCATTTCTCCAACCGCAATGTGTCTACCTATGAATCCCCCATCCCCACACTTGGGATACATTGTCCCCAATGTATGGTGTTTTCTAAGGGTTTCAACCATTTCGATATCCTTTAGACTTTCCCATCAACATTATCGAGGTTCTTTAACTTGACTCACCATGAAAAACAACCATGAATATCCACAAGCTACTTATTTCCTAAAAACATGACATAAAGAGTTCAGACATCAAACACCACCCACCCCCCATATTGTTCCATTGTTCTTGCCACCAACCCAAAATATAAACAGATAAGCACACAACCACATAAGATAATCTAGTTCAAATTAGAGCAATTGGACCTGATCGATCGGAACAATCACGATCAGCGATTGCCCCCAAAGTATCATGATTGACGTTGTCCAAATATATTGTTCAGCTCGTCCATCCATTCGCTAAACTGGAATGTACCCCCTTGTGGTCCGCTACTGCTTCCTTCTCTACTCTGTTGCTGCTGAAATTGCTGCACTTCAAGCTGTTATTGCTGAAATTGTATCGGATCAATCCACTCCGAGTGATGCCACTCGGGTCTCGGCAACCTCTTCCCTCCATCATAGGGTGGAAGAGTGAGGTAGTTGATTGGTGGTGGTGCTTGTACAAACGGCTCTCCGCGGTGGTAAGCTTCATGATAACCAAGCTGCTGATGTGACTCCCAGTTGTTGTTGACTTGAATTTCTTGATGCACAAGATTGACACGATTCCAATGGTTTTGATTTGCTATGACTGCTTGAGCATCGTATTCCTCTTGCAACCAGCTATGTTGTTGTAAATCCCAATTGTTTTGATTGTAGTTAGGCCACATGTCAAATCCTTTTGGCCTACACTCCTGTACCTGAGTCCACATGTCACAGGCATTGGGTATAGGGGTCTTGTGACTGGCTCCTCTTCCTCATTTGGGTTATTCAAATCATCCTCATCTTCACTGTCCTCACTATCAGCTTCACTTTCCTCGCCTAATCCCAATGGTCTTGCATCCAGTCATTTCACTTTAATCTTTTCCCCATTCTTATGTTTCCACCTTGCATACCTATCATTTGCACTCCATTCCCATCCTACTCATGCCATAAGAACTACATTGAATGGTTCCAGGTCCTTGATAATATAACTCGTTGGCATTTCGAATGTCGAATGAGCAATTACCTTAAAGTGTTTGAACAAGGCTTGAATCAACCTACAGTAGGGGATGATCTGCTTAGCCTTAGTGATACGGGCCAGCCAGATGTTCATCATGGCCAAGTAGCAAAATGACATTTTGTGATCACCTGTCATGATAGAGTAGAGAATAGGTACATCACAAAACCACACTGATTCCTTGTCCCCCCTGCGAGGCATCACATTCTGGGTTACAATGGTTTGAATCAACCTTGCCTCCTTCTTCAAATCCACCCTCTTCATTGTGCTGGTTTTACCAGGTTTAAAAATTGTATCCCTCATCAACTCCCACCATGGATTGTTGTCCGGTCTATTCCACAGGTTGTCTTCAGCGGGGAATTCATATTGGCTCGTGGGTAGAGAATCAAATGGTGCCAACTTTTTCATGTTGGTCATGGATATTGTAAACTTCTGCCCTCAGCAATACCCTACTAGTTTCATTTGCTGACTGTTCTTTGGTCCTTCCATCTGCAGTGTACTAACCCATTCATCTATTACTGGTGCAAACACTTTATCTTCCTCCTGGTTATAACACTTAAGCACTGCTTGCCATCCTAGTGTTTTAAATCTTTCATGTACCCAGTGATGGGCAAACAATAATTCAGGGACCTCTCTTTCCACCAAATATGCTTCTTTTCTATCTCTCATTTTGGACATCTTTTCTTCCCATAGGCTTGGTTGAAATCTAGGGTGAAACTTTGTCAAACGTCCACCCTTCCACTTAGGTATGTCCTCCATCATAACTTCCTCTCGCAATGGCCTTGGTTCATCCATGATTGTCAAGGGTGGATTTGCCTTCTTTGCCTTCTTTGAAGGTCCAGCTTGTTCTTTCCCAGATCGTCCCATCTGCACACATTAAACCATAAACAATCAAAAGAACCGCTTAATCAAACCAACCTATATAACTAACGAAACAAGTGTGGAATAAGCACCTCGCCACACTTGCTTCATTGCATGCCATTAGTGGTGGTTACTCTTAGGATGATCATTGAATTGAGCACTTTTAACGAGTTACAGAACGAACTTCAAACCTTAGCACTAGCATAATGCTTTACTATTTTCATTAGATTAGTTTCTCAACAACAATTGATCCACTTTACTCTTTACGCACCATTACATGGGAAATTACATGTTTAATGACCACCACTAAAGTAACATATGACATTTAACATCACAAGCCAACATCAACCATCAACCTAATCCCATCATAACCTTCATAGCTAACAAAGGTTGAGCTACATGTTTAATGAGTACCATTGCCTCAAACATGGGATCTACCTATTGTAAATCTGTTCATACACACAACTAATTACTATCATCATGCATAACTCAACCAAGATGACTAAACTCATGTGAACCACTTAACAAGAAGATATCACACTTCATCCATTCTTACAATGTGGTGAGAAAATCAAACCTTTGTGGTTTTATGAGGTTAGTATGAACTTTAGCACCAAGAAATTCAACCCGGAAGTGAAAAATTCAAACTTTAAAATTTCAGGGTTCGTGACCCACGTGCAGATTTACAAAAACGAGTTGAAATTCGAAGAAACTAACCTTGGATTCTTGTTCCTCTCGAAAAGTTACTCAATTTAGACTCAAGAACCGCTCGATTTGGTTAAGAATCGGGAAAGTTATGGTTGAGAGATGATTATGTGTTCTTGAGAGGGTTGGTGAAGAAGATGAAGAAAAGTGAAGAGAATGGTGTTTGAGGGGTTTTGATCTTATGTGGGTTAGTAATCTGAGGGAAACCAGGTTTGAAAAACATTCAAGAGACCCCCTTGTAGTTACCCTTTTTGTCCTTTTTTTTCGCATTACCTGCTGCCGTAAGGTGTGACCCCACCGTAAGTCACGGTGGGCTTAATCTGCTGTTTGCGAGCTGGCCTCCATCGTAAGACTTCTCCCCACCGTAAGTCACGGTGGGGGCGATCTGAAATTTGTGCTGTGCTGCCGCCGTAAGGCACCCGCCCACCGTAAGTTACGGTGGGCCCTTTCTGTTTTTTTCGAGTCCTTTCCACCGTAGGTTACGGTGGCTTGGTGACCTACGGTGGTTCAATTTTTTAATTGATTTTTGAATTTTTAATTGACGACGACGACGACGACGACGACGACGACGACGACGACGACGACGACGACGACGACGACGACGACGACGACGACGACGACGACGACGACGACGACGACGACGACGACGACGACGACGACGACGACGACGACGACGACGATGATGATGAAAGGTCTGAAGAAGATAGCAATTGAGATTGTAAGGGGTGAGGGGAGAATGAGAGGGCATTGAGGGATTTCTGAATTGATTCGGAGACATCGAGCTCCGACGAAGCTCCGGTGAGTGGTGGTGAGATGGTGCGTGAAAGAATGGTGGAGAGTGATAAGGTGAAAAGAGTATGAAAGAGATGAAACCCTAATTTCGCCATTGTTGAGTGAGCAGTGAAGTGTGAAGAGGGGATAGATATATAATGCGACGGGCGGAGGTCGTCGGCGGGGGGAGGAGTGGATGGAGGTGGTAATGGGACGGGGGGAGGAGTGGATGGTGATGGTAAAGCGACGGGAGGAGGGTGGCGACAGGTGGTGGTGTGGTTACTAGAGGAAGAGCGGTGGTGGTTGGTGGTGGGGATTTCATGGGGTACTTTTGTCATTTTATAAAAAGTTAACTGAATTATTTAACGGTGTTAGTGTTTTGGATGCAAATGAGAACAAAAATGAAACGTTAGGGGGTATATGAGGATTTTTAAACTGTAGGGATGCGAATGGTCAAAATCACCAAACATCAGGTATGCAAATGGTAATTTACTCTATAATTTATTTTGTTAAAAATTGAATATATAAACATTTGTTTAAAAATACAAAAGTTAATTAATAAATTGATTATGCAATTATTAAAAACTGGACGATCACTATCACACTGCTATCACCATTTTTTCTCATCACGGTGTCTATGTGACAAGACTTTTTCTATCATACCCCCTATCACACTCTCAACCACTAATAGTCTTATAGATTATGAACAAACATGAATAATTTATGGACAATAAGTTGGAGTAACAAATAACCAAGATGAATAATCTGGTATACATAATTACATATTCATTGGTCCAATGAATCGTTAATGTCACTTTCAAGCTATTAGGCCATAGAGAGTCGTATAATTTGTTTCTAGTTTTTCTGGATGACACACCAGCGACGCACCAACGACACTGCGTCATCCTTTTTAGTTTCCTCGTTTTTCATATTTTCCAGGGCCCTGTCCTAGTTTTCACCGTTCTCAATTTTTTTCAAATTATTTGTTTTAAATTGTATTTATATTTTATATTTAATAATTAATATTAGCAAATACATGGAAAAAATAATAATAAAGAAAATATTTTTAAATGATGAGGGGTCGCCCCCCAATCTTCCTCGCTTCTTCATGATTGTCTCTATGACCATACTTTAGAATTTAAATATAAGTGGGTGTTTGGGAGTGTTTTTTTTACTTGCTTTTTAACTTATTAACTTTTGAAAAGTTAAAAAGTTATTTTATAATGTTTGGTAATCTGATGATTGTGAGAAAAATATGTTAATTAGTCACTCCATGCTAACTTATTAACTTATTTGATAAATCAATAAGTTAAAAATGACTTCTTAAAAGGAATCCCAAACAACCCCTAAATATAAATATTTTTTAAAAATTAAAGGTAAATAAATTTAATCATATTTTTTAAAAGAAAAAGATATCTTTTTGATGATGAGGCGGTGTGCACTTCGCCTTATGATAAAGAAATCACGGTAGTCAAAAACTCAAAATTACGCTCATCTATATATTTTCCTCATCCGAACTTGACGAGTTGTAAATTTTAAATGCAATAGATTCTAGTAGATGATTTAGAGAGTAGATAATGTAAGTGTAGAAGTAATGAGTAAAAAATAAAGTTTGACGAGTTGTAATTTTTTTTCAAATTATTTCTTATTTATAGGGTATAATTTTCTTTGAAATGTGTAATGGGCAACAGAATCGTTGGACAACGATGAAAAATGGGTGATTGGTGATGCCCAGTGAAAAATCAATGTGTCGGGTGTTTATTTTGCAACCTTCAAGTGGTGGTGCATTATCATAGAGAACATATTACCTAGAGATTATTATAATAACTTAGGAAATTTTAATGATTACCATTGTAGTTTTATATTACTGATCGAGCTATATATATTAGCAACAAGTTTAGATTTTCATTTTAATGATTACCATTCTAGTTTTATAAATAGTTAATCAATATTATAAACCAACTTATGAGATTTTAATTATTCTATAATACAGCGGTACCACTTATTCGATCTCCTCTATTAAGTTTGAATCTTGTTTCCACCGGCTTCTAGCTATAACCTTTGCCACGTGCCTTACACAAGCTGTTGTTTATTTGTTTATTTATTTATTTATTTTTGGTAATCATGACCTCTCATTTTCTTATGAACTCTAAATATATTTCATGACTTACCCAGAGAGCCAAAAAGATATGAACAAGATTAATGCCCAAACATCAAAGCAGTAATCTTTAATTATAATGTGGAATATATATAATTATTACCCATTGAAACCTTCAAGGTTGAAGTGTTCACTTCGCTAATACTGTTTAAGCAACCTAATCATTAACATAGAAACCATTCTAGTTTTGTTTCCATGCGAATGCACCTTAAACATTTAAAAAACACCCCACATATAAAAAGTGTTCGCGAGTCGAGACAAAACCAGATGTCCTTCCGGGAACTACAGTAGCTAATCATCATGTCGAAAGATCCTAGTAGCCGTAGACTATGAAAAAAGGTTAAACATACATACGCTTTTCGTGCTGCTTCTATCCAGAAGTAGAAGTTGAATGTTCTTGGGAGAATCCCATTTTGTCCTTAACAATGGTTTTAAGTACATTTGTTTATGTTAGGGACCACAATCTCACTTCAGGTTTAAAGGAAACAATGCCCAGTTTTTAGGCGTGGTCCTTCACCATGTCTTTATAGCCCATCAAGTTCAATGAATTCTTTAAAAGTAGCTAATTTTCTTTAAAGAATAAACTAATATCAATAGTTGTAACACATATCAATTTATGACTCGTATTTGTTAATTTGGCTATTGAGGGCTTGAGGCATTGGTTGAGAATTTAGGTTATGCTTATTTGACAGAATAATTTGGATAAGACAATATTATTATCTTCATCAGAATTGAGTTTATTAGGTATTCATAGGAGTTATGTTTATTCTGGTATTCTAAATAGTTGATTAATACTCGCAGAGTTTTCATTATTCTATAACAACTTTATCCTTAAGCCACCGGCGGACATGGTTTCATTATTCACAAACCCCATTGAAACATAACAAGTGGTTACAGAGTCTTTCGTATTATTCTTTTGTTTATAAACGCCTCCAAATAACACCCTATTGAATGTATATATATTAAGGCTATGTGTAATACCCGAGTGAGGGTGATTAAAAAGTGTTGTTACATAGGCGTCATACAAAGTTAGCAAGTGTGTGAACATAAAAAGGTGTAATGGTTAGTGAGAATGAGCAAAAAGTAAGAGAGATGTGACAAAATATAATTGAGTGTAAATAAATATAATTAAAAAACATTTAAGCCCCATCACCTTGTGACCATAGGGCTGTTGAAAAACTCGACGCTCGAAACTCGTTCAAACTCGTTCGAAAAATGCTTGGAATTTTGTTCGTTCGATTTCGACTCGGTTTTAAAACGAACTGAGCGGCTCAAAGGTAAGGTCGCTCGGCGCTCGTTCGGTTTCACTCGAATTATTTTTAATTTAGTTTTTATATATTATATATATGTTAATTTATTTAATTGTATTTCTATTTTTTTATTCAATAAAAAAACAAAAACCCTAATCATAAATAGTTTAGGTTAATTGGTCAATTAAGCTAAGTCGTGGGGTGTTAAATAATTATTGAAAATATATATACACATTTTATGAAACCATAACCCTAAGCCCCCACTTCCGTCGACCACCGTCGTGCGACCCTCTCCTCTATTCGCGAACTGCCCCTACAGTGAGCCTGCTACCGTCGTGTCTCTCGTTTTCAAATTTGACAGCCCCTCCCCCGTCGTGAAAACCAACTGCAATCATAATCCCTTAAACCCTTTCGAATGTTAGACTCGTAATCGTTTGTTTTCATTTCGTTCTGTTATTTCGGTCACGTGCGGGTTCTGTTGGCGAAACACGTGTGCGTGCTACTGTAATGTGTATGTATGTACGAATTCGATGCGTGTGCGTGACAGTGTATGCGTGGGTGTGTACTCTATGTGTGCGTGGGTGTGTATTCGAACCAAGCGAAACCGAGCAAAACCGAACGCTCGGTTGTAAACCAAACCGAGTTCGAGCAAGATGTTTGCGCTCAAATTCGTAAATTCGAACCGAACCGAGCGGCTCGGTTTGAAAACGAACCGAGTTCGTGCGAGCCTGCGTTCGGTTCGGTTCGGTTCGTGAACAACCCTGTGTGACCACATTCATGACTCACCTCATCAAACACATGATCATAAGGAGGGGGTGGTGTTTACGTCATAATCAGATGCCACCTCAGCCCTCACAACAGGGGGTCTAAGGATTCACAACTAGGGGTGTTTATAAAATCCAAAATCCAAAAATATCTGAAATCCGATCTGTATCCGAATCCGAATAAATCGATCCGAATCCTTATTTGGATATTCGGATCGGATCACATCCGAATCCGAATTCCTTATTCGGATTTCAGATCAGATTTCGGATACCTCAATTTTTTTATTCTGGTTATTCGGATTATTCGGATAACCGATTAATCCGAATAAGACTTTAACTATGTTTCTAGCCCAACACTCATTACTCAACTATATTTTATATTTTCAACTCAATACACAAGAATCTTTACACATTTTAGTCATAACCCTAAATAATGATACAATGATAGATCGTCGTTCTAGATTAGAGATTTTAATTTTTGGATTTTATACAATTACCTATTATATTTTAATTTTAAATTTGTGCACAAGTTAAATTTTATCTTAGTTTTATAGCTTTTATTGTGATTTTCAACTTATAAAATGCTAAGAATAAAAAATTAGCAAAAAAATAAATTAAGAGAAACAAAAAATAGAAAAAATTTGTTATTTGATTTATTCGGATTATTCGGATAAATCCGGCTTATTCGGATATATCCGAATCCGATCCGAATCGAATTCGGATAGATTCAATTTGGATCGGATTCGGATCGGATAGAAATACACTTATTCGGATCGGATAGGATAGAAATACCCTTATTCAGATCGGATCGGATTTCAGATAGAGTCATGAAATTTCAAATCCGAATAATCCGATCCGAATAATCCGTTATCTGATCCGATGAACACCATCTAATTTCATAGTTAGAATTAAATAATTATCTGAGTTGTTTTTTTCTCATAAAAACAAAGATGATTACTTCATAATAAATAAGTATAATAGTTACATTAGGTTAATTCATTTATGGCCCTAATGATGTAAGGGGTGTAGAATGATGTTATCATGGTTAAAGTGTTAACTTTAATGTATTTAATGCGTTTAAGTATAAGGATTATGTGGAATAAGTTAACTACGATGATTTGGTGTTTTGTAGGTTAAACATGATGATTTAACGTGGTTTGGAGAATGCACATGGGTGATAATCAAAGATCGTGATAGATGAGATGAAAGGGAATTCAATTACGAGAACGCGGCCGCAAAGGGGAGGAAAACGGAGTTCGAACGAAGAAGTTATGAAGAAAACAAGAATCGGACAAAGCTGATTGGCCATGACCTACGGCGGAAACATGACCTACGGTGCAACAGTTCAAGACAAAACAGAATGGCCCTAACATGACTTACGGCAGAAAGCTGACCTACGATACAGGACGTGCTGAAATCACTCATAAGTCGGGAAAATTAGGGTTTTGAACATATCTTTCATTCTAAGTCATCCCCAAGTGTTAGATTCGTCCCAAGGCTTCCCGGAGGCTCCCGGAGGCGATTTCAAGGCTTTTCAAGTGTTTCTAATCATTCGGTTTGATTCTTTAACATTTGATACAATGTTTGCCTTTGTTTTTGATTTGTTTTTCGTTGCCATGTCCGACTAATCCACCCGTGATCTTCTCCGGGTGATTAGGGTTTACACTATGACTTGTTCTTGATGATTTTTGGTTGAGTTAATGTTTGAACACAGCAAGTTAAGCCGAGTAACATTATTTATTGTTTAAAGATTCTAAAATACGTGTGTTGTCTTCAATTCAATTGTTCTGGTGTTGATTGTTTTAGATTTCTTTTCATCTGTAAACGTCAATTTTGGATGGAATTGGGTAATACAAACGTAGGATATGATTCGAGTAGTTCTTTAACAATGGTCTCATTCAATCTATTGTCTTTAATCAAATCAACCCGGTTATGTCTATGTAGCTGTTTTTAACTATCAAAGCAAATCTAAGTTGTAAACCTGAATCCGGAGAGGATTACCTTTTCACATTATTGTTTGCAACTCAATTACTCATAAAGTTCGTTACTTTTCGCAATTAGTCATTTTAGTTAAGTTTTTATAATCAAGCTCCAAACTTTTGGATTTAAACTACACTTTCCACATATTCCCTGTGGATCGACCCGACTTACCCTAGCTATCTTAGGTGAGTTTGGAATCTTATATATTGTTTTTGATTAGGCTTGAAAAACTTATATCACCTAAGACTAATGTAGGTTTTATGGGTTTCTCACTTTTATATATTGAGAGTTTTCCTTACATTATAATCATTTAGATATTTTCGATTTACTTTTTATCATATTAGGCTAAAGCTTTCAGTACAAACCCTAGCCGCCGCCCTCCATTGTTTATGCCCTAAGTCATTAAGGCCACTCCTTCACATTTTTAGTTTTCAAATAGTCATGTTATTGTAGAAACCATAGCCCTCACCACCACTTTAGGTTGCACGCGACTTCTTACCACCCCGACCATTAGATTTTTGTCCTAATTCATGTTACTCATCCAATTTTTGCATCATTGCTTCCTATTTATAACTTCTGTTGCAGACCTTTTCTAGAGCTCATATTTGTAATGAGATACAAAATATTGCTAATCACATTTACATATTCACCAAGGACTATATTTTTTCAAACGGTTGCTTGCCTCATAGTCGTCTACTTTTTGCTAGGAAAACATATAACTCAACACACTCAAGTTCTTTTTCTGGCCTTAACTGATTATATCGTTGATTGATTTCGAAGCTACACATCATAACGTATTCATTTTAGCCTACATGATATTTCTTATTCACTTGTTTTGCTTGCTAATAAATCCTCATGCCTCGTTTGTGTAAACGTATCTCCTGTCCTATTTACTCTTTGATATCCTAAGAACATTTGTTCAACTACTCAAATTACTAAAAAAATAATTGTCTTGTAACCTTTATCCAAGTTAACTATGATTCTTAAGAGCTAGGGACGAATTGGGTGATTCGAACCAGTTTAAATCAAGAGTTCTCTACCACATGTCCCTACTGTCGTCTCCAACAAAAAAAAGAGATGCTCACTTTTGGTTAGGCTACACGAGCTGGTTATGAGGCAAAGACATTTAACATGATCAATTGTGTATGCTCGGTAAAGATATTTAACATTGTTATCCTGTAAAAGCATCAACTGATCAAGCAACCGCTTTATGTGCACTGATTGATAATTAAAAAGAATACTTATCCATTGAATTTTCTATATATTTGAAATCACATGGCATTATTCACTATCTCTATAACTGTATACACATGATCAAAATGACATTTCTAAAGGTAAGAATGAACATGTGTTGGACGTTGATTGCATAATATCATGTTTCACTCTCAATACCCTATTGTTTATCCAGTGATGCAGTTTTAATGTTGGTTACTTGATAAACAGTGGGCCTCTGTCCTAAGTGGTCGAACTCCATTTTCCATCATGTTCTCTAATAGAATTCCCTTTTCATTCGCATTTACATATTTTACCTGTGAAACTTATATCGATAATCATCAACTGGCATTACTTACATTGTACCTGAGCCGCTGGTTGTGTCATGTTTGTTTATTCATGCATCTAGAAAGATATAGGAGTTATGTTCCTTCTTTTGATTATAAGCAGTGAAGAGAGAACTTAAGGTAGACTTTTATATATGGTTCATTTTCATGCTAACATATTCTTCATTATTATCTAATAAAGTGGCAATAAGAAATCACGAATGATTGATGAGCAATTTTTAAATCAAGTCAAGTTTTTGGTTCATCTTCTTTGGGGTGTAGAGTTTAATAGTTTATTACATTATGATTCATTGTCAACAACCCTCGCAAACCTCAATCATTATTAAATAGTCATAATACTAGTCGCCATTACTTATGCTTTCAACCATATATGATAATTAACCCACAATTGCCTCCACTTAGCGCCACATTTGTTGCTGTCCACACATTATTTCCACCATCTCAGCTTATTATAAATCCAGTCCTTTGTAATGTAAACCATATGGTATCTTTATCATGCATTAAAGTTCAATCAACGGTACAATAATTATTATACATATCATGTTAGACTATATTAATTGGATTGTATCATGGAGTCTATTATACATCTCTTAGTCTAGGAACAAATACACAGTACTACTATAGACAATGGAAGATCGACCTTTGGGTTTAGGCACACATGTCCCGTTCTTATGATTAAGGTTCCTCGTTTTGAATATGAGTTCTTCACAATCAAATACTATTAATTCTTTGATTCTTGCATAAGGCCGGGATAATCCCAGATGATACACGACAAAATTGAAATTTGTCGCTTATCATATAAAAGTGAAGCAAAAGTAGAAGACAAGAGAGATACTCTAAAAGAATTGAAAAAAATATTTGTTATTGAACAACTAGTAACAATTCTAGCATTTGTCATCAAATTGACAAATATAAAATTTAATGTGACAACTGATAAATTGATACTAAAGGGCATATAGCTCAATTGTATCAAGGTGTTGGATTGATGTTTGCTCCATGTAGTGAGGGTCAAGTACTTTCAGTTTAGACAAATGACGTAGATAAAGTAGTAGGTTAATGTTGTGAATTTACCGTTCATAAAAGAAGCTAATAATTTAGGAAAGTTGGTAACATGAACTCATGCGGTTCTTACTAAACGAATATTCAGGAAATTTTCAAATCAATTTATGATTTTTGCAAGGCTCTTTTGCACATCTATCACACTCCCACCGCTCTATATAATTTTTTTCACCTCATTTGTATTAGTTGGCATATGCATCTCTCATCTTGTAACTATCAGGTAATGAAAGATTGAATTGATATTAGAACGTTGTGTTACAATGTAAAGAGGAAAGTCTAGAAATTTAAAATGTGTATATGAGCTCATATTAATAAACCAAAAAATATATATATTCGAATACTTTTTCGCAGTCAGAACTCAAAATGGAAGGAAAGCGAAAGCTAAAACTAGAAAAAAACAAGAATAATAATAAGAGATAGATTCAAATACGAAATGTATTTTTGCTACAAAAAGTGAAGTTTTAACCAAAATAATGTAGTTAGAAATTTTATTTACTAAATAGGTGTAGTTGAAAATTTATTTACCAAACTAGTGTATTTTTTAATTTTTTTGTTTTCTCTCTCTTATTTTCCTTGGATACTTTTAACATGATTTTTAAAAAAAATTCAATTTTTTCATTTATAATTTTAGAAATATTGCTTAAATATGAATGTTTTTAGCTTTTCAGGAAAAAAAATTTTATTTCTTTTGAAAAGTTTTATAAAAACGATTTTTAAAATTTATAGTTTTGATATTAAAATAGAGAAGTCTATTATTTCCTTTTAGGAAACAAATTTTATTATTCTGCATTGTTTTTCTTTTTAGTTTGGATTAAATCTAATTATTTATTAATTTACAATTGTAATTTACTCTCTAAAGTATATTTAAATATATAACTTTTTTTGGCTAACCTCTGATAAATTTTTTATTAAAAAGTAAAAACTAAGTTTTATTAAGTTTTCCATTGATATTACAGACGACATTTTCATTTTGTCGTAACTAAAGATTTCACACATTAACTATAAAATATATATGAATTATAAAAAACTAATTATGTCATTATATATTTAAGAACGTAAAATTATATATATGCAAAGAACGTAAAATGAAGTTCTCTTTAACATGATAAATATAGTTATTACTTTGTTTAAGAGAAAATGCATTTGTTAGAAATATTTTACAAACAATACGATTGATCATTCTAAAATAAGTTAAGAAAATATAAAAATATTTTCATTTAAAGCTTACGGAAAACAAAAAATGGTATTTAATCAATCTAATCCATTATAGTTAAAGAAAGGTAAATAATTTTAAAAAATATTTAAATGGAATGATTAAACATTGAAAAAAATGTTTTTATATAACATTTTTTGAAAGAGATAAATACATTTTTGGAAAACTATATTAAAGTTTTATTTTAAGAACATTTCTAAAAATTTAAACAAATCATTAAAAAGTATTTATGAAAATTTATTATATAGGAGAGAGAAACAAAAATGTATAAAAACACTATTTTGGTAAATATTTTTCAAACAATACCATTTTGGTAAATAAGTTTTCTATCTACACCTTTTTGGGAAAAAACTCCAAAAAGTGAGAAGACATAATAAGTAAAAAAAAGTCATAAAAAATATATATCTCACAATTTAAATCGAATTTCAAAAAATAATTCTAAACTTTTGTTCACCTACCCGTCCTCACTAAGAAAAAATAAATAAAAAATAAAAAAATAAAAAATTAACGTTTTTTATTGCGTCATTGTGTCGTAAAAGACAAAATGAAAAATTTTTGTTAATTTTTTTTTTTGAAAGAGGACGACGAGAGAAACAGAGAATCCGAAATACTTTTTTGAAATTTGATTTAAATTGTGAAATATAATTTTTTTTGACTTTTTTTAGCCTCATTGTGTCTTCTCATACTTTTTAGCAAAATACACTTTGTAGAATAAGCTCACCTTTAATAAACCCTAATAATACATTCTCCAATTTTGATCCACGACGTGTAAGTTAAAACTTCTACGAAAATTCCATGATCATGCTATCTTTAATCCATAATCTTCAATGATAATCCATAGTCTTGAATGATCTCATATACAAGCAACGTAGGTGGCGGGGTGCGACCGTGAACCGTGGCGTTACAAAAGAGTGGTGGTGGTTCGCCCAGTGGTTAGAAAACCTTAGTCCTGTTAGAGAGAGTGGCTTAATGGAGAAGCAATATTAAAGGACCTTAGTCTTATTTAAAGAGTATCAATGTAAAATCAACACCTCCTTAATTTTTGTGATTATTTTAATTCCTTAATTTACTCATCAGTTTGTTTTAATAATTGTTTTTATCTTTTTTTTTTTTTGAATCATAGTTGTTCTTGTAGAACAAATGAAAAAGATTCAATTGCACCTTGATTTCAGGCAAACCTCCATAAAAAACCAATCATTTGGTTCGATTTCAATATTCTTAAGTCGGTCGACTGGGTGTTAGATCGAGGAGCGGCCTGAGGGATAACCAACGATAGAGGACTGTAGTCCTAGAAGGGAGTGGCGTGGTGAATGATCGAACGGCCTGATGGACGAGCAGCATCAACAAAAAGAGGCTATAGCATCATGTGTGTATTATTGGGGTTCTATTAAAAACAGACCGAACCACTGCAAACACAACTAATCAGAGCCCAAAAACTCGTCGAAACAAAAAAAGAATTCATATAGCTAGGTTTGTACGGATCGAAATTCTAACTATATATGGTGGAAAAATCACACGGTCAATGGAGAAACGACGTGCTCTCATGCTCGGATGGAAGACGAAGCGTGGCGTCTTCGGAGACATAAAACTGGGTGGCGCCCGACGACGTGTGTGGTGACGATTGGGTGGCAAACTCCTGTGTGGTCGGATCAAGGCAGTGGCGATGGTGGTAGCGGTGAGGCCGAATAGTGTCTTGAGAAAAAAGATTAAAAAAAATCTAGAAATAATTGGCTCGAGTCTAGAAACAAAACTAGTGCCTTTAATTTAAAACGATATATAGAAAAGTGAACAGGAAACGGGACATATTGAGGTTGTTATCAAATGGCAATGGCTATTGGGTTTGTATTTGCATGAAAGGATAGAGAAGAGAGAGGTCCGAAACCTTAAGACTATGAGGAGAAGGGCGTTATAGCCCATGGAATGCCCCATAAGACGCCCCAGAACTCCCAGAACGCCCTCTACATTGCCCCATGGGGCGTTCTAGGGCTTGAAATCCTCCCAAACTTCCTATATAGAACGCCTTGAATGCCCCCATTTTGTTCAATGCAACGGTCAATTTGAAAGTTAAAATAAAATTAAAAAAAAAAGAAAAAAAGAAAAAAAAGGGGCATTCCAAAGAATGCCCTACTCCAACAAAAAGGAAGGGAAAGCTCCACTATCTAGTTGGAGCCACGTGGCGCAAGGATATGAGTTTGAGGCTTCCTTAGAATGCCTTGTTCCTCATAGTCTAAGGCTCCGATACTCTATTAAATAATGAAACATTAAATTGATATGATTGTCTTACGGTATATAAAGATCGTAAGAAACTCTAAAAATATGTGACTTTGAACTTATATTAATAAACCATGAATAATAATATATTTTAACACTAATAGCTAAATTAAGAAAGGTAATATAGAATTTAGAATGTTAAATACAGTAAAAGTCTTCTTTTGTTTGGCTCACTGCCACTTTTAAAAGTTTGCCGACTCCACTAATCCTCTTTTTATATTAAGTAAAGTACTGATCAGAACTCTAATCAAATCCAACTTGCAAATCCAACACAATAGATCAATTCTTTCATACCATCCACTATGAGTTGCACTAACACTACATGCTTCTTCTGCTCCATGGAAGAGCAAAACATGGTGATCAGGAGTTCAAGAATCAAGAAATGCTTCAAAGAAATACTTTCAATCGACGCGCAAGAGCGCATACTCATTCTAAGTGCTTTATGGAAAATTTCCATGAATCAACCCGAAGATCCTGAGTTTCCTTCTCTAGGCATATTCAGATGCATGGTCAGCTTGCTTCATAAGAGCATCCATGACAGATCATGGGTTCTTGATGGTCAAAACATTTACATCCCATATTATGCAGCCCATATTGTAGGATCCTACACCATGAATAGCTTGGATTTTGCTGAAAAAGCTGTCGAATCTGGTGTTATTCCTCCATTGTTGGATCTTCTAAGAGGAAATATGAGTTGGGTGGAGCAAAGAGTTGCAGTTAGAGCTCTTGGACACCTAGCAAGCTATGATAGTACCTTTGAAACACTCGCGGTTCATGAAGAAGAGGTGGTCAAGCTAACCATGGGTCTAGCTTCAAGGTGCGGTGAGTTAGTCTATAACGAGTTTGTAGCCGTTAAGGACACAAACCTGAGGGTGAACTATCACAAAAACTTGATTACTAGAGGGCTTGGAGGGTTAGAAATGGAGAACAGAAAGGCTGAAGAATGGGCTAGTCAAATCCAGTGTTGGTCTCTACACTTACTAAATTGTTTTGCCATTAGAGGTAGATCAATAGATCTAATATGCAATCAAGATTTCTTGAAAGATTTGAGTTCAATGTGGGGTGGGCTTGTGAATCACACATCACCTTCTGGTATAGGTTTGATAAGAATCTTGTGTTATACACAAATTGGAAGAACAAAAGTTTCTGAATCTAAAGAGGTTGTTGAATGTATCTGTAACCTCTCAAGATCTTCAGATGATTGGCAGTATATGGGGATAGATTGTCTTTTATTACTTCTTCATGACATGAACACAAGGTACAAAGTTCTTGAAATTGCATCGTTTCATTTGTTAGATCTAATTGAGCTTAGAAAACTAGGAGAAAGATCAAATCTTGGCCACAAAATCACAAAAGCACTGCTTATTGACTTCAGGAATGGGAAATCAAGAACAAACAACCCTGAAATCGATAGACGGTTAAAAGAAATATGGGTTACAAAAGTCCATAAGAATAGAACAGAAAGATCAATGTCTGATGAGAAATTTGAAGAGAAAAGAGTCCTTGTGAATCTTACGAAGCAGCAAGCGAATCATAGTTTTTGGTTGGGTGATATTGAAACATCAGTAAAGAAATACACAGAAGGTTTAAAGTTATGTCCCTTAAAACTAAGGAAAGAAAGGATTGTGCTTTATAGTAATAGAGCTCAATGTCATTTACTTCTAAATGATCCAGATTCCGCCATATGTGACACCACACAAGCTCTTTCAATCTCAAAACCTGTGAATTCTCATGCCAAAAGCTTGTGGAGAAGATCACAAGCTTACTACATGAAAGGGTTGGCTAAAGAGAGTTTGATGGATTGCTTGATGTTCATCAACGCTTTTGTTAGTGCAGATAAGAGAAAACATGCAAAAATCCCTTACTATGCAGTTCATATGATCAAAAAGCTAATGGATTCAACATGGTTTTTTGCATCTGCGAAGGCAAAATTATCAAACGAAACAAACTCGTCTAGTGATTATACTAGCAGCAGTGAAGAATTCACTAAAGATGAGTTGTCAGGTATGGGATTATTTTGAGTTTGTTTAAGAGCTAAAAAAAAGAAACATTACTTTTGACTTATATGATCAAACCTTGATAAAACACTTGCAATATTACTAATTGGAATAAATAATCAGCAATCATATATGACATCAAAAGTCAAGCATGTATCTTTCTATCTAAGATACACTCTTAATAGTGCAGCTGAGCTTCTTAGTCGGGGTTATGAAATTCTTTTCTTAACCAACCATAAACTAAGAGGTCCAAGTCATTGTACCTTTAAAAAAATCGGGTTTTATATATAAAAACCGACAGCAGACGTTCTTGACCCTTCCCAAGTTCCGCCCTTGTTTATATTGAAATAATCAAGCAAAAAACTTTGTTTTCAAACTTTTTGCAGGACTTCATACAATTCTAGAGGATCCAGCGATCAGAAAAGACAACGATGCTACCAAAAGAAAGACGAATAAATACGTAAAGCAAAAGGGTCCATTCATGGCTCTTTCAATATAACAAATGTTTAGGTATGCATCAGCAGGTCAGAAAAACATTAGTGGTACCCTTTTCTGTTCTACTTTATTAGTTACATCTGTACGGAGCAGCTTAATTAGGATCAAATGTTGATTTTCAAATCAATCTAATTACAGTATTTTATGATCAACCTGAGAGTTTTTTTTTTTTTTTTTCTACACCTCCCATCACTATTCATATGCGCATGCATGTGAGAAGGTGGTACAAAGAGGACCACAAATCCATGATAACTACACAGATTGAAATAATCATTTTGCTTTGATGGCCATAATCATATTTTATAAAAGCTTAATTGTTTAAGTAATTAAGATGGGGCTTTCTACAATTACTTGTTATGAATCTGGATATCTACAAGTCCCAACATACAGTCACACATCCTTTGCACATCCATTAACTCACTAGGGTTGCAATTTGTGTAGTGTGGGTTATTGCATGAGGAGTAACTAACACCTAATCAATTTGAATTTGGTTGGTGGATCATGCAGATTTTGTAGATTATAGATTGATGGATATGTATTCTTGAATTTTCAATATGATAAACAAGAAAAAGCAAGTTATTTTATGTTGTGAAAAAGCATAATTAACAGTAATAAGCCAAATAATTTCCTTTTGTAGTTGAGAAACTAACATAATGTTTAGTTGAAATAACATAATGTTGAATTAGATTTTGTATGTCACTTAAACCATTCACACTAGGTTCTCTATATATATGATTATATGATTATGTGCCTTGTATAATAAGGGGTGGTTGTGAATGGTTGGTTGTGGGTGGAATAAAGAGTAAATGTTATCGTGAACAGTGACGGAGCTTGAATATTATCGTAGGGGGGCGGGGGCAAAATTAATATTTTTACGGGGGGAGGGGGTGAACTCGATATTTATATAAAAATTTACACTATACACTACCAAACTAAAATTTAACACTACCGACGAAAAAAAGTGGGGTGGGGGGGGTGGCGCCATACTAAGTTACAGTGTAATTGTAAAAATTTGAACAAGGAAGCTAATGTGAATGCATTTAGCATGCATTTAGCATGCATTTAATATGCTTAATAGTTGTTTAGTTAGGTTAGCAGAAATTCTACCAACTAAAACTCCTTTAACATAAGTACTTGTTGATTGTCACCATACTAAGTTACCGTTGATCATCAAAGTTGCTGCTAGCTGGTACATTACACGTTGATTGCCAAGTTACCGATGACCACCACTAACATAAGTAATACTGAGCATAATTATAAGTGATCATAGCATATTTGCGAGTTGATGATCCATTAATTAATAATAAGTTCTTAGTACGTAATGTTGAAACTATTAATGAACCAAACAATTAGACTAAATCAAAAGCTATTTACAAAGGCTTTCTATGGTAATCGAGACCTACTACTCCTTGTAACCCCTGCACGTACGATGCCCCATTGGAACATCATGGCCGGTCTAGGTATTTCGCCCCTTCATGAACCACGAGATTCAATTCATTGATTGCAAAAATCAAAACAGTCTTGAGCAAACATATCTACCATTTTGAATCAATATTTGTTTAGATTCTCTTTGATCTTAAGTAAACTCAACTAGTTAAAATTATTTGATAAAATTATAATTACCAACATGTGAACCAGGTGGTGTTCAAGTGAATCGTAAAATAAACATGTGACTACAAGAATTCAAATGAAACTTATGAATAAAATAAAACTACTAAACAATATTTACGCAATAAAATCACTAAAGTTTTAATGTGCTTTACGTTTTTCCTATCATAGAACAATAATATTAATGCTATGGAATTTACCAAATACACAAGAGTGTCATGTTATATGAAATATTTATGCAGCATTACTTTCCATGCAATACTTATAACTTACCTATTCTTATAAATCCTCGAGATCCTCCTTCTAGTCCACCAAGAACCAACATTAAACCGAAGCCGAGACACCATCCCCAAATTGAAATCAAACATCCCACGAGCCCTATCGTTGTTAATACCATTGGAATAATTAAATACGTTGATAATTAATTAAGAAGCCGGCCAACATTTCCCTAACAACCATTGAATAGAAGAACATCAAATCAAATGATTAGAACTGAAAATTTTAATCCCTAAATGTAACAAAAATAGATTACATTGCTTGTATTAATTCCTAGCAAGCAGAATTCAAATTCAAAATCCGTTTTCTCAATCTCTACCATCTCAATTGCTACTATACTTATATGAGTGCATCCGCAATCTCCTTGCTAACCCTAATATGTATCAGATAAAAGGCCTCTTAAAATTTGAAAGCGTAAAGCAACTACTTAATTTAGTCTAAAAAGAAAAGAGCCAACCTACTCGATCTTACAAAATACCATAATGATTAGGGATGACAAAAGGTCTAGTATGAGATGGATATTAAAAAATTAACCACCCATAAACATCTTTACGCATTACTTGATACGCATTAATTAGTTTCAGGTCTAACAGCTACTCATTAGCGGACTTATATGGTTAAAAACTACTCATTAGAATGCTCACTATCTAAAACCCATCGCAAAAAGCAACTTCAATTGTAAAGCACTCAACAACATGTCTAACGATATATAATTCTAATAATTCTATTTTAGATGCCCATCTCATTATACATTTCATACGTTATAGCTTTTTGATTTCCGGTGAGGTTGAGACTCATAAATCATTTTAGTCCTCGTAATGATTTACAATCTAAAACTTGCAGGTTAGAGGTAGACGAATTCTTTCGACTTTTGAGTAATTCTTCTAGAAAAGGGGAGTGCCACCTCAAAAGCTACAAATGCATGCAGAAACAATGGTGGGCTAGCTAGGGTTCGGTGTATTGGCACCAAGATGCTTGATCAATTGGAACAAGTAATGATTTGTTATGTTCTTTATAGGTAAACCTAATCCTAGGTGTAGGCTCTTTGTATAATGACAAATCAACAAATGACACATAACTACAAAAATATGAAAGCTTTTTTCCTTAAGAAACGCATCACGTAGCTTATTTAACAATCTGTGGGACACTAAGGACAAATATTGTTAATAGATTTTGTAATTAATAATTAAACTAGCAGTTAAGGCCTATGCATAGCAGAGACAACATTAGAGGCAACATTTAACCGTAAAAAAGTAATATGGAAAGATTGATGAAAATAAGTTTATTAATTTCCCATGTATTACGACGGAAGCCTAGATGATATTGAAGACTTAAGATAAAAAAAACAGAACCATAAAATATACCTATGCTAAACAAGAAATAATAGTTAAAAAGGATAGAACAAATTTATTGTAAGGCCCCGTTCCCGGGAAACCTCACAGTTGGTTAACCATAGCATAAAATCAGTTTAATAACAAAACATTGCAGCGGAATTAATTAGGCATTCATTTAAAATGTAGAAAACATGTCATGCCCATACATTTGTCTCTTAATTGTAAACAAAACACAATACTTGTTCTTAAAATTACAAATAAAGTTTCATAAACAGAAATGCCATCCGTAGATTTCCAAGTAGCTTCACGGTGTCATCCTCAGCATCAGCACTTACCTGCCAACTATTATGCATAAAAGTCAGCTTTGCTGAGTGAATTCTAGTTTTATATAAATAAGAAAATATAACTTTATCCTTCATATAATGACCACGCATACGTAATACATAACATTTTCGTCATAATAAGCATATTCATTATCTTTCATTCTTTCATTATGTTTCACTTCATCATAAGCGAGATTGCACAAAGCAAGAGCTCCATGTTGATCGACAACGAATGTCGATCCCTGTCGGTACACATGAAAACGGTAGCTAACCCCCGACAGTTGATCCACACTGCAAGGCACATAGCCTGCTCATGAATACAGATCCATCATCATACATCAGACTCACATATGTGAAGTCTATCATAGTGCTTGCAAGACTTTTCATTATCATACGGGCCCAGGGTAACGTTCATTTAGTTTCACTTTTCTTTAATATTGTCTTCCACTTTAGTTTATAATACTTAACTTAATTCGTACTCAGCATACCAAGTACTAGTCGTCATAACACATAACCGACCCTTCGCGGGACAGCGGGGGTTCGGGGGCGGCAGCCCCTGATAGCGGGGTCCTAGGGGCAGCAGCCCCTAGTGGGGTCCAAGGCGCAACGCCCCTGGCTGGGGCCGGGCTGCCAGGTCAGCGCGCCCGAAAATTATTTTGAGCTATTTAAATGTCACATTTTACTTTAGAAAAATGTATTTTCTTGTTAAAACACCTTGAAATCCTTATCTCGAAAACCTTATGTTTGCTATGCATAATAGCCCCAAAAACATGGAAAAACATTTAAATAAGGGGATCTAGAACTTACCTGAACTTATCCAAATAGCTTAAATTCTAAGTCACTTAAGCTATAGTCTGAATACTCGAGCTGCACGAAAGTTAATACGCAAAAACGTCATTTTCTTCACAAATTCGCTGACAGTTTCGCTGGTAGCTTCGCTGGCAGTTTCGCTGGTAGCTTCGCTGGCAGTTTCGCTGGCAGTTTCGCTACCAGTTTCACTGGGCAGTACTTCTGCCAGTTTCGCTGGACAGATTCGCTGCCATGAGCGCCCAACTTTCGTTGGAATTTCCTAGTTTTACAATGTCTAAGGGTCAACCTGGGCACTGGCGAACTTATCAACGAAACTGTAGTTTCGCCCCAGCGAAACTGTAGTTTCGCCCCAGCGAAACTGTAGTTTCGCCCCAGCGAAACTGTAGTTTCGCTGGAACTTCTCCTAGTTTCGCTGCCTAGTTTCGCTGGATGAGTGCACAGTTTCGCTGGATCGGGGCACAGTTTCGCTGGATCGGGGCACAGTTTCGCTGGATGCATATCAATGACGAACCAGCCCGTTTTTAACCCAAAATCTTAACTTTTTACGTCCAAATCCTTGGTTTACCTTCCATGAAACCATTTCTAACCTTTTTATATGTTTTCATACGTAAAAATTCGACCTTTATGTGTTTCTTTGAGACTTTTAAAACCCTAAAACCCTAGAATCCGGGTTTGATCTACAGAAGGCATTAGAGGTCGATTCTTACCTGGTTTTGTTGCCTCTTTCTTAGGATTTGATGCTCCAATCACCCAGACCTTCAATTTTTCAACCCTTCAAGCTCAAATCTTGAGATTTCACCACTTTCTCTCTCTACTTTCTCTCTCTACGAATTTGGTGGCTAGGGTTGATAATGTTGAAATGAATCTGATCATGCATTGTTTAAGGGCTGATTAGGGCCCTTAAACCTACCAACACATAGCCCATTAAGGCTAATTTGGTCCATAGCCCACCAATTTATCCTTATTTCTTAAATTAACCCTTAAAAGCCCATTATTATTAAATGGCTTGTCTTCGGGAAATTTCGGGGCGTTACATTTATATATATGTTTCAATTTCGATGAAATAAATAATTTAAAAATAGGAAAATGACCCATCAACCTCGGATATTGAGATATAGTATAATACCCAAAAAGGTAAATTACGAACTCAGTCAAGATTATAATTGTTTGGCTCATATAAGTTAGCCGGTTGAAGGCTTTAGCAATTTTGTTCGAGTTCGTTGACTCGTATAAATGTTGTTGACTCATATAAATGCTCAAACCAAGTTTGAACCAAAGAAATCGATTTGAGTGGCTTCACGATCTGATTTGACGTACTTGAGTACCTAGAATACTTTTAGTGGGGAATAAAAGAAGTCATATGAAGAACCGTTTGGGTCAAATGGGTCACGTGAAAATGAATGTCTTTTAAAACTAAGGTTACAAAAAAAAACGAATCCAATTTTAAGGGATCAAACCTATATGACTTAAGGAATAATATAAAAAAGAGGAAAAAATATTTATATTAAATAAATCAAAATTAATAAAATAAATAAATAAAAATGAAGTAGAAGAACTCAGATTCCAAATGAACAAATTCAAACACGAAAAGGATCTTTCTGATTCTCGAAGAATGAGGGGCATAGGGATTGATCGAGAAAGATCTCTTGTTCTTATTATAAGATCGTGATTG
Source organism: Flaveria linearis (assembly GCA_024085815.1). Lineage (NCBI taxonomy): Eukaryota > Viridiplantae > Streptophyta > Magnoliopsida > Asterales > Asteraceae > Flaveria > Flaveria linearis. The sequence continues at coordinate 10,681,240 of CM044007.1, read as the reverse complement.
GATCCGCATATATTTGATAAAGAGAATAATCTTCTCCTTTAAGAATAATCAAAAACAAAAAGTGATGAAAAGGGTGGACAATTAGCTAGAGCATCGGATGTTATAGCGAAACTTATTACAAAAGAAGGGAAATCGGCCACATTAAAATTAACTTCTGGAGAGGTCCATTTAATATTCAAAAACTGCTCAGCTATAAAAAATTTAAGTAAAATGGTTGCTTGATCATCATTTTTTATCTCTTGTTTAATCATTTTTTTCCTCCCAATATATTAGAACTTCAAATCCAAAGAAAATTAAATAAATGGTCCCTATGGTTTGATCAAATTGCATGATTGACCCTAGATTTTTAAAACTTTAAAGTCAGTCCTAAATTTTGAGGTAGAGTTGTTAATTTCAGATAGTTTTTAACGAAAAAATGATGTTATGTCTGAAATCATGTTAGGGTAGCATTGTCTTTTCGCTTAAAAACCTTCTTTATACTACAAGGAGGGTTTAATGGAAATCTAATTTCGATCTTCCTACAATATATCCCTCTGGTTGCACAAACCAAAGGATTCAAATAGATGCTTATAAAGTACATTGGTGGCTTGCACCGCCATCAAGTCAGCGTTTTCTATGGTGTGGTTTTCCATGACTTCCTGGACTCATATTCACCTTTTGTAGCATTTAGTTCATTTGCATCACTGCTGCCATATATGAGTTTCTTACCGGTGACATTCCTCGCTACATATGTTTTTCCTCTTGCGGTTCCAACACCATTGCTATCATCACCGCACCTCCAGCACAACCATGGTCTTTATCGCCTCCTTTGCCTTAGATTCTGTAGTACCCCAGATTAAAATTAAAAAAAATCAAGGACTTATGGACCGTAAAATTGGGCCCTTATGGGTCGTAACTTTGTGGTTAAGAATCTGGAACCGACCCACGGATATGGTTAACTCAGTGAATGACATATGGAAGCATAACAAGCTGTAAGGTTAAGGCAGTCAGTAAGAGGCAATATAGGATTGTTACGGGTCGTAACAACCTTAGCCTTACAACGATGCCTAAAGAGTCCGATAAATAAAAAGTCTAGGTTTTACTTGTTTTCATCACTTCAATTCAAAACCATTAAGTATTAAGCTCTTTTTAAGTTATTTTCCAAGCCATAAGAGTCGTCGTAATCCATTGTAACCACAAGTACATTATAGGTTTGTTTTAGTTTCTTACATTCAGGTCCAGATCAACAGGGTTTAAGGAGCCATAAGTATGTTACATAGTAGGTAACGTGGTCCTAGTTAGGTTATGCATAGCTTGATTAACTATACTTAAGCAATGACTAGTCACTTATTTCCTAATCTCATTCCCAGTTATACATCTAAGCACATCTTGATAATTCATAGGAATGAAGTTCCAAATACTCTCATGAACTAGATCCAGACTAAACTCAGGTGAGTCGTCATGATTGTTTTACAAGTATAATATACTCTACTGGTCAACTAGTAATAATGAGAATGCCACTATATGTCACATGTTTATGGGGTTAGGTATGAATCCTCATATACTTAATGGGGTGTGTTGATGAGTGGGAAGTTCATAAGACTAGGGTTTGAGACCCAATAGCAAATATATTCCCATAATGTAATGACAGGGGGACATAGTTCATTACTAGTGTTGTTATAGGAGTGAAGGAAATCACAAGGCCCTTGAACAAAATATAACCCGGCCATATAATGATGCATAATAAACTTACTACTTTTAAACTGTGATTCGTGAGATTACTAACATTAGTTGACGTTGCTTTAGTATACCTGTGTAGATTGTTAATAGATGTGTGAGCTGTAAGAATAGTCATCCTCAGTGGGCCTTGGAACGTATGATTTTGTAAACTTTCTTTGTAAAAACTATGTTGTAAACAAATTATGAAATGCAATGAGATTTACTAGTTGTTGTTTTTGATGTTATCAATTGTGCATTTCATCTAGCCTTATGATGGGTTGTTACACGTTCTTCAAAATTTGGTATATTTCTTTCATAAATTAGTTAATTATTTTAATTTACTATGTGTGCATTTCTAGCTGTAGATTATTTTCATTGAAGTAATAGTTATTGCTAGCTAAGTTGTGACTTTTTAATGTATGTTTGACCTAAGATTGTGTAAATGTGTACATAAATAGATATTTCTGATTCTCGAAGAAAGAGGGGCAAATGGAATCGAGAAAGATCTCTTGTTCTTATTATTATTATTTCTTTCTGTATGTTATGATAGGAGTTGCGAAAAAACTAGGCAAAGGGGGATATTTTACAAGTGTTTGTACTTTGGATTTATGTTAATCTTGTATACTATAATCATTTGTGTATTGATTAGGTTATGTAAATTGGTTTTGTATTTATAACCATACATGACTTTTGTTTATGGAAACGTATAATGTGGACATTCACAAAATGAGAATTAACAGACAGAAATAATTACACAAATGGATAAGGTGCAAACGATTTCTTGAAATTTTATTTTTCTAATCAAAGATATGTAGAGACGAAAAGAAAACTAATTATGGAATCTATTTGCGGAGTACGATGCCCTAATTTTGGAGCATGAAGAATGGAAAGAAGTGAAGCTTTACTCGTATAAACAAGGGTTAGGTAATTATAACAGTTGGTGTAATCGTAAAAAAGAACATGACTTCATCACTCATCATTATGTCCAATCTTCTAATAATGTAGAAGATGATATTGATGATTGATCGGGTAGTGAAAAGTCAATGTTTAAATCATTTATTTTCATGTTTTACGTGTTCATTTATGAGAAATAGAGTTACTTTTGGGATATTCTTGTGTCTGTAAGTTAAACATGAAATATACAAAGAAGTTAGAAGGAATGGAACGAAAATCGAAGCTCGAGAGGTGGAAAAATATAAAAGAGAAGTTGCAAGACTATAGTAACTCAAAAAAGATATAACTTGATATAAGAAAAGAGTTACGGGACCCATGACCTATCAACGGAAAGATCTCGAAAAGTAGCAAGTGAAAATAAGGTTGTTGTAAGGGGTGGCGCCACCAATGTTGTCCTAGGAGCCACCGACACCATTCCCGTTAGTAACAAATGTTGAACAGTAGATTTCAACACAACTGACGTTGGGAGGAGCCACCGACGCCGGGCATCACGTCTTGGTGGATTTTGACATAATTTGAGAGGTTTTAAAGAGAGATTAACCTTAGTTAGAAAAATACCTCTCTAGACTGCAATCAAGGACGAAAAAGCCACCATCTTTAACCATTCCAAAGATTACCAACATCAAGTTCATCCGGACTCACGTGATCAGTTACATTTGTGTTGAATAATCAACGATGATGCAAGATTAAATCAATTGTGATTCACTTCGGGGGATTGGTTTGTGCAAGTTTTTGTTTTTCTTAGTTTGCAATCGAGTTTTGAGATTGGATCTTGACCTTTTAAGTTCTATTGGACTCAAGTCATGATTTGATTATATAAACAACTTGATTATGTTTAATAGTTTTCTATAACTTTGGTTTCCTTTAAGCATTGTGTGATTGATTATTAGAATTAGGGTTACATAATTCAAATCGGTGATTGTGTGAATGAAGTCCGTTAAGATTTAATTCATTATTGTCACTTAGATCTTATCATGTGTTGTTCATCGATAATGACCTCTCAATAGGTTTCACTACAGAATGTAACTTTGGTAAACCAGAATCCTGAATGGGTTGCTTTTTCTCCAATATTGTTAAAAAATTGAACTTTTATTTGTTTATTTTATTATTTCTCAAATCAATCAGTCAAGCAATTTACTTTTTAATTTTAAATGTTTTTATGTTAATCGTTATTAGCACTTTCCAGTGATTCATTGTGGTTTCGACACCCTTTTTACTCTTTACTATTAAGGGTGATTATGCACTCTTTAATTAATATTTTTGACCAACCACACAAAATCGATCAATGGTTGCACCAAAATGGTGACAAATGCCATTGCTTATATGATGTCAAATACGTCAACATTAACTAGCTAACGATAGAAGATCAACCTAAACCATTAGTGAAGGCATACTTTGACATGCTACAAGATGCCGTTAATCGTTTTCTAGGATGGTTGAATAATTATCAAACAAGAAACTACAAGTAGACTATTCAATTAAAAAACATCTTGCAAAATATATGAGTCGATTTATAATCAAGTACTTCCCATCATTAAAGATATGCACTACACATTGGTGAGAAACTATTAAGTAACTTTTGACCGATTATTTTATGGCAAGGAAGACATACATGATATTTACTCCTAGGCTTGAAAGACTTTGTAAGTCAAGGAAGACAATTTAGTGATGCAGAACACTTAATTTGATATTTACTCCTAGGCTTGAAAGGCTTTGCAAGTCAAGGAAGACAATTTAAAATATGACCTGACATCACAATAATCAAATGAAACTAGGTGTGATGATGCATCATAGTGATGGTTAGGCTTGAAGGCATTTGTTATCTGTTAACCATTAACATGTTATCTGTTAACCATTCAAACTTAATGTTATCTTTTAACTATTAAAAGACTATGAATCACTAAAATACTATGAACCATTAAAAGTAAAAGAAGTCTTTGACCATTGAAAACTTACCAAAGACCCCTTATATGGGTATGGTCTTCTCACAATACAAACGTGTTTCTTAATTTGTAGGTGTGAAGCGTTTGCAGGTAAGCCATCACTAATTATATAACCCCATCAGTAATCTCTCAGAGTCAGCCAACTTGGATATATAGAAGACTAAAATTCAACTATCATGTGACTAATACCAATCGGTAATAAGTTATGTATATTTCTTATTCTTCGTAGCATTACTCCTCCTCCTCTCTCCGCTCTTATTTCCCCATCACCACCAATCTCCGCCTCCGCCACCGCATTCCATCATCAACCGCCCTCTGCCGCCCCAACCCGATTTGTTCATCACAAACACCTGTAACAACACTCTACCTAGAGGTGTACAAATCGTTTTTTTTTTTTTGCCAACCTAGTTCAGTTTTTAAACCGGACCGGTTTTTTTTAGTATGTACAAACCCTTTTTTTCATACCGGTTCGGTTTCAAACCAGTTTCATCAAGAATCCTCAAACCGGTTTGACAACCGATTTTTTTAGAAAAACCGGTTTTTATACTAGTTTAACCGGTTTTTTAATTTGAAACCAGTTTACAAACCAGTTTTTGGTGCCAGGTTTCTAACCCGTATACAAACTGTCGATTCGGGTCGGTTTAGAAACCGGTTTGGCTCAAACCGGTTTTTTTCAAACCGGTTCGGGTTTTTGTTTCGGGTTTTTTCCCCAAACCGGTTTTTTACACCTCTACCTCTACCCCTCTCTTTGTTTACACACCCTCTCCACCTTCCCACATAACCTCCACCAAAACAACCACACAAGACTCCATCATGTCCTTCAATACACCATTCAGAAAACCATTAACTGTGTAACTAAAGGCCGCACCGTGATCATGACCTCCCCAAATGTGGATGTTCAAGAACACGTATGGGTTAACTGCGTTGAGTTGTTGCATCAAACTGTATATAAACTCCAAGAATCGATTAAACAGTAATTAACCGTGCTCATAGAGGTAGAACAAGTTATGATACGATGAAGACGAATGAGATGTAGAACATATATCTAAAAAATGTTTTACATCATCAAATCAAAAGTTTATTTTACGTCAAACCGGTCAAAATATTGCACTCTGGCTGAAAACTATATGTTAGTGTTAACACAAGCTACATTTTACATTACATGAACTCAAGAAGCAAAGCTTCAAAAGACATCTGTACAATGTACACTGAATCACACAAAACTTCCTAAACAAAAAGCTGATGGAGGGTGTCAAAATGGGATGGGGATGAGAGCACTAAGCTAATAACTGCAGCTATGTGTTACAAAACTAATAGCGGGAAACAATGCTATAGCAAAAACAACATGTATCTTTACCAAGTCGCTAACGGGTAAAGCGTGTAGCTCCACTTTAGATCAAAGAAAATACAACTAAAACTGCACAAGAAGATTATATTACAACGTAAGCCAACATACGAGAAAGACGAGACAAAATTCATGATTTTGAAATGATTGCAAGTACATAACTGGAAAATGTGTGAAAATATATTTAAATCCTCCTCGAAATTTCTATTCTGAGTATAAATACACAAAAAGGGTAAAATTTTAATTCTAAATCCATCAACAATAATCAGTTTAAAATAAGTAATCTTAAACAGCTTAAACACTCGAAAGTGTGCATCTGTCTATAAAAACACAACAAGCATATTAGATTTAAATCCGCAATCCCAAACATCCCCTTGGTAGAAAAGTTAGTAGAAGGAAAGCAAACTCACCAAGCAAGCAAACGAAAATGAGAAACCAAAACATTGTGTGGATGCGCCGACTATACAGCACATAATATTGTGACCTTTGGAATAGTCTTTGAATAGGACCATACCAACCATAGAGTCGTTTATCATAGCGATCATCACACTGTTCTGGGCAACTCTTACTCCTTTCATTGCCTGCATTAACACCCTTTTTACAGAAAACAAAAATAATCATCAGTGACAAATGAACGAATGTATGATAATCACTTTAATAAGAAACAAAGACTCACTCTAGTTATAGATTGGGTGTCTAATGATCTAACATCAGCCTCTTGGCTTAGTTTCCTGTAACCGTTGTTTGGCCACTTCAATATTGAAGCAGATTCCAACGTGTTTAAAAGACCCGAAAAACTTGGAATCTTTCTAGGGGGTTTCTCTACTTTCCCATCAGGAGAAACCTTGTCATTATCAACATTTATCTTCCAAGAACTGAAGTCTGCACCCGCACTTGCTGTTCTTCTGTGCCCTGAAAACTTACCTTTAGCCTCCACCTGGCCACATGGCAGTTAGTGAGACTACATGTGGCGAAATAGGTAGGGAGCGCAGGTTGGATAATGGGTCAAAACAGGTCATTCAAGAGTAAGGCTTAAAAAAGGTCATATTGGGTTGACCCTGGCTATAAATTATTACTGTCATATATCATGAATAAAACTATATTATTTCAACTGTCAACGAATTAATCTTGAAAAAAATATCATGTTCTATGGGTTAAAAATATATCTTATGAGACTTTCACCCCATGTTTCCCTTTTAGCTAGTTTCTACACAAGTTTTAGGCATTAGAGATAAAAGGATAACCGAATCAACCCAAACTGGTTACAATTGCCATTTCGAATAACCACATTGTTGCACATTCAAGTAATCAAATCATGAATTGCTCAAGGAAGTACCTTTTGTTTCCTTCTTCCTCTATGTTCATCATTGAACCGATTTTCTGGAGGTTGTTCAACACCAGGTGATTTTGATCCCGAAAGAAATAGCGCGAGTTCCTTCCTCTCTCGTTCATCAAGGCGCACCCATGGTCGTGGTGGTTTCCCTGCTGAAACAGATGAATCATTCCATGAATTCTCAACTCTGGAGATTTGATTCTCTATTGCATTAATGAAATCACGGTGTCTATCCTTTGTATCATCCCCAGAATTCTTTCCATAACTGGATATAACTGCCCTTTCAAATTCCTCCAACTGCAAATGTTGTACAATAATCAATCTCACTAACAAAAACACCATTCAATCATCACAAACAACGATTTCATCTGAAATCAACAGCAAATTGCTCATGATCTATGAAAGAATTGATGAATAACAATATAATGAGGTATGAATCACCTGCCATTTTGTAGTCCCAATGGCAGTTCGTAAATCTCTACGAAGAGCATCGGAATTCCACACAGAAGGTTCTTTAGATGCATGAATCATTGTTCTATACGTCGATTCCATCCTTCAATCACATAAAACACAAATTCGTAAAACGGATTACATGAAGAACATCATAAACCCTCAAAATTGGGAAAAATGTGATTACCGATCGGCGGATTCTTGAACTTCTTCTGCAGCACGAAAGAACGGATCTCTCTCCCATCGATCCAAATGCGACGCCATATCTATTCAATCGATCGAAGAACAAAACCCCCAAAATCAAACAAGAACACATAAGTCCTCAATTGCTAAAATTCGACAGTAAATAATGCAATTTACGCGCAATTTGAACGACGATGGTTAGATAGATGGATTATGGAGGCAAAATTTGATTTGTTATAGGAATATGATAATATTTTCTCTGTGATTAAGATGAGATTAGCTCTCCATAACCCCAAGAACACGTATGATATGAAGTGATATTTAAGACATAAAAATCACCCTTAAAACTAATCACATATTTGTATCATTACAAGTTACATAGTTGAAACTTGAAACATTATATCCATTCGTTATCATATATTACTATCCAAAAATTAGAGAACAAATGAGTTTCATTATTACTACATTGAAAACTAAAGATAGTGTAATAGTATACTCTTATGGTCTTATAATTTTATGTTTAACTAATCTTTCTTGATTGAATGTGTCGTTTATTATCTTGGTCTTATTTAAAAGTGATTTTGACCGCAAACATTATAAATTCTAATCATGGCATGAATAACATGTCATAAGAACATTCATAGTGGATTTTCCCTTATCTATATATTAACATTAAAATTTACTATTTTTTTTCTTTTTTTAATTAAATAATATTTTTATACACCTTTATAATTATATTTTTTTTTCTTCATTCACAATCACTTTTAAAAATATTAAAATATTTATAGTGACTAAATAGTGATTTTTCAAATATACAATAAACAATAAATATTCTGTTTAGTCCACTCACAACCGTTTACAACCATTTCATATTATATAAAAAAACACGCTTACACATTTGTAAATAATTTACCGTGAACGCTCTAATAACATCATTGTTACCACACACAAAGAACTCCTAGTTGTGTATTCCCATGCCTAGATATCTTCTAATTGAATTAACCCTTTAGAAAAACTTGTGAAGGTGTAAAAGTCATTTCACATGATCTCCTAAGAAATAGAGAATAGTATTGCATCATTTTAAATGCTTTTTATCTTGAATCCTGATATAAGAACAAGTTAAACTTACCACCGGATGAAGTTCGATAACCTTGATAACTCTTTTACCCGCCGGGTGTGGTTGCGCCATCGTTCGTGGCGTGATAAATTATAGATTACAATCGGCATGTCTTGTTTATGAACAAAATTTACATCAATACGTTAAGTGACTCGTATTTTTAACGTTGAATGAAATCATATTATATTTGACACGACTATTTTCCAAACAAAGTTTATGTCGAAACATAGACTTATAATTACTCCGTCTATTTTTCGAACTAAATTTATGTCGAAACATAAAGCAAATGAAAATGTACCAATGTTGGAAAAATAAGTAATAACTGAAGTCATGCTATGTAAATAGGTTTGTTATTTTATAATTTTTAGAACACCTATATTTAGAAACTCAAAAACGTTATTAATTAACATGTCTTGTTATCTAAGCAACATCGTAACTTTCTCACAAACTATTCCCGAACAATAATTTCATTCCGCATACAACAATACAATTTTCATATCATCACCAATTTCACAAACTATTCCCGAACAATTGTTGCATTTTATAAAAATGAAGTTTGGATTGTGTAAACAAGAAAAAGATTAATGAATGAAAACAACGGTTGATGGTGCTTATTTATAAGTAAATAAGTTGATATTTATGAGGAGACATTATATTATATATACATATTAATCTCTTATGTCGGTGGCCACAGTGCCACCGACCTTCACACCATCACCATCTGCAAATAAAATCATCATCATCACCAACAAAAACAAACCCTAATCCCCTGAGTCGATTACAGGAGCTCGAAAAAGAGGTTTTCACCAAACCGGTGCCCTCCCTCCGCGCTCCTCTTCACCGACGCCCTCCCTCCGCCACTCTTCTTCACCGGCGCTCTCCCTCCGGCGAAAAGAAGCAGAGTCGAAGAATCCACTCCAAAGCTTCACAAAATCGATCCCCAGATCTCTTTTTTCAAAGTCAACAAACTCTCAGAAAAAGCCATTTTGCCTTCAAGAGGATCGTCTCTCGCCGCTGGTTACGATCTTTCAAGGTAATCTCAATTGCCCTAAACCCTAATTTCGCGTTTCGTAGGTTTGATTATTTTGCTCAATTCTGGATTTGTGTTTGATTCAGTGCAGTCGAGGCAAAAGTACCTGTAAGGGGTAAAGCGTTGATTCCTACATATTTAAGCATAGTTGTACCAGAAGGAACATACGCTCGAATCGGTAAGATTTGTAGCCCTTTTGTAGTTTTTTCTGTAAAGGGTAATAGGGTTTTGTGACCAATTGGTTGTGAATGTTGTAGCTCCGAGGTATGGTCTCGCATGGAAGCATTCGATTGATGTTGGGGCTGGTGTGATTGATGCCGATTACAGGGGGCCTGTTGGCGTGATACTGTTTAACTTCTCTGATGTTGATTTTGAGGTGAAAGCTGGTGATCGAATTGCACAGTTAATTATTAAGAAGATTGTGAACCCTGAAGTCATTGAGGTTGATGATCTTGATTCAACTGTGAGAGGTGCAGGTGGGTTTGGGTCAACTGGTGTTTGATGCTTTTACAAAATATGCAGTAGGAGGTAGTTTTAGTACTTGATATGATCTTTTTGGTGTAATTTAGGGTTGAAATTGATGATATGTTTTGTTGAATGTTGGTGGGTGTGTGAAGATGTATGCAGTTTCTAGCTTTAGCAAAAGATACCGAGGCCTCTTGTAGCTATAATGAATGCAGTGCAATGTTATTTCTACTTTGTTATGACTCAGGTTACCTGAATAGAATGCCATAAGTTGTTAGCATAAGAAATGGTTGTTACTTGATGTGAAAAGATTTTGTATGTATTATTAAATTTATTTAGTACTGCGACTTATTTTTTGTGTTAATAGGTAAGATAGAGATCAGTCCTCTACTAAAGATAGGATCTGCTGCTCTTGATATCAATTTGCACGAGCTGAAGGCTGAGGTAATTACTTACTTAGAAGGCCTTAAGTCACAATAAACTAACTTATGCGAAAGCATGATCTACACGGTTTAAATTCTATAAAATTAAGTTCCTGAATTATTGACAGCCACATTAATAGAAAGTTAATGCATTAGTTTGCTTATTGGAAGTTTATAATTGTATAAACTTGACCGTCTTATCGTTATAAAGAATTGCTAATGTTAATTTGGGTCCAAGGGTGTTTCAGACATTTAATTAATGGTCAAATACTCCCTAAATTTATTTGCCAGGTCAAAGATTTTATTATTAATAAAAAGGTAATGCATTAGTTTGCTTATTGGCATCTTATAATTGTATATCTTTTCATTTGGTTCCCATAAAAACATCATGGGACTTGCAAATACCCTGCCCCACAATGGGATGGTGAAGATGGTCGGTTAGGTAACAGGTCAAAAAGAGTTGATGGTTGATTGGGTTATTGTTTGTATGTGTCAAATTGGCCGGGTTATTTTGTTCTTTCTTAAAGATTCGTAAACAATAATTTTTCTTAATTATGATTACTAAAACAATGTTATTAAGTTAATACTTAATTTTATTTATATTTTTAACCGTTTGAATTGTTTCTTTTTACAGGATTTGCCTAGGACTTTCCCAGGTCATCCTCCTTTGGATGAGGGCGGTAGAAATGCTTTGAGACGTTTACTCACGGCGTATGCTCGCCATAACCCCTCTGTTGGCTACTGCCAGGTAAGCATTTAACTTATTTGACAACTACCGTTGTATTTTGCAAATATTCTTATAAACTATTTGGGCTAATGGTATAGCGGTTAGTTACTCATGTTCATGTAATGTAACTAACATGCTGGCCATGTGGCTGTCACCTGCACCACCATCGCATCAGGATCCCGCGACTACTGTATCGTCTCACCGCCACCATCATCCACCACTGCAACGGCCCTGCCACTATATCTCCCGCCTGGATGAACCGTTGCCATCGCGCAGCCACCACTGCAACGGCCCTGCCACTATATTTTACTGTTGTATCATGGATAACAAATAAGTTATATTGAAACTCGAAATTCGATATCAAAAAACCACGCTCAACACGCACCTTAGCATACCGCTGCTACCGGCGAAACCCTAAAAGGTTAGCCATAGCAGCGGTGGTTTTGCACTCCCGTGACCTCCTTTTTTCCCGATCTACAACATGCACAACTGTTTCTTGGTCTTCGTTGGTCTTGCTGGTGATGGTCTTCATGGTGTAGGTTTTGATGGTGGTGGTTTTGATGGTGATGGTCTTGATAGTGGTGGTGTAATCACTTCTATTACTCCCCCTCCATTTCTCTATGATACCCTTTTAGGGTTTTTGATTTTGGGTTATTATCCTATATATGAACAAATATGATGGTGGTTTTGATGGTATGGGTTTTGATGGTAGGGGTCTTAATATTAGTGGTTTTGATGATGGTGGTTCTGATGGTGGGGCTTTTGATGGTGGTAGTCCGACTACCTAATCTTAAGTTGGTATTTCTAATGGGCTGTGATGAGTTGATGGGTCTGAGTAAAAATTGATTGAGGACATTATCTAGCGCTGGAAGGGGTGTAGGATGGCAGGTTATTGCCTGCAACCCGCCCTCCGGCCATGATGGAGTCATTTTTTTACACACTCTGAGCCCGACATTAAAGTGGAAAATTGTTGATTTTAATAGTCTCAAACTGTGGTGTCACCGACATTTTGTGGTCGGCGTGGTCCTCTTGGTGTGATCTTGCTGTCTTAGATAGTTGATAGAGTATCGATTTACGGTGTTTCCAAGACGCGCAATGCGCGTCTATTGAAATTTGGTATGGGTCAACATGGGTGGCTTTGGTTATGGCCTATGGGTGAAAATGGGTGGTATTGGTTATAGGTCAAAACGTGTGGTATTGGTTATGGGTCAGTATGAATGGTGTTTGGTATGGGTCAAAACGGGTGATATTTGGTATGGGTCAAAATGGATGGTTTTGGTAATGGGTCAAAACGGGTGATATAGGTTATGAGTAAAAATGGGTGATATTGGTTGTGGGTCAAAACAGTTGATATTTGGTATAGGTCAACTTGGGTGATATTAGTTACGAGTCAAGATGGGTGTTATTGGTTATAACTCAAGCGATTGAAATTTTGTATGCGCTAACATGGGTGGTATTGGTTATGTGTCAAAACGGTTGGTATTGGTTATGAGTCAAAAGAATTTATATTTGGTATGCGTCAAAACGGCTGATATTAGTTATGGGTCAAAACAGATGGTATTGGTATGGGTCAAAACGGGTGATAGGTTATGGGTCAATTGGTGATATTTATTGTGGGTCATAATGAGTAATATTGGTTATGGGTCGTAAACGATTGATACTTGGTATGGGTCAGCTTGAGTGATATTGGTTATGGACAAAATGGGTGATTTTAGTTATGGCTTAAAACGACTGGATTTTGGTATGGGCCAACACGAGTGGTATTGGTTATGGGTCAAAATGGGTGGCATTGGTTATGGGTCAAAACAACTAATATTTGGTATCGGTCAAAACGGGTGGTATTGGTATAGGTTAAAATGGGTGATTAAGTTATGGGTTAACTTGGTGATATTTGATGTGGGTCAAAATGAGTGATATTGGTTCTGGGTCGAAACAGTTGATATTAGATATGGGTTAGCTTGGGTGATATTGATTATGGGTCAAACGGTTGATATTTGGTATTGGCCATCTTGGGTGATATTATTTATGGGTCAAAATAGGTGATATCGGTTATGGCTCGACACTATTGAAACTTGGTATGGGTCAACACGGGTGGTGTTTGTTGTGGTAAAAAAGGGTGGTATTGGAAATGGGTCAAAACGGTTGGTATTTGATATGGGTCAAAACGGGTTGTTAATAGGTTATGGGTCAAAACAGGTCAAAACAGTTGCTGTTCTCTAGAATAACTTGGACGGTTTTCACGACATTGCAAGAAGACCCGCAGCAACGCGCGGGATCCAATGCTAGTTTATCAACAAAATAGTTTCATATGATAGTCCATCTTACAGTCAACTTATGAGAAAATAATAAAAGAAATTGCAAACATTATCAAAATGACGAATTTAAAATGGAGCTACTCTATTACAACTTACTGTCTTTAAGCTACAAATTAATAATATTTTTTGCATGTTGTTTCATGGACATATGTTTATGTTAATCAGCATAATCGTATTTGGATTGTTTCTCTAATGCAAATGCTGTGTTTCATAATTTATGGTAACAGTTTCTCGAAGTTGATGAAAATTCTAGGTCGATCGAGAAGCTAAACTCAATATTTCTCTTCAATACATATCTTAAAAGTTATCTATGCATAATCACTTATATCAAATATAATAACATTGTTTTTCAGTATCTTAAAATAGATTAAAATTATAATTTTATCTAAAAATTATATTATACAATAGTATAGATATTTGTACAAATCTAAACATAGTATATTTGTTCAACAAGTGATATCTTTGCTTTATAATAAAGAATTTAGTGGCAATTAATTGAATAGAACTTTACCGTTTGATGTATATTTTTACTAGGTTAGTACCGCGTGTATTACACGATTTGAATAAATAATATATTAAATAGTTATTATTAAAAATTAATGAATTATAAAATGATCTTTTGATACATCATATGAGTGACATTACGTACGAGTGATGAAACGACGATATTGTTTTTTAAACTTTTGTTTAATTTTGTTTTTCTCAAAAAAAGTTTGTTTTTAAATAAATTGTTTCAAAAAACCGTTTTTTTAAAGTGTCAGTTTTAATAATTTCTTTATTATAACTTTAAAATTTAATTAATTTTATTACATAAGAATTTTTTTTTAAAAAAAAGGTTTTAAAATATATTGTGTGTTTTAGAAGTTTGATAATTTTTTTGAAAAAAAATCTTATTTTATAAAGAAATTATTTCTTTACAAATTGTATTCGTAGATAGATCTTATTTTAATTTAATAAAAAATAATTTTAATATTAAAAGAACTAAATAATATCATATGTAGTTAATCTGATATTTATTAGGAGAGAGAAGAGGGGAAATAAAATTTAAAGACTCTAAAAGGGGCCTACTAAGGAGACGCCCTCAAGGATATTCAGACGCCCTACTTACGGGTCGTATTGATTGTTGGGTAGTCAAATCAATCATTCAAAAACGTAACGGCCCGTGAAGATGTTCACGGTCATATTTTTTCACGGCCATATTTTTTCACGGCCAGTAAAGCTCTTCATGGCCCGTTTGACATTCCACTTACGGGTCGTGAACTTCTTTACGGGTCCTATTTTCACCTTTAATAATTTGACGAGATATATTATTCCTCGTTTTTCGTGTAATTTTGTATTTATTACGTTATTTGATATGACGTAATATTCCTCGATAGTCGTGTAATTTTGTATTTATTACATTATTTGATATGACGTAATATTCCTTGATATTCGTGTTAATTATGTGACGAGATGCAATATTCCATTTCAACTACTATATAAACGTTAGTTTATAAATTCATTTCATAATTCAAATTTCTACGATATAAATTCATTTCATTTCAACTACTATATAAACGCAATATTCCATTTCAACTACTATATAAACGTTAATATTTAACGTTACGATGTCTTTCTGGGATAGCAACTATTTATTCGGTTCGGAATCTAATTATTACCCTAAGGAGGGTTACGGTTATTACGATGAGGCTGCTTCAAACTATTTAGGATAGTTCGCGTTCAATTACGGCGGGAATGACGGCGGCGATGACGGGGGTGATAACGGTGGCGATAGCAGCGTTGATAATGACGGTTCTGGTTCCGGTAAAAGAGGTTTATACGACACGAATCATGTTATAAGATATATCATATTTAATTTTATTTTCATTTTTTTCATTTAGTAATAACTAACTAAAAATATTAAATTGATTAGGTTTTCTCATCTCGTGAAGAATTAGTTGATTGGGCAACTAACGTGGGGCGAGAAAATGGGTTTGTTATTGTCACCAAACGTTCAAAAAGAAATCGAATGGTGTGGTGGTTAAAATTTGGTTGAAATGTGATCGGGGTGATGTATATAAGGGAGCATCTACTCTAAGAAAAAGTGGCACAAAAAAAAACAAACTGTCAATTTAAATTGCAGGGTAAGTACCAGATAAAGAGAGATGGGTGGATTATAGTTGTTGTGGATGATACTCATAACCATGAACCTGCTAAGCACCTGGAAGGACATGCATACGCAATAAGGCTCACCGAAAATGAGCTTTCTACTGTAAAGAATCTGACCGAGCAAAATATTGACCCTCGAAACATTCTAGGCACGTTGAGGGAACAAAATCCCAATAACGTGTCTGTGTTACAAACCATATATAACGCTCGGGCAAAAATTAAAAAGTCTACCAGAATTGGTGAAACCCCAATGCAGGTTTTTTTTTTCTATACTACAACAACATTAATATATTTACACCCCTCACATAGATGAACCGACAAATACCGTCGACGGGTTTTTTTTTATTATGAGCGTGAAGCCAACTTCAGATGGGTGTTAGAGCAACTAAAAGCAACGCTGGAAGAAAAGTGTATGGAGCCCCGTGTTATACTAACCGACCGAGACCTCGCTCTGATGAATGCGTTAGAAGAAGTTTTTCAGAGTGCTGTTCGATTACTTTGCAGATGGCATATTTCGGAAAATATTGCTAAACATTGCAAGGCGAGTTTTTCAAATGAAGAGTGGGGTGCTTTTGAGCATGTGTGGTCGGTACTTATTAACTCTGCAACGACGGACATATACGCTTATAATTACGACCGGCTTTATCGCAGATTGGTGTCCAAACATTCAAGTAAGTTTTCTAGTGTTATTCTTAAAAATATATGTATATTTACATAAAAATAAGTACATTTTTTTTAAATAGGAGTGCTGATGTACCTCAAAAATAACTGGTTGGACCCCTACAAAGAGAGATTTGTGTCGGCGTGGATAAATAAAAGTTATAACTTCGGTCAGCACATAACGAACCGAGTTGAGAGCCAACATTCGTTGTTGAAAAGTTACCTGAAAGCAACCAATAGCACCCTAGATAGATTTATTCCTTTTATTAATAATATCTTAGTTACCCAGGAAATTGCTATAAAAGAAAGTTTTACCAAAAGCAAAATCATGCTTATGGTGCAGCATAATCATGAAGTGCTTAAATTGCTGCGAGGTAACGTTTCTATTGCGGCTTTGTATATGTTAGTTGGTGAGATTAACAGGATAAATCATCTAATTATATCCAAAGAATCATGTGGATGCCTTCTTTTTACCAGCTGTGGTCTTCCGTGTGCTTGTAAATTAAACAATTACTTTCAAACAGGTGAATGTTCTTTTATTTTTTTTTATTTTTTCATGAAAAGTTTTATTATATTTAATTTAATATATTATTTTATAGATCAATGTATCCCGCTCGATGCCATTGATGTTTTTTGGAGGAAGCTAGATTTTTCACCTGCGTATATTGTACGGGAGGTTCAAGTAGATGTACATAAAGAGATGGAGATAGTGACAAAATATTTACTTGTCCAACCCGAAAATGTGAAAAAATCTTTGATTAATATTTTCAAATCATTCATTAATCATTCAAAAACAGATAAAAAACTCCTAAAGTCCAAACACATACACCGGGTCGTCCAAAAAAAGATAAGCAAAAAGAAACAATATTAGACCCCCCCAGACATAGTTCATATGTTCAACCTAGAGAAAATTTTGAAGGTCCGCCAACATATTCAAGTTCGGTGGTGAAGTCAAAACAAGGGTCTTTGCAGCGCAGTCAATCCATGTCTTCGAAATCAAGAGCCAAAGATGGATTATCTCAACAGAGTTCCAAGTTTTCATATATCCCGGGCGACGAAGATAAAAACAATTTTTTTCCGGTTTAATCGCTGGATTCCATCATTCTTTTTTCCGTATATTTCAGGTGCGGATGATGTTTTAGCCGACGGCAATTGTGGTTTTCGTGCTATAGCACTCGCATTGGGATATGGTGAAAATCACTAGCGTTTTATTCGTACGGAACTTATAGCTGAGTTGGATGAAAACAGACATAGGTACGCTGCGATGTTTCCTGATATAAACGAAATAAGGGAATCATTAAACTGGAACGGCTTAAGTGCAGCTCCCTAAAAAAATTGGATGACAGTGCCACCTGCTACAATCCTTATTGCTAACAGGTTTCGAGTGGTTATAATTTTTATATCTATCGGCAACTCCGCTACTTTTCTCCCATTCTGGTTATCTCCTCGTGATATCAGTGAACATCATATAATTTCAATCGCTTATGTTCAAGATAGCCATTTTATTAGAGTTCGATTAGTGGGTGACTATCCAATGCCAATTCCGAGCAAATATTGGTATTTGTACAAAACAGAAAACGTTAATGATTGGGAGGTTATATACGGAAGTCGATTTCAAAAATATCTCGAACTAAGGCCCGTAGACCCGGTTGAACGTATAGATTTAGTATAATTTACACATTTATCAATTCTTTATTGTTGTTGAATTGTAAACATGTAATCTATTATTTATTCAATTCTTTATTGTTGTTGAATTGTAAACATGTAATCAATTCTTTCGTTTTCCAAATAAAAATGCAATAAGAAGATTATCGAACTTTTCTTCAACCTTTGAATTTTGTTTATATGAGCTGGGCATTTGGTTAGCATAAAAGGTGTGTAGGAATGTTAATGATATGAGATGCATAATATTGTTAAGATGCATAATATTGTTGTTGAATTGTAAACATATAATTAAACATTTAAACGTCATCCAAAATAAGTCATAATATATCAACAAAATTTTTCAATTTTTTTACATGTAAGGTAAATAAAACAATAAAAGCCTACTATCTATGCGTCATGACCACCACCAGCATCACCACCACCAGCATCCTCCTCATCACCACCAGCAGCCTCCTCGTCATCACCCGCAGGTCGTCTGACAAACGAGGCAACTCCGGCCGAGGGGGGAGGTCGATACCCTGGCTAGCAGCAAAAATGCTGTACGCATCCGCCATCCATACTAGCATGGCGTGGGACTGGCGCGCCAAATGTAGTGACTCCGCCATAAACTCCCCCGTCGGCGGAATCTGCCGAATGATGGTCCTAGGAACAGGTGTGTAATTTTTAAAAAACAACCGTTGAGACTTCACGACCCGTTTGGTAGCCCGCATACGGGCCGTAACGTTCCTCACGGGCCGTTTCATAATTTTTTAGGTCTATAAATTCAACCACTTCACACAACCAATTCACACAAATTTACTCAATATCCAAACCATGAGTGCTACAAATTTTACATCAAGTTCCTCGTCCCATTCACCGGATCAAAATCCATGGACGGATAAAGAGGAGGTGACTTTAGTAAGATCTTGTATCGAAAATTCAGGGACTATCCCACCAAATTCAATATTTTGGAACCGGGTTTCAACTCGTTTTCATCAAATTCTCGAACGTGAAGAATATCGCACCACTCGTGAACTTAGCAACAAGTGGTTTGACTTGAGAAGGAAGGTCACGACATTTCACCAGCTCTACAAAGACGTTTACAACAATCGAAATACGTTATGGAATGATACGGATATTATGACTACAACTCAAGAAAGATATCAGGAGCATTTTGGAATTTCTTTTAACCATTTTGCGGCTTGGATCTTTTATAAAGATCAAGAAGATTAAAAATCATATGTTTTATTATTGTGTGATAATAACGGTTTATCGTTTTTAATAAAGTGCACTAATAAACGTTTATATTTTAATAAAATATTTAATTACTGTTCTACATTATACGTCTAGAATACAGTTCGTCAGCCATAAATCTTCGGAATCTAAAGCAAGCATCTTGTAAGCTAACCTCTTGCCACTCTAAAGATCTATTTTGAACCAACCTATGCAATAACATACAAATTACAACTCCCGAATCTCGACCAATATGACCGGCGTTAGGAGGCCAAACGGTTTCACCGGATACGACCAGTTCTTCGATTTGTTCTTGTCCGGAGTGCTGCCAATATTGTATACGTGACAGAAAATGTAAAAAGTACGATTCGAATTGTACGAAAATCGTTCGGGCATTACGATGAATGCACCATGAATCATCACACGCATTTGGTCGGCATTCGTATGGAGAATATATACGAACTTGTAGTGAGTCCATAGAAATCTTAAAAAGATACCAATTTTCTTCGTCATCAGTCATTGGTACGTAAACCTACAAAACAATTTAATTCACGGTTATAAATTCATGATTTTTATTGTAAAACATGAAAACAGTATTACCGTATCAACTTCCCATAACGTGGGATATAGACAGTCACTCCCGTCGTCATATTCGTTACCATTAACGAACCCCGAGTATATTAAGTTAAACCACTCAAATGGGAGAATCGTCCAACGATCACTACACGGCAACTCTTCTGTTCTACGTATTTCTTCGTATCTCCATATTGTGAGTCTATTTGTCCACGCCCGAACATGCTATAAAATAACAACTTTTTTAATTGTTAGAATTTTAAAATAAAATAAAATATACAAAAAAAACTTTAAATCATACCTCTGTACCTAAAGACACGTTTCCGAGTAATTCACGCCAAAATTGTAATTGAATATCAGAATTAACCATGTAATACACTCTACATGTTTGGGAATCACCATTACGTATAAAATGAATAACATTTTGAGACCAGTTCCTCCCGTTCTGCCAATTATGGTTATCTATTGGATCAGGAATACTTTTCACAATATCTCGTGAGTTTGAAGAGGACTTATTTTGACGTCTTCTATTACCTCCATGAGAAGACATTTTAACTGTTTCGTTTCTCACTAACCGTATATAACAAGTAATATCTATAACGTTTTATATAGAATCTTAAATCGAATCAAGGAATAATACGTCACGTCACATAATTATAAAATTTAAAAGTGCACGCAGATCGAGGAAAGTAAATTCTCAGAAGGACTACTACTGCCCGTGAGTAAATGTAGGTGTGAAAATTAAATTTCAAAAACCGCACGGCCCGTGAGGCCCTTCACGGGCCGTGAAAAAAGTCAAAGGGCGTTCATTTATCCTCTGACAAGGCGTCTGATTAGCAAAAGCCCTCTAAAATTATGACAAGTGACATACTAAAACATTATTTTATTAGTATAGATAGATATCGTGTCATAAGTATGGTAAATTACGAAGAATAGTTCAGACAACGAAAGAAGTTGACCTCCAAATGTCTATTAATATAATTAATGTAAACATTCATACCGTAGGTTAGACCGGATCACAAATATGAAATACATTACAAAAGGTACTTATGTTTTTATTTTATCTAACATTTTGAAGAAGCATAAGACGTGCCCACTATTAACATAATTAACGTAATCATCAGGTTGTATGTAAACTCTTCTATGTTGTTGGTAGCCTACTGGGTTTACTAAGAATCGAGTGTCGCAACATGCGGTAACGTTTGTAATTAAAAATTTTGAAATTGAAAGAAAGAAAACTTGAAGGCGTGGAGAAAAATAAAAATGGAGGATTTTAATATTTAATTTAGGAGGGAAGACCGGTAGGTGGATGTTTGAGATAATTGAAGGATGATATTTCTTTTAGGACTTTAATATGTTACTTATAGAATATTAAAATATATAAAAATATATGCCATATTATAAAAAAGCATTTGTAACTATTATATAAATATATAATATTTTATGTATACTTTTAAATATTTTATATAATATATGGAATAATTTATAAAGTTGAAAATAGAATAAAGAAAAAAAACTACATTTACATAGCCTACACCTACCACGCCATCCTTTAGTGTCGGTAACTCTTGTCTTAAAAACCCTTAATCAACTAGCGTCGCAAAGGACCATCTTGTACTTTCGTGCCACATCACGTCCTATATTTGCACTAAACACATAAGTTTTATATAAAACAAAAAAAAAAAATCAAAACTAAAAGTTCATATCAAGATTTTTAGTTATTTATAATCAAAACTAATTTAAGATAAAAGGAACGACAACTAGAAGCTTTATCTACGAGCGAAAAATGATGATACGATAAAGTCATGTTACCAGCAGTGACCAGCTAATATGACAAGCACACCCAATCAAAACATTTGCATTTCTTTGATTTTCCAAATGGAAAATTGGTTTGAGAGTAAACTACATGAATCGTCTCTAAGTTTTGCTTAACTTTTTCCTTTTATCTTTAGTATTGAAAAATTACATGTTTAATCCTAAAGTTTAAAAAAAAAAGGTAACATGTTTCAGCATTTGGTCTAACGGCCGTTAATCTTTTCCGTTAAGTAGCTATATATTAACCATATTACACTTTTTTTCTTCCACATTTTTTTTCAGACCAACTCATCTCAATCACCATCACAACACCACCACCACACCAACACCACTCCTTGTCATAATCACCACCACTCCTCGCCACCCCATCGCACACCACCATCTCCACCACCATTCCACCACACCATCACCACCAAACACAACTCCACGTATCAATCTTACAAACGATCTCCAGTGACGACGATGATGCACTCCATCTTGATAAGCTTCATTCGTTGCTAGTGGTGTTGTGGGGATGTGTTCAATGGTGGTGGTATGGTGGAGCGATGGTGGAGATGGGTGTGTGTGTTTGGTGGTGAAGATGGGGGGGTGTATGGTGGTGGTGGCGTGGTGGTGTAGATGGTGGTGTGTGGTGATTGTAACAAGGAGTGGTGGTGGTTGAGATAGATTGGTTTGAAAATAAAATGAGAAAGAAGGGTAAAATGATCAATTTGCAGCTACTTAATAGAATAAATTAATGACCGTTAGACCCAGAGACGAAACATGCTACATTTTTTTTAACCTTAGGACTGAACCTATTATTTTTTCAATTCCAAATACGAAATGTGAAGTTTGAGCAAATCTCAAGTACGATCCGTGTAATTTACTCTTGGTTTTATATTCCCTAAGGGTGGGGGCATTCCTCAGTTTCACATGCACTTTCACCCCGGGTTGGTGCAGGTACACCAGCGCAAGCCCTTCGTGTAAGGCAATCGACTTCATCTCAAGGTTCATCAACCTGCTATTGAACCCACTTTTTATTCTTTTTTTTTTACTATTTTTGTATCTAGGGGTGATTTGTTGGTTTGGGTAAAAGATAACACATCTGTAAATATAATATGTTAATAAATGTAAAATATTCTTAAACATATAAAAAAAATCTTTGCTTAAATAAAATAGATAATAGATACTTGAAGTTTTGATTTCTCTTGCATATTGTAAGGATAATTTTCTTGACTAACAAAGAACATTTGTAGTTGGGGGAAGAATATAGACTCTACGTCGAATGTTGGAATGATATGACCTTGGACGAGCTTCGTTTCTCCTCCTTCCTTCACAACTTCACCTTTATCTACCCACCGTCTCGTCTATCTTTGTAGACAAAGTTCCCCGTAAATCCCTAAGATATGCAGGTGCCAACTCAACCACGAACGTCACTAGAGTTCCCCTTGCATATGGTCTAAAAGTTTATTTGACTAACAAAAGATGACAACTACATTTCAAGACCTTCAACGTTCTTTTAATCGGTAACATCTTTACCAAAAAAATAAACGTTTAACACTAACGTTTATTTAAATATGTTAATTTTGATAAATAAGTTCATTTAATTTTTATTAATATCAGCATGTAAATTTAAATTAAAGTGTAATAATACAACTTATGTAAACATACTCAACTAATTAACTATTTCAAAACAAAAAGTGAACATATAAGATCTTTTAGTCAATTCAACTTTATATTAAGCTTGCTTTAAAAACATACTAGAAACATATTTAAATTCCCATCTCCACATTTCACATAATTATCTTAATGCAAAAATTTTAACATTTACAAGTTTCAATAATACACAAATCTTGCAAGTATCCAACTTTTGTATGACTTAAAATGGAAACAATTTAGTCCCTAAATTCAAGTATACAAAAAGTGACAAACAAACAACCCCAAATTACCCGTTCAACCAATATACTTCAAAAAAAAATAAATGAAAACATAAACAAGAAATCAAAGAAATGAAATTTCCATTGCTTCAAAACTTGAAAGTCACACTAGCAAGAAGCATAACCAAAAACACCTTCTTTCCAATACACCCATCTCGATTTAGTCTAAATGCAGAGTTTAATCTTCAATATTACACCGCAAGACTCTTGAAAATCACTCAAATCACAAGCCCTTTTAATCGTTGATTTATCCATACATTCATCATCATCATAATCATCATCTTCTTCTAGTATTAAGATCAAGAAATGGGGGTTCTTTCATGGTATTTAAAGATGCTTGATGTTCGTCCGGTGATCACGAAGAGCGTCTCCGCCGGTGTGATCTATGGAGCTGCTGATTTGACTGCACAGGTATGCTGTATCAAAACCCTTTTTTGTAATTCCTAAATTTGGGCGTTTTATGAGTGTTTTTGTGGATGATGATAATATGCAATTTTGAACTTGATTTTGAGATTCAAATATGATTCTTGCCAAATGCAGATTTGATCTAGAATCTTTACTTTTTTGTCATTAAAAGTTTTCTATTTTGTAAATCTTGATGCAATTTAACATGGATGTGTAGTTGTTACAAAAAGAAAACAATTTCTGTTAATTTCTGAAATTGGAAAACCACTCCTTTGACTCTTAAAAAATCAAAGTTTGTTCTTTTTGCCTATTTGGCATTGAATCTAGTATTTTATGTTGCATTTATAGCTTGGACTTTCTTTAGAGAACTTCTAGAGGTTAATCAATTAGCTAATATTAAAGGACAACAAACAATATGTTTCCTCAAATACAGTTTTATGGTTTACAAATTGCCAAATTGGTGATAAGTATTGTATTTCTGTTCGATGTACCACTGATCTTGAACTGCTAATATTTTAAGCTGTTCTTATCTGATGTTTTTGTGGGCATGAATTGACCAATTATAGTGTGCCAAGATGGTTTATATACAATTTCATGTTTGATCAATGATCCTTCAACCATGTTAAAGTTACCCATATCGTCTACCTCAACATATCGCGTACTGATTTTACTATTACCATAATAGATGGTCATGCAATACAAAAGCTAGTTTGAAATATAGAACTACGATAACCCACATAAACACATATACTTATTGCTTTAATTGTGATACATAAGGCGGTTATTTGTTCTCTCTCCCACTATATCTGGCAAGACTGCATACAAGTGTTTATGTGGTTATCTTCTAAACGTTAGTTATACATTGAAAGCGCCCCTAGGAATAAATATGCTCTTAAGAACTCAAAATAGTATGTTTTTTAATATAATATTATATAGAATCCATGTCTTAAAGAATCATTCACAATGGAATTTTAGTACTTCTTAACTTAATATAAGTTATATTGAATGTATATCTTTCTCAACAATCTGCGGTTAATATGATGATTACCTTGTTTTATGCATCAGTCTATGACCAATGGAGTTTTCAGTTCTTTAGACTTGATAAGAACGCTACGAATGGCAATATTCGGACTGCTTTGTTTAGGACCTGCACAACATTTGTGGTTTAATTTCTTGGGTAGAATCCTACCAAAACGAGACATGACTACCACCTTTAAGAAGCTAATTGTAGGGCAGATCTTTTACGGGCCTTCATGTACCGCTGTTTTCTTCACTTACAACGCGTTTTTACAAGGTATCTCAAGATTTCTGCAGTTAGATTTCCTTGACTATCCATTTCAATTTTTTACAAAGTTAAGTTCTATCTTCTCTTATACTTTCTCCATCGCATGAAAATCATGACTTTTAAATAGGAGCATAGTTATATAAAAGTTTTTGATTACAGCTCTTTGATTACAACTCTTATGTCTTGGTGGGCGTTTGGATTTTCATTTTGAAACTGGTTATATGATTACTGCAACTTATGGCAGCAATAACCGTTTTTCTATAATTTTTGAAGCACATCCAAATATTATTTTCTACTGCTTTTTTATTACAATTACAGATGAGTATATGATTTTGATTATTTAATATCGCACGCTCAATAGCAAAACACATATCCAAACACCCATTAGTATCTGTTAGTGATGAAAAAATGCTGGAATCTTGTGGATCACAGTCATTAGTATCCATAAGTACGCAGTAGTGATGATGATAAAGGGCACCTATGTAATTCCCACTTTTAAAACATGCGAAAACGATCACCACAATAGAAATTACTTCAATGTTATTTTTATTAAAAAAATTATAGTTTCAAAATACAAAATCAATATTGGGTTCTAATTATGGTCCTCTATCCAGGTGAAAGTGGTAAAGAGATTGCTTTGAGATTACAGAGAGATCTTTTACCAACTTTAACCGGCGGTCTTATGTACTGGCCCGTGTGTGATTTCTTCACTTACAAAATAATCCCGGTTCATTTGCAGGTATGCAATGCAAATTCATCATTTCTTTATTCGATTTCTTATTTAACCGACACACGACTAATATAGATATACTTTACAATCATCTGCAGCCACTTATGAATAGTTCATTTTCATTTATGTGGACTATATACTTGACATACATGGCAAGTTTGGAAAAGGCATTAGGAGCTTGATTATTAGTGCTTTATCGTCCTTTATCAACCATACAATTTCATCCTCTTTTATGGAAGTTCTTAGTGTTTAGAGGCATGACGGATGGCACAAAAATCGCCAAAAGCACAGGTATTATTCAACTTAAGAGACATTTTTATGCCCTTTTCACTTCATTTCTTTATGTCAAAGCCGCAAGACATAAAACCTGCTCATCACAATCATTTGATCCCATTGATTAGTAGTATATTGGTGGGGTCCTGTAAGTTTACCTGTAATGATTCTCACAGTAAATCACAGTTAAAAAAGTCATAAGATATAAAAATTATGGAACTTTTTATGTTTACTGTACTTCCTAAAGATATAAAAATATGACCTGGTGATTCTATATCTGGTGTCTTGATTGTGTTTAATTGTTTGATGCTTACACATCTAATCATCTGCAACAAAATCTTTATTGTTTGATTACCCATTTTTATAGAATGTGTTTTTGGTAGTTTTATCTGATACTTTCTTAAACACACATCCAAACACCCTTTAGTGACGTCTTTGTTTTGTCTGTTACATTCTTAAACCCAAATCCGAATAGCCCTTTCGATGACGTCTTTTTTTTATCCGTAACTTTCTTAAACGCACATCCAAACCCCCTCTTTAATGACGTCTTTGTGTTGGTGCAGGTGGATGGAATTTAGAGATTTATATGACAATAAAAGCAGCAAAAAGTCTTAATGTAGAATGAAAGTGTTTATGAACTTTGTTACCATACTAATAAAATGTTTGTTCTAGAAGATTCTTAGATTGCAGTTGTGTCTTTTGGGCATGACAATGTTATATGTAGGCAGTTAGATCACACCTTCTGAACATTCCCATTTGTTAAGTGTTTACCACTTGAGCTTGTGTGAGTTAACGAAAATACCATCATGATGTTCGTTTTAATGATTTGGATTTGAAAAAGCAAAATTAAAAAGCAGTAATTAATGTAGGTTTTATTAGTTACTTTAAAACACTCAGTTATATATATTGAACTTTTTTTCCTTCCTCTAGTAATCAAGAATATAATGTAGGTTTTATTAGCTTGAATAGTTTTAGAATTGTGTAAAGTATTTAGGTGGTTTACAGCTCTTTAATTGGATTACTCTCAAAGAAAATAGGGTGTTTATCAAGTTGACTTTTAGGTTATTTGAATTGGATTATTCAACTATAAATTTTGAAACTGAGTTTATATATAATATTAATCGCCTTTGTCAGTGAATACAATACCCGTTTCCTATTGGATGGTGGAGACCTATTCCATATGAGCTAGCTACCCATTGAGGGAGCTTAAACCGATGTCCCTATGTGCCAGCCTAATGATATCTGAATTAAAAACTTGCAATTGGTGTTTTTGTTTCTCTCCTATTTTATTTTCTCTAAAGTTGTCTTAAAACTTTAAGGACCCGACGGGTTTACAGAATTCTTAAGAATTAAAATTAAAAAAATTTTTATTCAAAATCTTGTTTGGTTGGTAAACGGATAGAATTTAAAAATTTTCTCACATTCATTGGAATTCATATTTGTTCCATTTAGCCATGGAATGTTTAACATGCCAATGAAATGTTCAATATTAACATTTTCAATTCCATTTAAAATTGACCAATTAAACACGTTATCAACTTTAACAATATTCCAATTTCAATTTTAATTCTTTTGCAAAACATTCTGCGAACCAAACGGTCCCTAAAAACTACCAAAAAATTACCAATCGCCTCAAAACATCCTCCAAAACCACCCAAAAGCCTTTTTTTTGTTACTTTATACAGATTTCTAAGTTAGTGTTTAGAGGAGATGGTTAAAGTGTAGTGTGGTGGAGGAACCAACCTATGATTAAATCTCACTCCCTCATTTTAGTGATTTTTTTTTTGTTTTGATTTTAAAGGAGTTGGTTTGTACTCATTTGATTAAAAGAACTAACTCGGGTTTTTATATTATGTATATATCTAATAAAACTATGTATTTGTATAATTGTTAGTTGATATAGACGTAAATGTACTCCTATGTTTAGTTTTTTCCTCTTTTGTGTTAATACCTTATTATGTCAATGCAAAAAGAAACCCGCAGTAATGCCTCGGGTTTTAATTGTAGTTCTATGGTAAAAATAAATAAGAATAGAATTTAAATAAAATATATAATATATATCATAAATAAATATTTATATATAAAAAGTAATAATTGTATATTTAATTTGAATAATTAGGTTCATTCAGTCGAAATCCATATTTCAAATTAGATTAGAAAACTAAATTCAGAACTTGGTTCAGACGAGGACCCAATTCAATATACGAAACCTAAATCAAGCAAATTCGTTGTTCTTGATTTTTGGGTTTTTTGGTTAGAGTCGAGTAATAAAAACACCTATGAGGAAAAAAAGAACATGTATTTTTTTATGTAAGATAAAACGTACCCAATTCATATGGAATTCTTTATGTAAAACAAACCAAAGATCTTTCTTATATACAATGAGAACCATGATAACGTCCGGTTAAAATGTCACAACTCTTTATGAAAGAGTAACTTACTAATGTTTGACCTTTATTCAGTTATATTAATAGTTGCTTTTATCAACATAAAAAACATCTTTGAATTCTCTTTCACTAGCAACTTAGTTTTCGTTGATGATTACCTATTATCAATAACTTTGTTGATTGCCCTAAATTCCTCATTTATCACCGGTAACTGATGAATAGTTATCACCAATGACAAATTATCACCTAGGGCGACAATCGTGCCGGGCTAGAGGGTTGGTGTGTTACGGGTTAACGAGTTGAATTGTTCAACCCAATCATGATCCATATTCTTTTTCATGTTAAAAACAATCAAGTTGCAAATATGTTACTTCGGGATGATAGATTCTAAAAAAGTGGGTTAAACATGTTAGTGAATTAGCTTGTTTGATTAGGCAGGTTAGTAGGTAGACCTGTTTAGTTAACTAAGCAGGTTAAACATATCAACTTAAAAATAACCCTTTTGATAAAATAGGTCAGCCCAAACACGAACTTTTTAGCGGGTAAGATATAACAACCCAAAACATGTTTATTCATTTCAGTTAATGTTGTGTCAGCAATTACCAACCTAGTTAACAGTAATGACTAATGCTTGCCGTTGATGGACTAGATGATGTTGATCTTGGTTACCACTTAGCATCGATTATCAAGTTTTATATAAATTTCCATCAACCATACAAATCTAAAGCAACTTTCAATGACTTTCCATCAACTTTCATGTTCCTTGGACCTCAAATTCGGATGGGTGCTGTCCACAGATCCCCATCAAAGGGGCATAACTCGGTTAGAACCAGTGGCGGATATACATTAAGTGTAGGGTAGCCTCCATAGCCCTCAAGTTTTTACGGGTAGTGCTGAAAAAAAAAAGAATGACGTTTTTATGTAAAAATAATAATTTATGGTTTTACATTACCCCTAAAATTTTTTTAATTTCTAACACTTCATACAAAGTTTTACATTTTATAATAAATAATCTAATATTTTATAAAACAAATTACATTATATAAAAACATTAATAACTACAATGCCAAAATATTTAATAACAATCCCAAAATTAAAATAAACCCAAAAATTAAACAACTTAAAGAGTCCTAGCAAATTTACAAACCCAAATACCCACAACTCAAACTAAACAACTTAAAAAAAATAATCAGCTATACCCAAATACCCTCACCGCCTCACCCCTGCCGATCACCTAGCAGCCTCTCGCCACTCGCCCGTCTCCGTGTCGCCGGCCGACCACCACCTGATCGGAGTGATCGTTCACCGCCGTCCGCTAAGCTTCTGCTGCTGTGTCGGCTTTGCCACCAGCCCACCACCGATATCATTATATTTTTACCAAATCAAGAGACAATAGTTCAATGTAAAATTTCTAGCTTTTTTCCCTTTATTACACTATGAAATTAGGGATTTAGGGTTTATGTTGTCTAGTTTTTAATATTAAGTGTTATCTGATATAAAAATTAGTTATTTGAAAGATTTCAATAGGAGGATATTGGTTAATGGTTATTTGGTTCAATTTATATTATTTAGGATTTATGCAATTAGGTATATGAAGTAGGGATTTGAAAGATGAATTAGAGAATTGATATTAAAATTAGGGATTTGAATTGTGTTATTTTTAAGTGTAATTTGTAATCTTATTGTGTTATTTGTTATAAAATTAGAGATTTGAAAGATGAAAAAATAAGTTCTTATTGGTATTTTTTTCTAAAATAAAATTTCAAAATGAGGATATTAGTTCTAATAATGATGATGATATCCTTCGGGTTCAAAGTCTTCTATTCGAAACAGATTTGATTTGAATAATCTTCATTCAAACCCATTTATGTTTTTTTCTTTTATTAATATAAATGTACGGTAAAAAAATTACTTTACCTCTAAACTTTTATTTTATATCCGCCACTGCTTATAACCGTTATCAAAGGGGCTTCGTCACCTTGAACACACAAGTTTTTTAGCGCATGGGATAAGAATAACTTTTAATAGGTATGCACTTCACATATTCTAACTCGTATTGATGTTTATTCTTAACTTTCTTTGATCCTAAGTAAATCCAAATAAATTAAAACTTCCTTGGTCACACTAAAGATCATTGAAATATTATATGCATTAGTTACTGATAAGTTAATTTTGTTAATACAATCTAGCAGTTTTGAAAAAAGAAATTAAAAAAACTAGTTAAAATATGTAAAATCATCTGGTCTAATCAATACATCCTAACCTGTATGGTTTATTATACCATTTTCTAAAACCATAGCGATTGTTGGGAGAGGGAGATCAAACACAGGTTCTTCAATGAATGAATGAAAGCAGAGAATATGTTCTTCTAAATGTGATTCATCATATCAAATGAAGGTTTTACATAGTATTTATAGGTACAAACTTGACGGGTTATCCATGGGTTCTAACCGGGTTACTTAACCACCAAGCAATAACTACCTTACCTATACTAAACATAATTATACAATTATCACACTAAACTTATAATATATAAATACATTAATTTAGTTTAACCTTCAACACTCCCCCTTAAACTAAATTAAGGTTGAGAAAGTCTTCATCTTTCTACTTTATAATAGCATAGGTTCATCCTCCTCGAATTGAATAAGATGAGCTTCCTCTTTTTCTTTGTTCTTCCACTTGTTCTTTCATTTGGTGCATTCATATGCAAGATGACCATAGTTTCCACAATTAAAACATCTAAATTTATTTTTGTCTTTGTCTTCTCGACTCACATCTTTTTCATGATCTTTCCTTTCTTTAATGAAGTCTCTTTCTTGTCTTTCGTTGAAGTTTCTTCCACGACCTCTACCACGGATTTGGTTACCACGTCCTCTGCCATAATACCTACTTTCAGAATGATTAGTTGAAGTTGCCATTAGAAGTTTAGTTTGATGATTTCCTTCAAGGTCGTCATGACTTTTGAGGCGTTCTTCAAATGCTGTTATTCTCCCCACTGCTTCTTCAAATGGCATTTTATCTATTTCTGAATATTGCTCGATAGATGCTACTATTGGTAGAAGCTTCTTAGGAACGGAGTTAAGTAACTTACTTACGATTATCTTA
Organism: Flaveria linearis; assembly: GCA_024085815.1. NCBI lineage: Eukaryota > Viridiplantae > Streptophyta > Magnoliopsida > Asterales > Asteraceae > Flaveria > Flaveria linearis. The sequence goes on along the minus strand of CM044007.1, from coordinate 10,649,081 downwards.
TCTTTAAGAGTGGTGCCAAGACTTTTGAATTTGGCTCTTATGCTGCTTCACTTGCTTGCGAAGTTACTTACGCTTTCATTTTCTTTCATCTTTAACGTCTCTAACTCGCTTCTTAAGGTTTGTAGACGTGCCTTTTGAACTAGATCGGCTCCAAGGTGTCGAACTTTAATTGATTCCCAAACTTCTTTTGCACTTTCACATTGTGCAACTTGCATTAGTATATCTTCGGGTAATGTTTGGAAAATCATTGCTTTAGTCGTATGCGCTTTCTTTTCATCTACATCTCCTTTCGAATCAATTGTTTCCCAAAGACCATAAGCCTTTAAGATCGTTTCCATTAATAATGCCCATGAAGTGTAGTTTGTCTCAGTTAGCTTGGGACATTGAAGTGATATATTCCCTTGTTCACGTGTTGGTGTCGATATACTTGCTGATTTTTCGGTCATGATTTCTTGCTTAATCTTCTTGGGTCTTTTCTTTCCTATCTCGCTTTTGATTTGCTATGTTCTTGTCTTACTTGTTTAAACTTTGCTTCTTGCAACTTGATTCAAGGATCAATCGCCTTGCTTTTGTAATTGTTGCTTTGATTTGCCAAAAATCTTCTTTCTTACTTTGCCACACAAGTCTTCTTTCGATAAACGCCACAGAGGTCGTCTTTGCTTGTTTCGTCACATAGGTCGAACTTGCCACACAGGTCTTTCTTACTTGTTTCGCCACACAGGTCGAACTTGCCACACAGGTCTTTCTTACTTGTTTCGCCACACAGGTCTACTTGCTTGCTTTGATTACACGTGTCTTTCTTGCTTGCTTTGAAACACTATGTTTTCTCTTACTCGCTATTTGAACCAAGATTGGTTCGATCTTGCTTGCTAAATGAACCACACGGTTCGGTTCTTGCTTGCTATATGAACGACAAGGGTTCGGTTCTTGCTTGCGATGTGAACCACAAAGGTTCGGTTTTATAATCTTTCAAAAAGTATAAAACAGAACTTGTTTGACATTCCTTTAGTCAAACTAATTATTTTAACTTTTTCTTAAAATCAAAACTAATTTTGTTTTGATTTATCCTTAAAAATTTAATATTCAAAAATAACCTTATGTCCAAAACTGCTGTTGACTTTCACAAAAAAGTCAAAATTGACAAAAATTTATCTTCTTTCTCTTTCGTCCCTGTAACAATTTAGTCGAACAAGGGTTGTTCGATTTTTGATTTTCCTTTGATGAAATCGATTTGATGTGTCTAACTATTGTCAGATATCAATTTAGAATTCCGATTGAATATCCAATTCGTTTTCCTTTTGATTGAAGCGGGTTCGGGAAGACGAAGTTCCGATCGATATGTTGTTCTTAATTTCTTGAAACGATTATTCGAAATCGATTCTTGATTCTTGCCACGATTTGAACAAGGACTTTCGATTTGAATACGTCTCTGTTTCGGTTTGAATCGCCGGACTCTCGCCGGAAATCGGTATCCTCCGATTTGTTGAAAAAACGATTTTGGGTTCTTGATTCTGATGATACTTTGATCGATTGATGATGGTGATCACGTTTCTGATTGATAAACGCGTTTCTTGTTCTCGATTTGTTCCAATTTTGTGTCTCTGTTCTTACTTCGCAAAACAGGGATGAATCATCGATGTGTTCTTCGTGATTTCTTCTTCCCAAGAGCGTTACGCTCTGATACCAATTGTTGGGAGAGGGAGATCAAACACAGGTTCTTCAATGAATGAATGAAAGCAGAGAATATGTTCTTCTAAATGTGATTCATCATATCAAATGAAGGTTTTACATGGTATTTATAGGTACAAACTTGGCGGGTTATCCATGGGTTCTAACCGGGTTACTTAACCACCAAGCAATAACTACCTTACCTATACTAAACATAATTATACAATTGTCACACTAAACTTATAATATATAAATACATTAATTTAGTTTAACCTTCAACAATTAGGTTTAGGGGTTTCGTCAAAACCACCTGATCAAATCTTGAACAACCTTAAGTATATTTTCCTTTTCCTGAAGTCAATGAAACAAATAAATTCATTATTAGATGACCAATTTTTTCTACATGTTTTTAACACCTCAATGGTGTGACCTTAGTTTAACACCTCTTTCCCAAGTGATAGAAATTTTAGTAATTACACCTTGTTTTCATCATGTTATTTATCAGGGCATGTGTAGTGAGCTCGATCGTGAGAGGTGGTGAATTTCTCTAACATGGTTCCGATATGGCTCCGATGAAGGGCGTTGCAACGCTACACTGATGAGTCGAGGTCGCGTGAGTGCAATCATAATTACAAGGGGTTGAAGGTGGTGTGTGGTGGTGATGTCCTATGTGGCATTGTGAGAGTGCAAACACGAAACCTCTCATGAACCTATTACACATTTTTCTTACGCTACTCAATTAATTTAAGCTCATCTACAATGTATACAAATTTATAAACTAAAATCATCATGAAAGTGGTTTAAAGTACATAACCATCATTATGCACAGTAACTATTGTTTTTCATTGACTTGGCACATGTGAAATATATTGTGTGAGAGGGTGTTTGAATGGTTGACTTGGCTCATGTTCATAGGAAATACATTCCTCCATTCTATGAGTGGTTCATGCGTGAGTGTGTGGTTTGTGACAGTTGAACGATCAATATTACAGTAGTGTTCTAAGACTTTCGTGTGAATCATACACGTAAAATTACTAAACAAAGTTTTTGATCAACCCGAAACGACAAGACACTACAAGGAATAAGCTTATTAGCGGCGACATTTGTCGCCGCTATTGATGACCTTTGTCGCCCCTATTAGTATTAGCGGCGACATGTCACCGCTAATAAGTCGCCGCTAATGATTCGTCGCTAATGTGGAAAATATCGCCGCCAAAGAGTCGCCGCTAAAGATGTCGCCGCTAATACAGTCATTTGCGGCGACAATATCGCCGCTATAAATTAAAATAAGAAATTCAGGGAAAGGCTTTTAGCGGCGACAGCTGTCGCCGCTAATAGTCAATTTTTCATTTTAATTTTCTTTTTATTTTTTAATTTCCATTTTATAAACCGAAAAAACCTGTAAATAAAACCAAATTTCCAGATTTCCCAACACCACAAATAACATAAGTATTAAGAAGTACAATACGAGTTTAAGAACACAAATAACATAAACATACAAATTGTTTAGTACGTACGCCCGACAAAACAAACTTAAACTACTTAACCAACCGCTATCCTATTCATTGTCCTCGTCCGAATCATCATCTTCATCAACTTGTTGTGTACCTTTTTGGGAGGCAATAAGTTGCGTCATTTGTGACATAAAGTTTGCATTTTGAAACAAACTTGCGATTTGTGCCTACAAAACAAAACATACATTATAAGTTGTGGTATTTGCTTCTTAGTATAACTTTAAATATATAATGATACACCAACACCTTGAAGTGTGTTTGTATCACCCATTTCAACCATAATGTACATAATTTAACTTAAATTTACCATTTTGACCCGTTTTAACTCAAATTAATAGGGTTTTAACTATATCAAGTGTGTTTTTATCATTTTGACCCATTTCAACCATAATGTACATAATTCAACTTAAATTTACCCATTTTGACCCGTTTTAAGTCAAATTAATAGGGTTTTAATTATATCAGGTGTGTTTGTATTATTTTGACCCATTTCAACCATAATGTACATAATTCAACTTAAATTTACCCATTTTGACCCGTTTTAACTATATCAAGTGTATTTGTATCATTTTGACCCATTTCAACCATAATGTACATAATTCAACTTAAATTTACCCAATTTGACCCGTTTTAACTATATCAAGTGTGTTTGTATCATTTTGACCCATTTCAACCATAATGTACATAATTCAACTTAAATTTACCCATTTTGACCCGTTTTAACTATATCAAGTGTGTTTGTATCATTTTGACCCATTTCAACCATAATGTACATAATTCAACTTAAATTTACCCATTTTGACCCGTTTTAACTATATCAAGTGTGTTTGTATCATTTTGACCCATTTTAACCATAATGTACATAATTCAACTTAAATTTACCCATTTTGACCCGTTTTAACTATATCAAGTGTGTTTGTATCATTTTGACCCATTTCAACCATAATGTACATAATTCAACTTAAATTTACCCATTTTGACCCGTTTTAACTATATCAAGTGTGTTTGTATCATTTTGACCCATTTCAACCATAATGTACATAATTCAACTTAAATTTATTTATTTTGACCCGTTTTAACTATATCAAGTGTGTTTGTATCATTTTGACCCATTTCAACCATAATGTACATAATTCAACTTAAATTTACCCATTTTGACCCGTTTTAACTATATCAAGTGTGTTTGTATCATTTTGACTCATTTCAACCATAATATACATAATTCAACTTAAATTTACCCATTTTGACCCGTTTTAACTATATCAAGTGTGTTTGTATCATTTTGACCCATTTCAACCATAATGTACATAATTCAACTTAAATTTACCCATTTTGACCCGTTTTAACTATATCAAGTGTGTTTGTATCATTTTGACCCATTTCAACCATAATATACATAATTCAACTTAAATTTACCCATTTTGACCCGTTTTAACTATATCAAGTGTGTTTGTATCATTTTGACCCATTTCAACCATAATGTACATAATTCAACTTAAATTTACCCATTTTGATCCGTTTTAACTATATCAAGTGTGTTTGTATTATTTTGACCCATTTTAACCATAATGTACATAATTCAACTTAAATTTACCCATTTTGACCCGTTTTAACTATATCAAGTGTGTTTGTATCATTTTGACCCATTTCAACCATAATGTACATAATTCAACTTAAATTTACCCATTTTGACCCGTTTTAACTATATCAAGTGTGTTTGTATCATTTTGACCCATTTCAACCATAATGTACATAATTCAACTTAAATTTACCCATTTTGACCCGTTTTAACTATATCAAGTGTGTTTGTATCATTTTGACCCATTTCAACCATAATGTACATAATTCAACTTAAATTTACCCATTTTGACCCGTTTTAACTATATCAAGTGTGTTTGAATCATTTTGACCCATTTCAACCATAATATACATAATTCAACTTAAATTTACCCATTTTCACCCGTTTAAGATAAACCAACAATGATACATTTAACAACTTCAAGATAAAACGTATGTAAAACCTTGAAAATCTCCCAGAATCAATAACACACGATCTCAATCACGAGAATGCGGAATATAAACATGATTGGATAGAAGAGATGATCGAATTGAACACAAAATGCTTCTTTGATTGAAATAAACAACCTATAAAAGGTCTTGTGCTATTTTCGCACAGTACAGTATAATAATGAATGAAAAGCTTAATTACAAAACGAAACTTAGCTATTTATACTAAACTGTGAGTTCTCGCGCGAGATGCTTTTCGCGCGGCTTAATCTTTGCGCGGGTCTTCATCTCGCGTGGAAGATCTTCTCGCTTGAGAGCTGCTTCTCGCGTGGGATCTGCTTTCGCACAGGCTATTTCTCGCGTGACTTCTTCCAGTCGCGTGGATCTGGATTTCGCATATGATGTTTTGCCGAGCCTTGATTTATCTTCAACAATCTCCCCCTAGGCTCGGTAAAACATATTCAATCAAAATCAACATTCGCTTTCTTGTACGAGCTCATCAGCTGAAATAGGGCAGTGTAACAGCTTGAGTAAGTTGTCTTTGCCAAACTTCATCAAGTCAGCTGGATCAATAATTTGAAATGACTTGTCCGTGCATCTGATCACAGCGTGTCCGGAATCCTTCTCACATCTCCATGATAGTAGATGCTTTAACGAGTTAGGAGGAACAGGAGCATGGACTGGAATCTTCCTTTTCTTGAAAGAATTTTCAAAATGAGATCATATAGTTCTTTATCAAGTCAAGACTCTGTCCAGCTTTATTTAAAATAAACTGGTTAAGTTGATTGTCAATATCTTTTGTCCCTTTAAACTTATACTTCAGATTTTACTCAGAAACATAATGAGTGATATATATCATGTTTTGTTTTGATTTAATATAAGTCAGTGGATCCCACAATCAGAACTTCTGTAAGGTAATTATTATCCTTCAAGACACTATCGAGATTTTCAAGTCACCCCAATTTGACTTAAACCATGCATTGATGATCAGTGATACCATTTATTGTATTCCTAAATATAACTATTTGAGCATAACTAGCATGAGAAATATTTCTTAACCCGGAATATTAACAAGTTTAAGGACTTACGGACAGCCATCCGGACTTACGTCTGCCCTCTCAAGATGTTTAGGACTTACAAGCCATCCGGACTTACATGCCCCATCTTTTGATTTTGCCTTCCAAAGTTAAAAACTATTCTCAAAATAGAAAATAGATACCATATAGTATGTATGTCTTTTAGACATATCTTTTGATTTGTCGTGCTTCTTGGCATCTTATATCCTATATGGCCTTTGTTGGCATCTTTTTGCTCAATTATGTTTTTTTTTTGTGTTTTTCTCCTTTGTTTCTTTTAGTATTTTTATCTTTTATATATATATATATATATAGTTATGATAATCACTGAATCAATCACATACAGGCTTGAGTATGACAAGATTATATCTCTCAGTCTGTGTTAGAACATTTTTGGTACATAATCCTGATATGTTCCCCACTAAATCATATTTCTTTAATTCAAGTGTAATCACTCAATTATAATCTTTTCATTTCTGAAAGCAAAGCCTATCAACATATCAAACATAATCCAAGTCTATTCGTATTTAAGCCTTTGAAAGTACTTAGACTCTGTAGAACTTTGTAATATCATTTCTCATTTAATCATGAAAATTCATTTTTATTGATCCAATCTTGACTCCCCCTAGGACCATAAATATTTTTCAAAGCTTATTGTCAAGTTTCTCCGTTTTATGACTAAACATGTTGAAGCAATTGTAAGTTTCTTGTCATATGTCTTTGAACTACCGCTGTCTGCATGCCATAAACTTTCAGTAGCCTTTAGCGGTTGTCCCTGCATAAGTAACAAAATTACTTAGTTTTTGGTACCCAAGTCAAACATGACTTGAGCACATTCTGTGTTGCAGTTAGACAAAATGATTTGATATTGTTGTATTTGCTTTGCACATCAGTCCTTTTATTTACAGTTCTCAATTTGATATTATCATTTAAATCATTTTTCAAATTCTTGTGCTTTTCTACATTTTTAACATTGTCACCTTTTGATTTCATTTGTTTAGAAAATTTTCCACGAGTGAAAAACATTTTTCTATTGTGAGCAATAGAATTATGAAATCGTTGTTTGCTTAGTGATTTTTGTCGAAAAGGACAATTATTTGCCAAATGATTTATGTTTCCACACTGGTAACATTTCCTTTGTTGTGTGTGGAAAACAAACTGTGGATGACAATTATGAAAATTGTCATAAAAACCAAAGTCAGAGTGACTAGGTTTAACGTTCTCCACAGTCTCTCGAATCTTTGCCTCGTTAGACAATTGCAAGTTCATCTTTTGCAGATTCGAGGAAATCGAAGAATTATGACCACTTTGGATTGAAGATTTGGCAGTTTTGACTTTTGGAATTGGTAGTGTTGGAATAGGAATAGTCTTTGATTCTGCTGAAGAAGGACCAGGCTTTGTTATTCGAATTTGTGCTGGAGGAGGACCAGACTTTGATATGCGAATGAATGCTGGAGAAGGAGCTTTCACTTGCAAATCTGGGCTACAAATATCTTGATTCACAAGGTTAGCATTATAATGAAGTTTATTTTTAAAGAATCGAGAATTCGTTTCTTTAAAAATATGTTCTTCATTTTCAGTTAAACCTTTTGAAACAAATCTACTTTTAAAATCTTTTTCAAATTTTTCTTTCTGATTTGCCCTTTGATTTGCATTCAATTTACTTTTAATATTTAATTTTGGCACATTCAGATCAACAATCTTTTTATTTCTTGATAAAGTTTGATTACAACGAGATCTGAAATCATTCACATTTTTATTTTTCAAATTTTCACTTTTATTTTCACTCTCACAGTCACTCTCCCATTCTTCAACCAACCCATCCACCTTCAATTTATTTGCACAAAAGTTTTCAGTTGATTGTTTAGATTTGGGTACTATGATAGGATCAACAGATAAATTTACTTTGACTGAAGGTTTTAAGTCTTGAGATGGAGAGAAACCAATCCCATAGACCATATCAGAATCACAAATGTTATCAGATGAAGGTAAACATGAATAATCATGATTAATTGGAGGAGCAATGTTAGAAAATCCAACACCACATTTTCCTCCTTTGATCTTCTGAGTCATTTGTGACTTGATTATTCCTTCAACCATTGTTGATGAAAGTTCAAATTTCTCAACGGTCAATTTAGCTGTGGCTAATTCACTGTTAAGTCTATTAATTTCTAAAGCGAGTTCATTATTTCTATTTGTCAAGTCATTATTGGTACATTCTTTATCATGAAGATTTAATTTTAAATTATATATTGTTTTGTTTAAACCTTCAAGTTTTTCTTTAAAAATCTTTTCATTTGACTTGTGTTTGCGAGCTTGATACTGAAGTTTTTCAACTTCCATTATCAGGCTCTCATTGTGAACTCTGTATCTTTGAACTTTCTCAACACATGAATTTTTGCATAGATCATCATATACCCTTGGTTCTGAGCTTTCTCCTTCAGGCTCTTCATCCCTTTTCACCATGAATGCTATCATAGCTTCAACTGGTTCTTCCTTTTCTTCCTTCTCAACTTCCATCTTACATTCAACTTCTTCCTTTTCAGCAAACACTCCATCCAAGAGATCATCAGAGATAAACTCGGCAAACAGATTCTCAATTTTCTCTGGCATAAGAAGCTTCAAATTTGGTGTTGATGAAGACATGTTGATCAGAAAATCGAAAATCAGACTTCTTGTGCGAAAACTCAAACCGTGCGACGGCAGATTTCGCGCGACACAAGTATTCGCGCGAGAGATCAATTCGTGCGAAATTCCAAGTGAAATAACTGTCTGAGCGAAAACAGAATTTTTCGCATGCGAAAATCCTCAGTTTCAAGTGAAATCTCCCAATTTCGTGCAAAATCAATTCTCCAACAGTTCGTTCAAGCGAGAACCACCTCCAAATCAATGAATATGTCTGATAGAACCCATTTTAGTCCAAATTTAATGAATTTAGTTCAATTTTAAGTATAATTTTGATTAAAATTCAACTAAAGTCCACTAATTCAGTTTCAATTGGTCCAAATCAGTCCAAAACCTCCAAAATCGAGCCGCATAACATCGCCATATCAGGATCTAAAGTGATCAAAGATAAATTTCTTCAAAATCAAGTAGAACACAATCCAAATCTTCTCCAAATCGTGGTTCAAGAGCCTAATGCTCTGATACCAATTGTAAAACCTTTGAAAATCTCCCAAGAACACTAACACACGATCTCAATCACGTGAATGCGGAATGTAAACGTGATTGGATAGAAAAGAAGATTGGATTGAATCAAAACAGATGATATTTGATTGATAAACAGAAACCTATAAAAGGTCTTGTGCGATTTCGCACAGTACAGGAAGATGAATGAATGGAAAGCTTAATTACAAAACGAAACTTAGCTATTTATACTAAACTGTGAGTTCTCGCGCGAGATGCTTTTCGCGCGGCTTAATCTTTCGCGCGGGTCTTCATCTCGCGTGGAAGATCTTCTCGCGTGAGAGCTGCTTCTCGCGTGGGATCTGCTTTCGCACAGGCTGTTTCTCGCGTGACTTCTTCCAGTCGCGTGGATCTGGAGATTTTCAAAGGTTTTACAATTGGTATCAGAGCATTAGGCTCTTGAACCACGATTTGGAGAAGATTTGGATTGTGTTCTGCTTGATTTTGAAGAAATTTATCTTTGTTTAAACCTTCAAGTTTTTCTTTAAAAATCTTTTCATTTGACTTGTGTTTGCGAGCTTGATACTGAAGTTTTACAAAGGTTTTACAATTGTTTTGTTTAAACCTTCAAGTTTTTCTTTAAAAATCTTTTCATTTGACTTGTGTTTGCGAGCTTGATACTGAAGTTTTTCAACTTCCATTATCAGGCTCTCATTGTGAACTCTGTATCTTTGAACTTTCTCAACACATGAATTTTTGCATAGATCATCATATACCCTTGGTTCTGAGCTTTCTCCTTCAGGCTCTTCATCCTTTTTCACCATGAATGCTATCATAGCTTCAACTGGTTCTTCCTTTTCTTCCTTCTCAACTTCCATCTTACATTCAACTTCTTCCTTTTCAGCAAACACTCCATCCAAGAGATCATCAGAGATAAACTCGGCAAACAGATTTTCAATTTTCTCTGGCATAAGAAGCTTCAAATTTGGTGTTGATGAAGACATGTTGATCAGAAAATCGAAAATCAGACTTCTTGTGCGAAAACTCAAACCGTGCGACGGCAGATTTCGCGCGACACAAGTATTCGCGCGAGAGATCAATTCGTGCGAAATTCCAAGTGAAATAACTGTCTGAGCGAAAACAGAATTTTTCGCATGCGAAAATCCTCAGTTTCAAGTGAAATCTCCCAATTTCGTGCAAAATCAATTCTCCAACAGTTCGTTCAAGCGAGAACCACCTCCAAATCAATGAATATGTCTGATAGAACCCATTTTAGTCCAAATTTTGATGAATTTAGTTCAATTTTAAGTATAATTTTGATTAAAATTCAACTAAAGTCCACTAATTCAGTTTCAATTGGTCCAAATCAGTCCAAAACCTCCAAAATCGAGCCGCATAATATCGCCATATCAGGATCTAAAGTGATCAAAGATAAATTTCTTCAAAATCAAGTAGAACACAATCCAAATCTTCTCCAAATCGTGGTTCAAGAGCCTAATGCTCTGATACCAATTGTAAAACCTTTGAAAATCTCCAGATCCATGCTCTGAAAATCCCACTTCTGACACCATTGTTGAAGATAAATCAAGGCTCGGCAAAACATCATATGCGAAATCCAGATCCACGCGACTGGAAGAAGTCACGCGAGAAACAGCCTGTGCGAAAGCAGATCCCACGCGAGAAGCAGCTCTCACGCGAGAAGATCTTCCACGCGAGATGAAGACCCGCGCGAAAGATTAAGCCGCGCGAAAAGCATCTCGCGCGAGAACTCACAGTTTAGTATAAATAGCTAAGTTTCGTTTTGTAATTAAGTTTTTCATTCATTATTATACTGTACTGTGCGAAAATAGCACAAGACCTTTTATAGGTTGTTTATTTCAATCAAAGAAGCATTTTGTGTTCAATTCGATCATCTCTTCTATCCAATCATGTTTATATTCCGCATTCTCGTGATTGAGATCGTGTGTTATTGATTCTGGGAGATTTTCAAGGTTTTACAATTGGTATCAGAGCATTAGGCTCTTGAACCACGATTTGGAGAAGATTTGGATTGTGTTCTACTTGATTTTGAAGAAATTTATCTTTGATCACTTTAGATCCTGATATGGCGATGTTATGCGGCTCGATTTTGGAGGTTTTGGACTGATTTGGACCAATTGAAACTGAATTAGTGGACTTTAGTTGAATTTTAATCAAAATTATACTTAAAATTGAACTAAATTCATTAAATTTGGACTAAAATGGGTTCTATCAGACATATTCATTGATTTGGAGGTGGTTCTCGCTTGAACGAACTGTTGGAGAATTGATTTTGCACGAAATTGGGAGATTTCACTTGAAACTGAGGATTTTCGCATGCGAAAAATTCTGTTTTCGCTCAGACAGTTATTTCACTTGGAATTTCGCACGAATTGATCTCTCGCGCGAATACTTGTGTCGCGCGAAATCTACCGTCGCACGGTTTGAGTTTTCGCACAAGAAGTCTGATTTTCGATTTTCTGATCAACATGTCTTCATCAACACCAAATTTGAAGCTTCTTATGCCAGAGAAAATTGAAAATCTGTTTGCCGAGTTTATCTCTGATGATCTCTTGGATGGAGTGTTTGCTGAAAAGGAAGAAGTTGAATGTAAGATGGAAGTTGAGAAGGAAGAAAAGGAAGAACCAGTTGAAGCTATGATAGCATTCATGGTGAAAAAGGATGAAGAGCCTGAAGGAGAAAGCTCAGAACCAAGGGTATATGATGATCTATGCAAAAATTCATGTGTTGAGAAAGTTCAAAGATACAGAGTTCACAATGAGAGCCTGATAATGGAAGTTGAAAAACTTCAGTATCAAGCTCGCAAACACAAGTCAAATGAAAAGATTTTTAAAGAAAAACTTGAAGGTTTAAACAAAACAATTGTAAAACCTTTGTAAAACTTCAGTATCAAGCTCGCAAACACAAGTCAAATGAAAAGATTTTTAAAGAAAAACTTGAAGGTTTAAACAAAGATAAATTTCTTCAAAATCAAGCAGAACACAATCCAAATCTTCTCCAAATCGTGGTTCAAGAGCCTAATGCTCTGATACCAATTGTAAAACCTTTGAAAATCTCCAGATCCACGCGACTGGAAGAAGTCACGCGAGAAACAGCCTGTGCAAAAGCAGATCCCACGCGAGAAGCAGCTCTCACGCGAGAAGATCTTCCACGCGAGATGAAGACCCGCGCGAAAGATTAAGCCGCGCGAAAAGCATCTCGCGCGAGAACTCACAGTTTAGTATAAATAGCTAAGTTTCGTTTTGTAATTAAGTTTTTCATTCATTATTATACTGTACTGTGCGAAAATAGCACAAGACCTTTTATAGGTTGTTTATTTCAATCAAAGAAGCATTTTGTGTTCAATTCGATCATCTCTTCTATCCAATCATGTTTATATTCCGCATTCTCGTGATTGAGATCGTGTGTTATTGATTCTGGGAGATTTTCAAGGTTTTACAATTGGTATCAGAGCATTAGGCTCTTGAACCACGATTTGGAGAAGATTTGGATTGTGTTCTACTTGATTTTGAAGAAATTTATCTTTGATCACTTTAGATCCTGATATGGCGATGTTATGCGGCTCGATTTTGGAGGTTTTGGACTGATTTGGACCAATTGAAACTGAATTAGTGGACTTTAGTTGAATTTTAATCAAAATTATACTTAAAATTGAACTAAATTCATTAAATTGGACTAAAATGGGTTCTATCAGACATATTCATTGATTTGGAGGTGGTTCTCGCTTGAACGAACTGTTGGAGAATTGATTTTGCACGAAATTGGGAGATTTCACTTGAAACTGAGGATTTTCGCATGCGAAAAATTCTGTTTTCGCTCAGACAGTTATTTCACTTGGAATTTCGCACGAATTGATCTCTCGCGCGAATACTTGTGTCGCGCGAAATCTGCCGTCGCACGGTTTGAGTTTTCGCACAAGAAGTCTGATTTTCGATTTTCTGATCAACATGTCTTCATCAACACCAAATTTGAAGCTTCTTATGCCAGAGAAAATTGAGAATCTGTTTGCCGAGTTTATCTCTGATGATCTCTTGGATGGAGTGTTTGCTGAAAAGGAAGAAGTTGAATGTAAGATGGAAGTTGAGAAGGAAGAAAAGGAAGAACCAGTTGAAGCTATGATAGCATTCATGGTGAAAAGGGATGAAGAGCCTGAAGGAGAAAGCTCAGAACCAAGGGTATATGATGATCTATGCAAAAATTCATGTGTTGAGAAAGTTCAAAGATACAGAGTTCACAATGAGAGCCTGATAATGGAAGTTGAAAAACTTCAGTATCAAGCTCGCAAACACAAGTCAAATGAAAAGATTTTTAAAGAAAAACTTGAAGGTTTAAACAAAACAATATATAATTTAAAATTAAATCTTCATGATAAAGAATGTACCAATAATGACTTGACAAATAGAAATAATGAACTCGCTTTAGAAATTAATAGACTTAACAGTGAATTAGCCACAGCTAAATTGACCGTTGAGAAATTTGAACTTTCATCAACAATGGTTGAAGGAATAATCAAGTCACAAATGACTCAGAAGATCAAAGGAGGAAAATGTGGTGTTGGATTTTCTAACATTGCTCCTCCAATTAATCATGATTATTCATGTTTACCTTCATCTGATAACATTTGTGATTCTGATATGGTCTATGGGATTGGTTTCTCTCCATCTCAAGACTTAAAACCTTCAGTCAAAGTAAATTTATCTGTTGATCCTATCATAGTACCCAAATCTAAACAATCAACTGAAAACTTTTGTGCAAATAAATTGAAGGTGGATGGGTTGGTTGAAGAATGGGAGAGTGACTGTGAGAGTGAAAATAAAAGTGAAAATTTGAAAAATAAAAATGTGAATGATTTCAGATCTCGTTGTAATCAAACTTTATCAAGAAATAAAAAGATTGTTGATCTGAATGTGCCAAAATTAAATATTAAAAGTAAATTGAATGCAAATCAAAGGGCAAATCAGAAAGAAAAATTTGAAAAAGATTTTAAAAGTAGATTTGTTTCAAAAGGTTTAACTGAAAATGAAGAACATATTTTTAAAGAAACGAATTCTCGATTCTTTAAAATAAACTTCATTATAATGCTAACCTTGTGAATCAAGATATTTGTAGCCCAGATTTGCAAGTGAAAGCTCCTTCTCCAGCATTCATTCGCATATCAAAGTCTGGTCCTCCTCCAGCACAAATTCGAATAACAAAGCCTGGTCCTTCTTCAGCAGAATCAAAGACTATTCCTATTCCAACACTACCAATTCCAAAAGTCAAAACTGCCAAATCTTCAATCCAAAGTGGTCATAATTCTTCGATTTCCTCGAATCTGCAAAAGATGAACTTGCAATTGTCTAACGAGGCAAAGATTCGAGAGACTGTGGAGAACGTTAAACCTAGTCACTCTGACTTTGGTTTTTATGACAATTTTCATAATTGTCATCCACAGTTTGTTTTCCACACACAACAAAGGAAATGTTACCAGTGTGGAAACATAAATCATTTGGCAAATAATTGTCCTTTTCGACAAAAATCACTAAGCAAACAACGATTTCATAATTCTATTGCTCACAATAGAAAAATGTTTTTCACTCGTGGAAAATTTTCTAAACAAATGAAATCAAAAGGTGACAATGTTAAAAATGTAGAAAAGCACAAGAATTTGAAAAATGATTTAAATGATAATATCAAATTGAGAACTGTAAATAAAAGGACTGATGTGCAAAGCAAATACAACAATATCAAATCATTTTGTCTAACTGCAACACAGAATGTGCTCAAGTCATGTTTGACTTGGGTACCAAAAACTAAGTAATTTTGTTACTTATGCAGGGACAACCGCTAAAGGCTACTGAAAGTTTATGGCATGCAGACAGCGGTAGTTCAAAGACATATGACAAGAAACTTACAATTGCTTCAACATGTTTAGTCATAAAACGGAGAAACTTGACAATAAGCTTTGAAAAATATTTATGGTCCTAGGGGGAGTCAAGATTGGATCAATAAAAATGAATTTTCATGATTAAATGAGAAATGATATTACAAAGTTCTACAGAGTCTAAGTACTTTCAAAGGCTTAAATACGAATAGACTTGGATTATGTTTGATATGTTGATAGGCTTTGCTTTCAGAAATGAAAAGATCATAATTGAGTGATTACACTTGAATTAAAGAAATATGATTTAGTGGGGAACATATCAGGATTATGTACCAAAAATGTTCTAACACAGACTGAGAGATATAATCTTGTCATACTCAAGCCTGTATGTGATTGATTCAGTGATTATCATAACTATATATATATATATATATATATATATAAAAGATAAAAAATACTAAAAGAAACAAAGGAGAAAAACACAAAAAAAAACATAATTGAGCAAAAAGATGCCAACAAAGGCCATATAGGATATAAGATGCCAAGAAGCACGACAAATCAAAAGATATGTCTAAAAGACATACATACTATATGGTATCTATTTTCTATTTTGAGAATAGTTTTTAACTTTGGAAGGCAAAATCAAAAGATGGGGCATGTAAGTCCGGATGGCTTGTAAGTCCTAAACATCTTGAGAGGGCAGACGTAAGTCCGGATGGCTGTCCGTAAGTCCTTAAACTTGTTAATATTCCGGGTTAAGAAATATTTCTCATGCTAGTTATGCTCAAATAGTTATATTTAGGAATACAATAAATGGTATCACTGATCATCAATGCATGGTTTAAGTCAAATTGGGGTGACTTGAAAATCTCGATAGTGTCTTGAAGGATAATAATTATGTCACACCCTCAAATTCCGGGTCTGGAACTTATCACGGAGGGGTGAACAAATAGGATCGAACACAGTAGTTACACATGAGATGCAAATATCTATATGATAGTTTTTAGATAATCATTACAATAATGTTCAGAGTAATATTACGCGTAGCGGAAGTAAATATAGATTGTTTCATGACAACATGTCTAAATCATATTTCAGATAATCAATAGGTATCTTGAGCTCTAATATGATCCTACGTGCATGTCCGTAAGCTCCTAGTAGATACCTGAGAATACATGTAAATCAAGTGTCAACACAGGGTTGGTGAGTTCACAGGTAAGTAAAACATAGTGATAAATCATCAATTACCATCAAATAGGATTTATAGAAAAAGTGTGAGTTTAATTTACTCACCGGTATATGAATAGCCTATCGGAACCCTTTTTAATAAGGTGAACCCGCTATCCCACATACCTACTAAGTACAAGCCCAACAAATCCTTCACATTGAATTTGTCCATGTCACTTAGTTTATTATCCTTTTATGTGTATATTATATTTTCATAATAATTTCAAATCAGAGGGAGCAAATCCTCCTTTACATTTATCCTCATATGGGTTGTAAGTGGAACTATAATGCAAACTATATAAAGTGCACATCTGCCTTCTTACTACAGAAACAGTCATCCCAAATGACAACAAGATCTTTGTGCATCTGATATGGATCACATGTCCATACCTTTGTGGGGGTAAGTCACTCCCCGATAGTACTATCCAAAAGATCCCTGCTTATTTATAGTCCAGTATACAGAGAAGGATTTTCATAGTAACCATATGTAATCATAAATGTGATTAAATTATTATTTAACATAATACACAAAATAATTTGTAATTTCAATTACAACATGTATTCCAGCCCCAAAATATTTAAATGATTAAAAAGGGGAATAGTTATGAACTCACCTCGGTTTTGGGTAGTGTTGACAAGCTAGTAAATTCCTCCTAAGGAATTAATATTCACATAAGTATATATACAAATCCATAACCTAAATAAGTTAGATCTTGAACCTGGTGTTCATTGATCTAGGGTTTGGTTTTCTGGGATTTGTTATAATCATTAAGTCATTTAATTATTTTTGTTAATAATTAATGATTTATATAAAATTTAATTAGTTTAATAATGATTTTGACATATCATTATATTCTAATTAAATTATAGACGTTATATAAACATATAAGTTTATATTTAATTTTTGTAAGATTTTATAAATGTTTAAATTTATAAAATCTAATTTGTATTTATATTATCAAAATAAATCCCTAAATAATATAATATCCATTAATAATTGATTGTTTTAATTTATATTTAAAAACCCATTTTTGTATGGATAACAATTTATAATACATGTAATAATTTATAATACATGTAATAATTATTTACATAAATAATTAGGGTTTTTAAATAATTGAATTTCTACAATTTTTATGATTTATCATTAATTAAAAATGATATGGTGTTCAATTAATGAATTAATACTTTAAATCATAATTTAAAGTCTATTTTTATAAAAATAGTTATTTATAATATTTTTAAATAATATTTTATAAATTTTATTTAAAGTATCTTTAATTGAATAATTTACAGAAACATATTTAATGGTGTTAAAAATAACAGAAGCTTTTAAAAATTATTTTTATAATTTTTAATAATTTTTATATATTTTTAAATAGCCTAAAAGGCTAAAAAAAAATAATTGGGAGGGGGCTGGGTTCGAACCCGCGACCTCCTCCCCACAACCCAACACCCGAACCAGTGAGCCAAAGGCTCCTAATCGTTTAGAACTCAGGTCCAATTAAATTTAAACACAATCCCGTATGTTACCCCCAAATCAAGACCCTAGAACCAAATCGATCAAATTGAAGATCGAAATGGCTATGATCATGCACAGATTCATGGGGCTTTTGTTCCCCTGATAAAGACGAGTTTGTAGGTAACTTCAATTACCTATTTCGATGCTCGAGATGTTCAAATCGTCGAAGAACAGGTTGCGGCCTGGGGAGGATTCAAAAGATGATCAAACGTGGACGAAAATGAAATTAACTTCACAGGTAGCTTCTAATGAGGCTAATGATCGAAAGCCTTCTATCAATTTTGGGTTTCAAATCTCGATTATGGGTGTTCTAATGAGTTGCAGGTTCGCGAACGAGAGAGGATCAATGGTGATGTTGTGTTGTGTTTTGTGTGAAATTGAACTTGATAACAGTTTATAAATAATCAAAGGATTGTGAGTGCGCAATTAGTTCGACAATTATTATTGTCTAGTGCATTTTGGTAGTGGGTGTCGGCCGAAAGTTTCGGTCGAGTGGAAATCTCAATAATTCGACACCATTATTCCAATTTCGAGTGGCCACGAGTTCGGGATATTCACACGAAAGTGTCGGTAGTATTTAATTGAATTAAAACCGGCCTAACTTGGCCTTTGGGAGACGCCGGAAGCCGCCGGAATAGTCGCCGGAAAAACGGGTCGGCGGCGGGTGTTTTGAGATTTAAACAAAATTACAGAAGTGGTCCCTGTGGTTTAACATATTGACATTTCATGTTAGAAGTTTTTAAAACAAGTTTCCAAATTAGCAATTTACCCCCTGAACTTTATTATTTGAATTATTATTTCAAAATTTAATAAACTTTTTTATAAATTATTATTATTAATAACAATATTATTATTATCATTATCATTGTTATTATTATTTTTATTTTAACATTATTATTGTTATTTATATTCTTATTAATAATTATTATTAAATACTAATAAAAATATAAAAACAAATCACACAAATACTAGATTTTCTTATATATAAATCATGAAATTTTCCGAGTTGTCACAAATTACCTTACAGAAGTTCTGATTGTGGGATCCACTGACTTATATTAAATCAAAACAAAATATGATATATATCACTCATTATGTTTCTGAGTAAAATCTGAAGTATAAGTTTAAAGGGACAAAAGATATTGACAATCAACTTAACCAGTTTATTTTAAATAAAGCTGGACAGAGTCTTGACTTGATAAAGAACTATATGATCTCATTTTGAAAATTCTTTCAAGAAAAGGAAGATTCCAGTCCATGCTCCTGTTCCTCCTAACTCGTTAAAGCATCTACTATCATGGAGATGTGAGAAGGATTCCGGACACGCTGTGATCAGATGCACGGACAAGTCATTTCAAATTATTGATCCAGCTGACTTGATGAAGTTTGGCAAAGACAACTTACTCAAGCTGTTACACTGCCCTATTTCAGCTGATGAGCTCGTACAAGAAAGCGAATGTTGATTTTGATTGAATATGTTTTACCGAGCCTAGGGGGAGATTGTTGAAGATAAATCAAGGCTCGGCAAAACATCATATGCGAAATCCAGATCCACGCGACTGGAAGAAGTCACGCGAGAAACAGCCTGTGCGAAAGCAGATCCCACGCGAGAAGCAGCTCTCACGCGAGAAGATCTTCCACGCGAGATGAAGACCCGCGCGAAAGATTAAGCCGCGCGAAAAGCATCTCGCGCGAGAACTCACAGTTTAGTATAAATAGCTAAGTTTCGTTTTGTAATTAAGCTTTCCATTCATTCATCTTCCTGTACTGTGCGAAATCGCACAAGACCTTTTATAGGTTTCTGTTTATCTATCAAATATCATCTGTTTTGATTCAATCCAATCTTCTTTTCTATCCAATCACGTTTACATTCCGCATTCACGTGATTGAGATCGTGTGTTAGTGTTCTTGGGAGATTTTCAAAGGTTTTACAACGTATAAAACTTTAATACCTCTGATAATGTCTGAGGTGTTTGTTCCTGATCAGGAACAAACGAAGTCGACCCTGCAGATGAAGACGGTTTACGCCCAATCCCTCTAATATGCCCGCGGCGTTCTCCCAATACCGACTCAAAAACTTCAACCTCGTTCAATGATGAACTATTTCCTTCGTTTTGGGATTGACTTAGCTCATCAAACCGTCCTTTGAGCTGATTCTATATTAATTAACAAGAAGTTATTTAATATATATATATACACAAAGGCTTCATCTTTAATATTTCAAAACTCTACTTTATATAAAACTTACGTATTGTTGCTCAGCAATCTCCGTATCAAAGCTCTCATCTTTACTAGTATGAGCATTCTGAAATGCCTCAAGTCTGCTCTTATTCTGATTAACATTTAAAAGCATATCATATATTAAATAAATACTTATCTACAATACACATATAAATAATTAAATCATTACCTTCTTGTAACAATAACTACTATACGAGGCAGTCCCACCACGATTAGTGTATTGTTGTTGTTGCCGGTTTGCTTTGTTTGATGATGAGGCTTTTCTGTGTCCGTCACTTAAGAAAAAATTAATTGTTTTGCTCCAATTTTCATGATTCATTCCCTTTGGAGGGTTGAGCCTTGCTTGTTCCACATCTTCATATCCTCCAACACGATCAAAGTGTCTTTTGGCAACGTTTTTTCGATCTCTGAATCGTTTGAGATATACAGAACGAATGCCACCCTCAATCTGAGCGCGTTCACGATCTCGCAAAATCTCATCAAAATCAAAGCGTCGCTACATTTAAGTTAAAACAAAATGAAGTTAGTTAAATAAATACCGAACAATAAACATAAAACATATAAAAGTTACCACCATATGCTCATCCAACGCATTCTTCTGAGCATCAGAAAGATCAGTCCACGAACGAACATTAAAGGGATAATTGGCCTCCATGTATATCCCAACCTCACGAACAAACATATCGTTAAGTTCACCGACTGGGCTATATGTAGCAGCTCTATCAAAAGGAAGAGATAAAGGTCCTCCTTTTTTTCTAACTCATGCTGTAACTTTTTATTTTTGGCCTTCCCTCTTCTTTTCTGGGAAGGCGAGCCTGCATTTATATTAAAAAAGCAATACTTACAATATATATTAATAATAAATAAATAAACATGAAAATATAATACTTACCATCCAACTGATGGCTTCCGGGCCCACCAAAAGGAGGAATCGGTGGATCCCCCGCGCCATCACCTCCATGGCTCATTACATCAGCCATGAGATGTATCAAAACAATCCAAAAAGATATCATGTCTGTAAAATACAGAAGATATAAAACATCAAAATTAAAATTAGAATAAAGTTTTCAACTACAACAAGATATCATGTCTACAAAGTTTTAGATTAATATATACTTAATCGGAGTCTCCCTTATATACTTCAGTCTCGCTGTAAGACCCTCAGTGTCATAATCAAAATCCTCTTCATCATAATCACCCTCGTCCTCAGACATCACATTAGCAGTAACATTTGGTGGATTAACTTCACTTGCAATTTCGCCATCGGTGACATTATCAACATTTTGAAAGTATTGGGTGAAGTCAATGAAAAGTACATTATTAGATGAAGAATGATTATGAACGACGTCAAGATCTTCTGTTAATTCATTATCAACATTTTGAATGTTTTCCACGAGTTCATCATTGGATGGCGGTCGATCCCAAATTTTACGATGATTAACATTCTCGACGACCCACCGGTGATTATTGTTTTGGTTTCTCCGAGAAGGTTCTCGGATGTAGAATACTTGTTTAGCTTGGGAAGCAAATATGAGTTGATCGTCTTTGTCCAATTCACGTTCGGTGTTGATACTGGTGATATTATTGTCGTATGAAACACCCCTTCGAGTATCGAACCATTTGCAACGAAATAGGACTGTTGAATACCCATTTGCATAGCACAACTCAATAATCTCTTCAACTTGGCCATAATATTTCTCACCATTCTCACCCTCCACTAAAACACCTGAGTTTTGTGTTGTGCGTTGCGCGTCACGTGCAAGTACCATAAACCTAACACCGTTGACTATGCAAGCAGTGTAGTTATAGGCTTTTACATCCGCACCCATTGAAAGAGCATACAACTCTGAGTGAAAATCTGGAGAATTTTGTATTTTCATCGAATAAACCTAAGAAAATAATGTGTTAAATATAAATTACCTAACAAATATAAACCTAAGAGATTTTTATACACGGAATACCTTCTCTAAAAATCATGATGGAAATTTGATTATGACATCCTCATGTGGGCGTTCGGATTTGAATTCACTATATTGTTGACAAAATATATAACAGGTGAGAAACGAAATATATTTAAGTAATGTTTAAAACTTAAAGATAGGAACTCTTACCTCATATAGTCTCTAACTTCTTGACAACTATCGAGGACAAACCATTCTAGCTTCAGTTTTTCGCTAGGAGAAAGATATTTCATCTTTTTTGCGCTAGCCGGACGACATTTTGACTCAAATGAAAATATCTTTCTCTTTTCAATAATGATATCCTCATTTCTATCAGGGCGATTGAACTGAGTCTCAACATCTCGAAGGTACCTCGAACAAAATGATAAAGCTTCTTCAGCAACATAACCTTCAGCTATACAACCTTCTGGTCTTGCCTTGTTTCTGACATAATTTTTTAGTTTTTTCATATACCTTTCAAACGGATACATCCATCTCATACACACTGGACCACCACGAATCGTTTCATCAGGTAAATACAAAACCAAATGAACCATAATGTCAAAAAACGCTGGAGGATAGATCAATTCTAACTTGCACAATATTATAATAATCGCCTCCTTAGCTTTCTTCATATCGTCAATTAATAGTGTTCTGGAGCAAAGTTGCTTAAAAAACGTACACAAATCAACTATTGGTGTATAAGTATCTTTGGCCAAAAAACCTCTAACACCAATCGGTATCAACCGTTGCATGAGAATATGACAGTCATGAGATTTCAACCCAGTAATGTTAGTATTATTATCTATCACTCTCTTGCTGATATTAGATCCGAACCCATCAGGCAGTTTTACATTTTTTATAAACTCACAAAATAACTTTCGATCACTAGTCTTCAATGAGTATTTCGGGTGGGGGCTATACCACTTGCCATTTTTTTTCTCTAACCATTGCCTACTCCGAATATTTAGATTTTTCAAGTCAACCCGTGCATTTGGTGTATCTTTGCTCTTTTCATTCATTAGAAGAGTACCTAGCAAACTATCACACACATTTTTCTCTATATGCATCACATCTAAGTTGTGTTTTAGCTGTAGAGAAGACCAGTACTCAAGTTCAAAAATATGCTTCGTTTGGACCAATTTAACTCATACTCCTCCCGCTTTGATTTAACACCTCCAAAATCAGGATGTTTCCCCGGTAAACGGTGGCGGAGCCGACTAAATTGAGTTTCTATGTCAGTATCACTAAATTGTTTCGGAGGGGATCTTATCTCGGGTTCCCCGTTGAAGTCCAAATTTGTTCTCCATTCATGGTTTGCATCTAAAAACCGATGGTGACCAACATAAACGACTTTATTTGTGACACGCATCGAAGGAGTGTCTTCGTTACAAGTCGGGCATGCTTTGTAGCCCTGCCCGCTCCAACCTGATAGACTACTACGAGCCGGAAAGTCGTTTATAGTCCATAACAAAGCCGCCCTCATTGTGAAAAATGTGTTTGTCGCCATGTCTTTAGTACGTACGCCCGACACCCACAACTGCTTAAGCTCATCCACCAATGGCCTAAGAAAAACATCCATGTCCTTCCCGGGGGATTTAGGACCAGGAATCAATAATGACAACATGAATGACGACACCTTCATGCATAACCATGGAGGCAGATTGTATGTTGTGAGTATAACAGGCCACGTGCTATGAGCCGAACTCATGTTATCAAATGGATTGAAACCGTCAGCTGCAAGTCCTAGGCGGACGTTTCGGGGTTCTCTCGAGAAGGTAGGGTACTTTATATCAAAATCTTTCCATGAAGAACCATTAACAGGATGACGCATCGTACCATCTTCTGATCGTCCGGTATTATGCCAAATCATATCTTTTGCAGTGTGCCTTGAAGAATACAAGCGGCGTAGCCTGGGGGTTAAAGGAAACCATCGTAACACCTTGTGAGGTAACTTTTTGCCCTTTGTATTTGTATCGACCCACCGACTCTCGTTACGAACTGGACAATTTTGTAACAATAGATTTTCTGCCCAGAAAAGAGCACAATCATATTTGCACACGTGTATCGACTCATACCCTAAACCGATCTTCTTTAATGTCTTCTTGGCTACATAGTGAGAAGAGGGAATTTTGTTACCTTCCGGATGTGAAGACTGCAACAACTCAAGGAGCTCATCAAATGAGCTATTGGTCCATTTATTTTTCACCTTAATATTCATAAGCTTTGCTAAAAAGTCAAGAGAAGAAAACTTAGTACAACCAGGATATAATTCTGATTGAACTTCCTCTAACAAGTCCTCAAAATCATCACGCACACCACTACTCTCTTCCATAACGTCTTCGATAACGTCAACCATTTCGTTTATTGGCTCAACATCATTTACAACCACAACTTCAGGAATTAAACTTTCACCATGATAGATCCAATCCTTGTACGTCCGACACATGCCCCATATTTCTAAATGATATTTCATTTTAACCCATCCTAATAATTGAGTATTCTGACATTTCCTACACGGGCATCTAATCAGGCCATATTTGTCGATATATTTTTCACTCATATCGATAAAAGAGCTGAGTCCTTGCTGATACTCGGGCGATCTACGGTTCGGATTAAGAATCCAACTTTTATCGACAGACATGATTACAGCACTGCAATATAATTTACAATTTAAATGGAGCAATATAATCATGGGGATTAGAAGCCAATTTCTAATAATGAACAACGATTAAAAGTCAATTTATTCTTGTTATTCATCATACGTAATTATAAGTTAACCATTTACATCGTTAATCTAAATAGTTCAAATATTAAGCAAAACTAAAAGTATATATCAACAAATTTAGTTTCTCATCCTAACAAGAAATATTACTTCTAATCCTAATCTAAATAGTTTAAAAGTTAACCATTTACATCGTTAATATGATTTTAACAAATATATATATCAACTAATCAACACTTAAATCATAAAATATATGTTATCTCATTCAAATAACAATAATCAAACAAATAATTTTATCAATTAATTTAGTACAACTAATTTGTCCATTTCTAATACAAGTTTTCTATACTTTCAACTAATTATAACCAACTAATAACAAAATTCCTAAATACATATAGTTCAAATACTAAACAAAACTTAAAGAATATATCAACAAATTTAGTTTCTTATTCTAAATATAGTTTCAATAAATATTACTTTTAATCCTAATCTAATTAGTTCAAAACTTAACTATCTACATCTTTAACGTAGTTTTAACAAATATATATATCAACTAATCAAAACTTAAATCATCCATATATGTTATCTCATCCTAATGTGGTTTTAACAATAAACCCAATAACAACCTAAAGCATTTACATTTATAAAACAAAAAAAATAAAAAAAATAAAAAAATAAAAAAATACCGAACGTAAAATCTTTTGCAGTAGCGGCGACGGAACACGAGCAAAAGCGGCGACGGTGGTCGGATCTTGGTTTGTGGGTGGCCGGCCGTAGGTGGTGATGGGGGGTGGTGGCTGCGCTCGGGTGTAGGTGGTGGTGTGTAGGGAGGAGGTGGTGGATGAGGAGGTGGCCGGAGGAGGTGGTCGGAGTAGGTGGTCGCCGGAGAGGGGTGAAGGGGTAGGTCGATCGCCGGAGGGGTAAGCTGAAAGGGGTGGAGGGAAAGTGAGCAAAATGGCTGCAAAACCCGCGTATAGCTGAAAAGGTATTAGCGGCGACATGTCGCCGCTAAAGGAGTCGCCGCTAAAGGAGTCGCCGCTAATACCTAACGTACGATTAAACACGAGCCGTCAGATCAAAGTGATTTTGAACGGTTAGATGTGGTTCATTTAACGAACGGTGGATCGTCACTCATGTCGCCGCTAAAGGCGTCGCCGCTAATGGTGTCGCCGCTAAAGGCCCTGTCGCCGCTAATGGTGTCGCCGCTATTGCCAGCTTTTCTTGTAGTGAGACCCAGATGATCGACCATGTAATCTTTCAACCCGTTTGTTTGTACGTGTTTCTTCCAATTGGTTTTGAACACATAGCAAGTTTTCGTTTTTCATCTTCCATTACGCAAGATTCAACGATGTTAATTTACGCCTTTGTGGATCAAACACCTCCATGCTTATATACTCTCTCATCCCAAGTTGGGTCTTCTCATTTGTCATCAAGAAACCATGATTCTTTACTTGCAACACTAGCATCATCAGCCTGCCTTGGTTGTTGTCGCAATCCGATTTTGTGTCTTCTGAATCACCAACTCAGGCTCCGACCCACCAATACTCCTTATAAAATCCCTTATCTCCATCGCACCACTGTTGTTTGAGTCGACATTGATCATATCAGAATGTATTTCCATATTTTCATCACCATTGTTCATCGTATATATGGATCAGTCTCTTCTCTTCATAACTTTAATCAACCTCTCATCATGGAAAATGATTAGAGAAATTAGGGAAAATTGCTGAGTTAGTTCTATATATACATTTATAAGCTAAAAATGTGGGGTTCAGATTGTGATCAAGGAGATAGATATATTTTACGGATGTATTTACCCTAGATTATGTACTTATCAGGATACGTTGTAATCATATGAAGATAAATTTTTATTATCTTTTATCGGTTATATTTTAAATATATAATGATATGTTAGAAGTAAAAATTCGGCTTTAATTTCACAAGCAAAAATGTTAAACAACTCTTAAAACTAATAATTATTTTCTTTCTAAGCGATGATTTTTTTATAATATTGAAAAGAACTTATTAATTACACTCATCACAAGGGGTGCAAACGAGCCTAACCGAGCCCGGACTCATTTAGGCTCGAGCTCAGCTCGTTTTGTCTTAAGAGAGCTCGAGCTCGAGTTTGGCTCGTTTCGAGCTTTAATTCTAAAGCTCAAGCTCAACTCGTTAAAAACTTTTTAAACTCGTGCTGGGCTCGTTTATTATTTTTATTTTTTATTTTTAATATTAGTTATATATTTTATACAAAACATTATGCATATTATTTAATTGCTTTTATCTTAAATATATATATATATATATATATATATATATATATATACATAATAGTTATTATATAACTATATTTAATATTGGGTTCGGGCTTGGATCGAGCTCGCTAAATCCCGGCTCGTTTCGAATTTTAGGAACTTTTGTCGGAAAAGCATTTTAGCGACAAATATCGACGAAAATTGTTTGTATGAAAAAAAACCTCGTAGAAAATAAATTTCCCATGAATTTATGATAAAACTTCCCAACAAATAGCGACAAACGTTACTTGTTGCAACGTTTGCGTCAATACACCAAGGAAAAAATTTGAAACAACTTTCAACAGATTAGCAGCTAACGAGATTTTTTAAAAATTCTTTTTCTTAATTGATTAATTAATGGTTTTGAAAACCGGACCGGACCGGCCGGTCCGACCGGTTGGACCGGGAACCGGACTCCAGTCTGATTCGGTGCTTAAAATCGGTTTAACGTTGAACCAGTGGTCAGACCGGTTGAACCGGTCGAACCGGCGATCGGACCGGGAACCGGACCGGTTGAACCATCAAATGAAAAGGTGAGGAAAAGTTTACCTTTCTTAGAGTCAAAGCAAGTGTCTTTGCGGTGAACTTTTCTAAATATCGTATGTTTTTCTTGTGACATCAACAACATGGATTTGCTTATATGGTGGCATGTCAGTCCGAGATATGCAGATATCTTATTGTTGACCTCAATGGCCCTCTTGATGCTATTTTTACATGCATAATTGATTTATTAAAGTAATAATAGGTTATTATCTATTCTATTTAAAACATTTGATCGGTGGGTTTATTTGGTGGGTTCTTCTGAACACTTCCCCCGTGTTTCCTTATATATGATGTTCTTCTACTTCTTCCTGCGATTCCCGCTTTCCTTCCTCCTTGCTGCTTCGCTTACATGATCCCCTCACACACACACGCGCACACACACATGGCTTCTTTGGTGGTGCCGGAGGTGGTGGAGGCGGTGGCCGCTCCGGCCTGGCCGCAGTTTCCCGTTTCTTGTGCGCTGTCTCCAGTGGTTGTACAACTTCTCCGGCGTGTGGCGGTGGTTCCTTCGCCTCCCATGGCCGCTGTGTGCGCCGCTACCGTCTCAGAGATCTAATCCACCCGCCGCTGTGGACGTGATCGATGAGGTAGGCCTGATTTTTGCTTCGATTTGGTCTCCTCGCTTCTATTGTCGATGACGGTGGTCCCAGTTGGTGGTGGCGCTGCTGGTGGCCTTCTGCGTTGAAGAAGTTCGATCAGGTGCAGATCACAGATAAAAACATGGTGATGAAGTGCCTTTGTACGCCAACAAAGTCGGCCCCTTTCATAACCCTAGATGAGCATTTGTTTCTGGGTGTTGGTTGGATGTATGATTTGTGTTGAACATTGGGTTCTTGGTACTTCGAGTTGTGAATTTGTGGATTGGATCTGATTTGGGGGAATTAGGGTTTTTGATGTGTCTGTTTTGTGCCGGTGGTGGGTTTTCTGGTTGTGGTGTTCATCGTGGTGGGATTTGTTGGTGGTTACGGTGGTGCGTTTTCTGGTTGTGGTGGCATTTCGCATCCCTATTGTTGCCGTTGGTTGTCTTTGTCCTTTCGAGATGATCTCCTATTTTGGATATCTGATGTGTTGGCGTCGATGATGCTAAGCGAATGCTTATCTGAGACTGTTGTTTTTTGTTGTCGATGATGATGGACATGTCTTCATCCGAGACCATTGCCTATCGTTTATCTATGATTTTTTATGAGAACCGGTGCCGGTTGCCTTGGCTTGGCATCCATTTTCGTTATGCAGCCGCAACCGAGTATCAGTTTAATTATTGCTATACGTGTATTAGAAAGTATTCTCGGTTGGTTATCTTATTATGTTGTGAGGTAGTTGTTCATTGATGTCGATGATGATGAACGAGTCTTCGTCTGAGACCATTGTTTTCGATTCAGTTCTGAATTTATATGACAACCGGTAATACTTTCCCTGCCTTGACATCCACGGTCGGTGTGCAACCACAACCAGGTATCGGTTTAACGATTACCTTAGCGCCGAAAAAACTGTTAGATTATGACTATGATGATCAAAACATAAATCTAAGCCTCGGTAAGAGTAAAGGGGTTTGTTGTGTTTCAAGTGGGTTTTCTAGGTTTTGGTGGAGGTGTCGGTGGCGGTCGATGATGATGAATCTGTCGTTGTCTGAGTGAATCGAACGAAGGTTGAAACTTACCGTATCTTGGCGGGGTAATTTCCGGAGGTTTCGCGGTGGAAATTAGTGTTTCTACCGTTGAAGCAGCCGTGATGTTTGCAGCCATGGCGGTTTGTTCATCTTTGTTTTGATTATCATTATTAACAGATCTGAGCCTTATTTTGTTCTTTTCATTGTTTTCCAGTTTGTTTATCTATTCTATTTAAAACATTTGGTCGGTGGGTTCATTTGGTGGATTCTTCTGGACACTTCCCCTGTGTTTCCTTATATATGGTGTTTTTCTTCTTCTTCCTTTGGTTCCCGCTTTCCTTCCTCCTTGCTGCTTCGCTTACATGATCCCCTCACACACACGCGCGCACACACACATGGCTTCTTTGGTGGTGCCGGAGGTGGTGGAGGCGGTGGCCGCTCCGGCCTGGCCGCTGTTTCCCGTTTCTTGTGCGCTGTCTCCAGTGGTTGTACAACTTCTCCGGCGTGTGGCGGTGGTTCCTTCGCCTCCCATGGCCGCTGTGTGCGCCGCTACCGTCTCAGGGATCTAATCCACCCGCCGCTGTGGAAGTGATGGATGAGGTAGGCCTGATTTTTGCTTCGATTTGGTCTACTCGCTTCTATTGTCGATGATGGTGGTCCCGGTTGGTGGTCGCGCTGCTGGTGGCCTTCTGCGTTGAAGAAGTTCGATCAGGTGCAGATCACAGATACAAACATGGTGATGAAGTGCCTTTGTACGCCAACAAAGTCGGCCCCTTTCATAACCCTAGGTGAGAATTTGTTTCTGGGTGTTGGTTGGATGTATGATTTGTGTTGAACATTGGGTTCTTGGTACTGCGAGTTGTGAATTTGTGGATTGGATCTGATTTGGGGGAATTAGGGTTTTTGATGTGTCGGTTTTGTGCCGGTGGTGGGTTTTCTGGTTGTGGTGTTCATCGTGGTGGGATTTGTTGGTGGTTGCGGTGGTGCGTTTTCTGGTTGTGGCGGCATTTCGCATCCCTATTGTTGCCGTTGGCTGTCTTTGTCCTTTCGAGATGATCTCCTATTTTTGATATCTGATGTGTTGGCGTCGATGATGCTAAGCGAATGCTTATCTAAGACTGTTGTTTGTTGTTGTCGATGATGATGGACATGTCTACATCCGAGACTATTGCCTATCGTTTATCTGTGATTTTTTATGAGAACCGGTGCCGGTTGCCTTGGCTTGGCATCCATTTTCGTTATGCAGCCGCAATCGAGAATCAGATCAATTATTGCTATACGTGTATTAGAAAGTATTCTCGGTTGGTTATCTTATTATGTTGTGAGGTAGTTGTTCATTGATGTCGATGATAATGAACGAGTCTTCGTCTGAGACCATTGTCTTCGGTTCAATTCTGAATTTATATGAAAACCGATAATAGTTTCCCTGCCTTGGCATCCACGGTCGGTGTGCAACCACAACCAGGTCTCGGTTTAACGATTACCTTAGTGCCAGAAAAAACTGTTAGATTATGACTATGATGATCAAAACATAAATCTAAGCCTCGGTAAGAGAAAAGGGGTTTGTTGTGTTTCAAGTGGGTTTTCTAGGTTTTGGTGGAGGTGTCGGTGGCGGTCGGCGATGATGATGAATCTGTCGTTGTCTGAGTGAATCGAACGAAGGTTGAAACTTACCGTATCTTGGCGGGGTAATTTCCGGAGGTTTCGCGGTGGAAATTGGTGTTTTTACCGTTGAAGCAGCCGTGATGTTTGCAGCCATGGCGGTTTGTTCATCTTTGTTCTGATTATCATTATTAACAGATCTGAGCCTTATTTTGTTCTTTTCATGACTGGTGTAATGTAGGAGTGGCAATGAAAATAGGGTAAAATGGTAAATTAGATGATTAAAAATAAGGTATTGTGAAAGCCATTGGCAATAAGTAAATAAATAATGGATAAAATAATAAAAATAAGTGCAGTGGAGTGCGGTGGGTTATAACTTAGTGTGGGTCTCATAAAACTTCACCCATTACACCATCGTTAACAATCTTAATTTTTATACTTTTTCACTAATCTTACCGTGGCTATGGTGGACAACGACTTGTGATGGAAATACTTCTCATACTCCGGTTAGACATCGTTCCGCTACCGTCAAACCGCCGAAGACCAGCGCCACCGCGTTGAACCCTTCGTCAATGCCGCTCCAGAACACCACTACTCAAATGTTCCGGCATCAACGAGGTATTTGATACATGAGCTACATTTGAAGTTGATTTATAACATTTAATAATTACTGTAAATTAAATATTTATTACTTAAGTGTTTATATAATCCTTAAATTAATATTTAAATAAATTAAAAATAAATTTAATATTTAATTACATTTCAATAATTAATCTTAATATAATATTAGTTTTGTAATATTTAAAACTAATTAAATATTTTTTTTTCACTGGCGATACCCGTCCTCCGCCGTATCTCTGGCGAGAGATACGCAGCCAACAAGGTAAAGCTGAAAACGTAAGAGTCAAAGGTTAATTTGGTAAAGTCTTTGCGTCCATTGGCTATTTATGTTATTTTCCCGGGATATTATCATACCTTAAAGGCTTTAAATCCTAAATCAGAAAATCAAAAACTGAGAAAACATAAAGAGTTAAAAAACAATAAGAAAACTTGAATCATCAAAAGGTGTGAATCAAATATGGAATTCAAGATTTATAAACATTACCTCACTGGAGTACTTCGTCTAACCCTTGAGATTGTCGATGTTGGTGTTCTTGAGCAACGTTAACACTGTAACCTATGAAAGTCACCGTCAGAAACCCAAAAGGCTTGGGTAAATGACTATTTTATGTGAATACTCATACATATTGATGACTAGTTAGGCGTCATTTTTGATTGGCCGAGTACTATTCCTACTAATAGTTTAAGATTTGGAGAGAGATCTAATAGGGGAGAGAGACTTGGTTTTACCACTTTACAAAAATGTACGATCACAATTCGCCAAGCGGGAATGCATCAATGTAGTACCGTTAGTCATCATTTGATGAACACTTAAAAAAGATAAAAACAAAAGTTTAAATTGTAATTTTTTAAAAAAAATATATATATATCTATTCGTTAATTAAGTTAATATTTGCAATTAATTAATTAATAATTTAAAGAAACTACCTGCACTCACTAGATATATCTCCCACTAGTGAGTGAGTGATTGACTGTAAGGAGGTGTCGTTAACATGACAAAAATAACTATTTGGACTTACTAACCATATCATTAAAACATATTTATCATGATTAAAATGTGAAAAGAACAAAATAGATGATAAAAACCTGGTTAAACTATCAAAAATGTTCACCTTGTCAATACAACGAAAGCTTCAATCGAGCTTGATTCTTTTTTATTTTATAAATTATTTTATTATATTTTATAAAAATTATTGAAAATGAGTTTTTAAGAAAAGAAAAAAATGTATTTTAATTAGAGATATTGTTCATATTCTGTTATGGTAATTGAAGAACGTTAGAAGTTGTTATGTTAGTTGAGATCTCGTTCTAGATTCTTCGACTGATCTTTATAAGTAGTCATTGTTTCTTATTTGAGATAATAAGAGAGAATATACATTACAATCTAATATACCTTGTGTTTCACTTTTTTTCCTAATATGGACACAAATAAATATACTTAATTGTTAATATATATTATATAGAGAGTTTGTGTTCCAACATGTAAGAACTTTGTAATGAATCAAACTATGTATAAAATGAGACTAAGATGATAATTAAGATAACGATACTTATGTGCTTAATACTACAATTATGAAAATGAGTGTATGGATGGGTACTTGTTTCACAGAATAGATGTAAGTGAAGGTATTAATTAAGGGTCCTAATAAATAAACACCCACTTTTTTAAATCGACACCCTCTATACGTCGCGTATGGGTCCATACGCGGCGTATAGGGTCGAATGCACTGAAAACGAGGAAAATTCGGGGGGGTGTCAGAGAGCTATACGCCCCATATAGCCCTATACGACCCCCCTATACGACACATATAGGTCTAGTACGACGCGTATAACTAATTTCGACACTGACTACGAGGAAAAATTCAGGGGCTTGTCAGAGGGGTTATACGCCCCGTATAGGGCTATACGACCCCCTATACGACGCGTATGAGGCTATACGACCCGTATAGAAATTTTGGGGTGTTGATTTAAAATAATGGAGTGTCTATTTAAAAGGACCCTTAATTAATTATACTTTAAAAACTAAAGTAGGTGGTCAATCAAATTGTGCCACATAACTTTGACTTTTAGAGATACATAAAGTGAGAGAGGATATAACTTAAGTTTTTATTTGGGCTTGATGGTTAATGCTTTAAAAGGAAACCAAGGTTCAAGTCTTAAGAGTGGTAGTTTTATTTTTGGTTATTTTGCTTTTATTTTTTTATGTTTTTCCAGTTATAATTTTCTTTGTTTGTGATTTCTTTAACAAATTTTTTGTTTGGATAGTGTTTAATAGTTTTGATTTATGTGTTGGAACTTACACAATTTCATGATTATTTATCCTTCAACTTTTACAAAATCCACATTTAAACATGCTTATTTTTATTATTGTCAATATTTAAACTTTTTTGTTTTTTCGGTAGGGACGTGTCTATTTTATCAACGTTTTACATTATTGTCACAACATAAGGGTTTGTGACAGTTTCGTTTTTTATAAAGCTTTGAAAGTTTTCAACGACGCTCATGTTTTGTTTTTCTTAGTTTCAACGCGTGGATTCACGGCAACATTCAAATATTTGTTTTTCATGGCTTTGTACTCCCGTCGCACCGTGACGATACTAATACTAGTTATTATATAAATAGTAGCTTCCCTGAGCTATTGAAATAAATAAATAAATAAAAATTACATGACTAACTAAAAGTTACATAAAGAAAGAAATTTGCTTGAAATTTTTTAAATTAATTCAAATTTAAAATTAATGTTGCTTGCATTACTTACTGACTTAACTATCAATTGTAAATTGATTACGAGTCGATATACATTTTTTTCATCATACTAATGAAGAAAAAGAAACATTTAATACTTAAAGTATGCATAATCCATCATTCATCTTTATTCTTATAATTATATTAAAAATTATTTTTTTCTCTCTTTTTTAATTAAAATAATATTTTTTTCATAACTTTATCTTTACATTTTTTTTCTCATTCACTCATAATCACTTTCAAAATTATTGAAAAATTTATGAGGTTGTATCGTGTTTCCCAAATATAAGGAAACATGGTATAATTCCCAAAAATTTAGTACATCTTTCACTCAGAATCACTCACAACTATTTTTCATAATATGGATATCCACTCACATATATATGGGAAACGACTGTGAATGCTCTTAGTTTAGCAAACTGAATTTCTCATAGTTTCATATTGATATAGATAAATACATAATTACAAATTATATAAAGTTTACCTGATACAAGTAAATACTAATGTATTTTATTACATTATTTAGAAAACTGTATATGTGGTACTGTGCCAAACAGGTTGAACAAGACACGACGACAAGTTAACACAACTAGTGATCAAATATGACACGTTTAACATGATTAACCATTAATAGTTCAATAGCACAACTGCACAAGTGACAAAAGTGAGTTTAGAAATTTTATTTGTGCAAGTGTTTTGTTCAGTCTTTTTTTTATTTGTGAGTTTAGAAATCACGGTTGCATTTAGCGTAAAATTGCATTTTTATATTACTTTATGAATTTTATTTGTGAATTTTATTTGTGCAAGTGGTTTGTGGGGATGTGATAATTGGTTAATATGCATGCACGTATTGTAGTTAATATTGCATTTTTATATTACTTTATGTATCGAATGGTATTACTTCGTTACGTGTTTGAAATGTAGGTTAAATAAATCTTAACGAGCATTATTTAAGAAGGATACATAGGATAACAAGACTACGGCTTGAAAGGTGCTGAAAATGAAGAAAACTGTACAAACTGCAGGGAGGACGTAAGCTACGGCCTGAGGCCGTAACTTACGGCCCTGTGCTAAGTCCGTCTATGAACCCCGACAGGAGGTTTGGCCATCTGGTTAAAGGTAGGCCGTAACCTACGGCCTATAGGCCTATAGGCCGTAAGTTACGGTCTAACGCGATATTTTGAAGATTGTTTCAAATTTTAAAACCTATTTAATCCCTAACATTAGGGTTTCGAAAGAAGACCTGCCTCCAACCCCAAGAACGCATCTTTGGGCTATTTTGAGCCATTGAAAGCCTCTCTAATCATCAAGCAATCAAGGATTAATATGCACAAAGTGAAGATTGAAGAGATTATGATGAATATGCAAGGCTAAACCACCCGTGATCATCTCTGGGTGGATGGTTTGTGATTAGATTTTATATGCTTGTGCTTTTTCCTAGTCAGGACATAAACTTTGATTGTTTCATAACTTTCCTTCGTTTATGTGCTTTGAATCATGTGTTGACTAAAGATTCGTGTTAGTGGATTTGATTATTGCTTATCAAGTTATCAGTTTTACATTGTTAACCATCGAGTAATAATTAGGTTATTATCATTAATTGGTGATTACAAATAAAGTTTCTAGATTGTGGCATTAATTAGTTTACTAGTTAATTTACATAATCAGTTATCAAGTTGGTAATTACCTTTCAACATATGTGATAAACAAGTTATGTCTATGTGACTTCAAGATTCGGTAAAACATACACCGTGTATTCAATTACAATCCTGAAACCCGGTGGTGATTCTTGTCATCTTAATAGTTCTAAACCAAGTTTC
The DNA here is from genome assembly GCA_024085815.1 of Flaveria linearis. Classification (NCBI taxonomy): domain Eukaryota; kingdom Viridiplantae; phylum Streptophyta; class Magnoliopsida; order Asterales; family Asteraceae; genus Flaveria; species Flaveria linearis. The sequence continues at coordinate 10,612,902 of CM044007.1, read as the reverse complement.
AGTTTTTGTTTTGTTTATTAAAGTGATCATTTTTATCTAGTACAGTCAAAGTGACAATAGTTTAACTTTAATTATTTAGTTAGTTAAAAATCAAATGAATCGTGAACACTAACCACATGCTCCCCGTGGATACGATACCTGACTTACCCTAGCTACCTAGGTTAATTAGGTTTTTGCATGACCTCAACGACAAGTCATCAGGTGGCAGTCTCAGCCTCCCTGCCATGCCCTCGCCGTTGTATGTTGTCGAAGGTCTTCTGATGGGGCTTAAGATCTATGGATCTGAGGTTTAATGGAAAGAACAAGGTGGTGCTGGTGGGGGTGGAGGCGGTGGTCCCCTCAGCCGGATCTTTGGGTACCATCTGCTCTTCACAATCTCTCCATTACCCTTTTAGGGTTTTCGGATGCCGCCGCCCACTGTCACTCAACGCCGTCATGGCGTGCATTCGTTGATGGTGGCTCGTGTTGTCGCCGGTGGCTATACTTGTTGTGATTTGTCTATGACGGTGACATAGGGTTCATCTGAGACATTAAACTTATGTTTTTAGTCAATGATGTTGGGGTTTTCCTCATCTGACCTGTATGAATGTTCGTGTCTCTTTACAGCCATTCTGAGAGAGAAGGTCACAAATCTTAACCTCTAGTTTGTCGACCGCCACCATCGCCACTGACGATCTTTCGGTTGACCGGTGGCATGCGTAGTGGGGTGGTTATGGTTTGTCGCCATCCGAGGTTTAGGTTTACACCTAATCCTAATAGTTTATTGGATCTGTGGGTTTTTCATGCTGGCCTTTTGTTTCTATGCTGTGTGGAGTTTTGTTTTGGGTAAATTTGATCTTAACCCTCACTTCTGGAGTTTCTGTTTTGTTGTCTGCCTCTGGGTTCTAACTTTTGGTTGGTGACGATGGCCAAGGACACCCTGGACCCTAATATTCTGCTTTGATCTTTGACGGTAGAGCATGTTTCGGTGTTTATAAGTCAATGACGGTGACGACCCGTCATCTGAGACCCTTATACCTCTGTTAGTTTTGGTTGATTGTTTGAAATCGTGGGGTCTGTTTCTGATTTGTTGATGATGATGGTGATTATGGTATATGGATGAAAGTGCTCATTCGTTCCGTATAGATGTTACTGACTGCATTATTATTGTGGAACCCATTTGTCGTAACCATTGCTATGATGACTGTGGTGGAGGTGGTTTCTTGGCATGGCATACTTAGTGATGGCAAGTGTGGTGTTCTGCACTTGCAACCTGAGTTGCAGCCATGATAACCAAAAATGAAAAACCCAGAACTGAGCCAAATGCTTCATGTTTTGAGTTTTTATGCTTTGTTTTCTTACTTGTTTTATTAACATATATTCATGTGTTACAAGAGATGTGTCTTAACGGATTTAAGCCAAACCTGTGAACTTTTTGAACCAAACGGGTTTGGTTTAGGTGTCTTGAGGTAAATTATGTGTTTTAAACCCTCTGTTCTTTAAAACAAATTACAGCTCCCTTTACAAAAAGGCTATGATGGTAAAAACATAATGATCAAACAATATGTGTTTATCTGAGCCTCAATTTAAGAAGTATTTAATTTTGAGTTTTATCCATTTTCAAGACTCGCAACGCACGTTGGGGCATCACACCTAGTTACTTACAAAATTCAAATTTACTACTGTTCTAGTTGACTCGATTATCTAATTGTGTAATAACTTTAAGGCACTTATAATAAACTATATTTGTCAAGTAAGACCTAGTGAATAAATAATTCGGCTTCATAAGCATGTTATCATCACACTCTAAAACTCGAGTAAACCTTTTCATGAGGTTATCAAAAATTTCATTTTTTATAAACAAAACTAACTTTCGGTAACATGACCTATATATGAATAAAACTTTATTGTTAAGATGTTTAAAAAGGACATTTAATCGAGACAATTTGGAAAATAGTAAAAAAATTATAAATGTTAGTAAAAGTCCGATAAATTTTAGTAAAACTTGTAGAAAATGCTATAAAATCTCGTACAAAATGCTATAAAATCAAGTCAACTAGAAAAGCAATAAAGGTTTTGTTGTAAAAAAGATAAAAAAACCATAAAAAGATGAGTTAAAACAAGTAAATATCAACATTTAAAGTTGCAGTAAAATGAATGATAAAATAGTTATTTTTGAATTGCTCTATGAAAATGTGAAATTAATACTATGATATTTTGATTGTTTTAAAAGGATATATATGATATTTGGTATGTCTGATATTTAAAACTTTGTTTGGTTATATATATATATATATATATATGTATATATATATATGTATATATAGATATATGTATATATATACGTATATGTATATATATATATACATATATATATATATATATATATATATATATATATATATATATATATATATATACATATATATACATATACATATATATATATATCTATACATAGGGTTTGGTTCTATTAAGAACTCATACTAATTGCAAGAACCCTTTAACTAGATTCTAGTGGTTGATTATAATCAAATGCACAAGATGATGCCAAGTGTCTCATCCTATATTTTAAATTGAAAGAGTATTTTGTACATTTGCTTATAATATAAAAAATTCAGATTTAACATTGTTGTGACACTTGTACTACCTGTATTTTCTTTTTATTTTTAAAAGTTTACCCCCTTCTTTTTATAACTTTCATATCTTTTTATACATTATTATTATTTTATAAAAATTTTATCATTAAACTCGTTATATTTTTATCTTTATTTCTCATATAGTCTTGGGGTGGAAATTTAAAAGTTTAATTTTTTACAACAGTGTAATTAATAGTTTCTTTGGTGTAGAGTGGATATGAACTAATGTAATTAATTTTCTTTTTTAAACCCCCACCTCAAAAATAAAACTTTAACAATATCATTTGTTATAACAATGATGTATAAGAAGTCTTATATTATTGTCATAATGCAATAGATGCCATTACATAATGTAACATTTACATTATACTAATGTAACATGTTACTTTTGCCAAAAAAGGACTATTAGTAATACACTAATGTATTAATGTGTTACTCCAAAAAAATCAAAGAAATAATATAATACAAATCAAAATATCATTACACTACAATTTTCTATTTAAATTCAATAATGATGTAAGAAAAAGACAATTACACTACTACAACACAAGGGGTAAATTGACGCACCACTATGGTTATACTAATGTACTAATGTAAAATGGAGTAATTTATTGATGTAACTAAGTGTTACGTTAATGTAAACAACCATAACACTAATGTAAGAAATTGTAACGTAAAAGGATTGAGCAGATACTATCCATCCCACTATCTTGATTTAAAAATGTTAAATTATAGGACTACCCATTTTGATAATTTATTAATTATAAATCTAATAATATGTATAAAATATAATAATTTATTAATTATACTTTGGTTTTAAAGCTCTATAACTATTCTATACATTGTTATTTTTTTATAAAAATTACACCATTAAACTCGTCTTATTTTTCTATTTAGTTATAATATAGTCTTGAAATTTATTAATTTTTTTTATCTAAATGTTACATATTACAGTGAATTACATCATATTCATATGCAAAATCGTAGTATTTACAATTAATTACAGCATATTAAAATTTCTTACGATGACTTAAATCCGAAAAAACATATATAACAACTAACATATTAACTCCTACTACAAACAATGAATTACATCATGTTCATATCAATGTAAACCTTAATACTTACAACAAATTACATCATATTGTAATTCCTTATGAATTGCATCAAAAAAACATGTTGTATTAACCACAAAAAACCCTGAAATAACACAAAACAATACATAATACCGTTAATTACATTGAATAACAGTGAATTACATCATATTATAACATGTCATTTGAATACAAATATTAATGCTTACAACTAATTAGTTTGGGAAGAAAGGCTTGAATCTCAAATCCTTATAATGTTCCTATAATTTTTTTTTTCTAAATGTTACATATTACAGTGAATTACATCATATTCATATGCAAAATCGTAGTATTTACAATTAATTACAGCATATTAAAATTTCTTACGATGACTTAAATCCGAAAAAACATATATAACAACTAACATATTAACTCCTACTACAAACAATGAATTACATCATGTTCATATCAATGTAAACCTTAATACTTACAACAAATTACATCATATTGTAATTCCTTACAGTGAATTACATCAAAAAAACATGTTGTATTAACAAAAAAAACGCTGAAATAACACAAAACAATACATAATACCGTTAATTACATTGAATAACAGTGAATTACATCATATTATAACATGTCATTTGAATACAAATATTAATGCTTACAACTAATTAGTTTGGGGAAGAAAGGCTTGAATCTCAAATCCTTATAATGTTCCTATAATATGATTGGATAAACAAAAGAAAAAAAAAGAATATTCTATCAATTTCAGTAACATAATATCAAATTTTAAATGCAACGAACTAAAAATGAATTGAACTAAAAAATACATCGATTTAGTTACCTAATTTTTCTCTAAACACTAGCTTATAGAAAGATTTTGTGTTGTTTTAAAGTTAGAATTAGTCAATTTTGCTCATGAAATCAAATGAAAATCTAAAAAAACAAAAATAAACCTTATTCATCATCATTGCTGTAGTCTTTCTTTTGACAACCTTCACTCTACAGTTATCTAAAAATTAAAAACAATTTAAGTTGATTTAACAATCTGCAAAAATGGTTTTTTCACGTTTTTATAAGAATGTGCACCCTAAAAGTTTATATATTTTCTAACAAAAAGAAAGTAATTTTTTATTTCTCATAATTTGAGATACAAGTTCCATCGTCAAATCATTTATTTTTCAAATGTCAAAGTTAATCCATAATAGGCTATACTTTTTAACAAAAAATAATGATATTTTAGGGAAAAAATGAAAATAGTATAAAATTAAAGATATTTTTAACAAAAATTAAAGATATTTTATAAAAATGAAAGATATTCGGGTTTGTGTTTTGAGAGAGAGACTTACTTTTGATGGAAAACCCACTTCTAGGTTTTCTTGTTTCCTTCATTTTTAACAAAAACCAGCTTCTTCTTTTGAGAGAAACCCCATTTCTGGTTGATAAACCCACGGCTGTAGTGGTGTGCTTGTGGTGGTGGAAGAGAGGTTCTACTAGATGTAATGGTTGTGAGCACATGCTATCGGTGGAGGTCGACTAGTGGTGATGGTGTGGAGGTCAACCGATGATGGTGGAAAGGAGTTGCGGTGGTGGCGGTGGCGGTGGTTTGCTTGTGGCAGTTGGTAAAAAAATACAGATCGGATTGCTTTATCATCAATAAAAATCGAAAGAACATACCTTCTATAGTTTGGATGAACAAAATTTGAAGATCTGAGAAACAATGTAGAACAAGAAGAGAAAGAAGAAAATGAAAAATGAAGAGAGAAAATTGTAGATCTAGAAAGATCAAATTTGTAAGAAAGAGAAAAAAATGTACTTTCTAGACATGTTATCTGACAATTAAAGTAAAAAGGACAACATCAAAATTACCTATTTACCCCTTAATTCATCTAAACCATTGATTTGAAACATGTAATATTTAAATAATAAATCAATGGCTAGTGTAGAGTTATTGGGTTCTCACAATTTTGAAGGGTTCTCATATGAGCTTAACCCTCTATACATATACATATATATACATATATATATACATATACATATATACATATCTATACATATACATATATATACATATATATATATATATACATATATATATATACATATATATATATATACATATATATGTATATATATATGTATACATATATATGTATATACATATATATATACATATATATATACATATATATGTATATATATGTATATGTATAGATATGTATATATATGTATATGTATATATATGTATATAGATATGTATATATATATACATATATATATACATATACATATACATATATATATACATATATAGGGGGGGGGATCCAATGAAAACCTAGTTATAAATGAAAACCTTGCAAACTAAATCTTAACCATTGATTATGTAGATCAATGGTCATTAATTACTAGTGGCAAGATTGTAATTATTGTGAAGTTTTTAAGACAAGTTTTAATATAAAAAGGGCATTTTAGGAAAAACAAAAAATAAATATATTTAACTTTCCATAATTTTCGTTTCTCTTTCCTCTCTCTTAATTACTCTTTACTTTCCTAATTTTTATTTCTCTCTCTTCTCTCCTAATACAACGATGGTACATATGTGTACCAAATAATGTGAACGGTTGAGTGATGTATGATGAACATTTTTTTACAGTAATAGAAGTTTATTAAGAGTCTAAAGACTTAATTAAGTTGAAAAATTGGATAATACAACGACGGTACATATGTGTACATAGGATAATTGTTCAAAAATATTAAAATGTTTTAAAACTTCAATGATACATACCAGTTAATATGCTAAAAAAGCTTTGGTACATATATGTAACAGTTAATATGCTAAAGAGGCTTTGGTACATATATGTAACAGTTAATATGCTAAAGAAGCTTTGGTACATATATGTAACATTTAATAAGTCTTTGTTTGTGTAATGGTGCGATTAGGATTTTGGTTATATGCTAAAGAAGCTTTGGTACATATATGTAACAGTTAATAAACATACGTAAATCATTCATCAAACAACTAATACTAAGGTACATATACGTAACAGTTAAACAAATCATTCATGAACAACTAATACTAAGGTACATATATGTACTTTAGGTTGAACAACACGATCTTAACACAAATCATTCAATTCCTTCTCTCTAGCTTTCTCTTCTTCCTTCTTTTCTGTCAATCAAAAAGAACTCATAATCATTTCTCATAACAACCGAAATCAATCAATCAATCAACTTTGAAAGAACCCTAACAATATCCACGTGGCAAAAACACACCGGTGCCGGCGTACTCCCTCTTCGCCGCCGTATAACCACTGTCACCACCGCCACGAGATCCATGAACACCATGTTTACTTCGAAATAACCGGTGCACGGAGACATTTCTGAACTTCCGGTGAATACCATGCCGAAACACCCCTACTCCAGCATAACTGCTGCTACCGGAGTAACGCAACTCCGTCAAACCCATGTGGTACTCCGATCACACCACTTTTGTTGTTATTAGCGACGAATCCACCGGCGCCGTTGCTAATGCCCATCGTTAACTTCATTCATGCAATTTGACCGGCGGCAGCGTGGACCATATTCCAAGCGTCTTCTTCGTCGCTTTTTTGCGACGACGGTGGTGGAGCCGCCGGAGAATGGGTAGAACCCAACACCCTCTTCCCCTGAAATAGTAAAATGAAGAAAAATTAGATGATGAAATGCATGAATTTATGAAATTGATAAAAGACCTGATTGAAAAGGGGTTGTTGCAGGAAAGGAGATTGAGAGAATCGGTGAGTTAATTGGAATCTCATAATTGAAACAAATAGAGAGAAAATTATGGGATTTGAGATTTTGAAGATAGATACTAAAATAAGAGTGTAATAAGTTTACTAAAATACCCTTTAAACAATAATAAAAATAAAAAATATATAATTTTGTGATTGGTTGAATGTGGTTTTCTTGGTTTTCAATTAAAATGGTGGTTTTCATTTGATCCCTCCTCTACATATATATACATATATATGTATATATATATGTATGTGTATATATATATATATGTATGTGTATATATTATATATGTATGTGTATATATATATATATATATGTATGTGTATATATATATATATATATGGTTAGGATCATTACAGAACACTTTTTACTTTCAGAACTACAGAACCATTGATTTACATAAATGTATATTAAATCTGGTAATACTTGAGCCGTTTTACATATGTGTATATCAGACATGAACAATAAACTATAAAAAACAAGTAAATATCACCAGATTTAACTTACATCTACATAAATCAATGGTTTATAATATACATTTATGTAAATCTATGGTTCTTTTGGTTCTGAAAATAAAAAATGGTTCTGTAATGATCCTGGTCCTATATATATATACATATATATATAGATATATACACACACATATATATACACACACACATATATATACATATACATATATATATATATATATATATATATATATATGTATAATGATGGGAGCGATTACTATACGAAGTGTAATTTTCGTATGAGGTGTACGAAGTCACCAGGGCGTGATACGTGTTTTATCGCGGAGGGGTAGTTTCGTCCGCCCCATAATTACGCATATAATATACATAATTACACAAGTTATAGCCATTATTACTTAAAGTAAAATTAACCACGTTTTAAAACACAATTATGCAAAGTTATATTTATAATTATGCAAGTTATCTGATAATTACGCAAGTTATGTTTATAATCATGCAATTATTAATCACGCGAGTTATACGTACAACACATAAATGTTTCAAAATAAGTGTTGATTTTTTTAAAAGAATATAACAATACTATACTCATATTAAGATGATAAAATGCTTGATTTTATAATGTAATTTTTTAAAAAATAATATCGTATAAAAAAGTTATATGCGTTACAAAAAACGTGAGAAATTAAAAAAAATCAATTGTAGGCTGTTTTCAATTTTACCCCTCCAGCCAAATTTTGTTGCGTTTATGCCAGATTAAATCTGAACCATTAATCTCTTAAATCAATAGTTGTTTGTTCGCTAAAATTATAACTTTGTACCGTAAACTTTTTATTATATTTGATATGTCATATAGGAAATGGAAGCAGTCTCTCTATCTATCTGGATAGAGGAAAGACTCGCTACCACCTACCCCTCCCAGACCCTGCTCTTGAGTGGGATATACTGGGTTTGTTTGTTTGTTTGTTTATGTGATTATTTTTGTAGAGATGTATATGAATTTAATCCTTATATAAAAATTACAATTTCGTCTTCTATGTAATGTATATTTCATTATTTATAAAACTATACAACTATGTCCTTTGATAAAAGGACCATATATGTTTTGCACCACAAGTTAAATGTGTCATACACCGCAATACTCGTTTAACACAACAGTCTCCTATACACATATACGTTGAACCATGTCACTTTAACGGGTTATATCATTAATGGGCAATCCTATGTACGTAGAATATGGTTGCGTTTTAATGAAAAATATTATACAAACAATATCAAGAATTTACGTGATGCATTTAATAGTAATAACATCTTATTTTTATAGATTATTAATATCTTAAGTATAAACTTAAATAAATATAAAAATAATTTATATATTAGATAGGCAACTTTAATTATTATTAATAATATTATTATATACCATTTATACCAACCATTGTTATAAAACATAGATCGCCGGAAACCACAAACTATCACCGTCGATCATCAACTCCGGCAATAATGTTATTCAAAAAGATTCAACAACCTCGGCTCTTCACCGTCGTTGCACCGTCGTTGCATTAGCGGCAAATTGTCATCGCCATCGTCAGCTGTCATGACAGTTATCGGTATTACACCTCTAGATTGAAAAAAACCATTCGAACTCTCGTCAACTTCCGGTATCATTCGGTCAGCATGAGACTCCGGGGAACCACCAGCGAGCACCGTCTGCACTGCAGCCTCACAGAGGCCCCAGTTTCCTGTTGAAAGAAGTCCCATGGCTCCACTCACCGGGTTCACCATCCGCCCGGCCGCTTCATATAGTAGCGATTGAAACAGCGCTGCGAGTTTTAAATTTATGAATGACTTAGAGTTTGTACGATCGTTTCTAGTTTAATAATTATGTTATAATAGTTTATAGAGTAAATTATCATTTTCGTCCCTATGGTTTGGTGAAAATTGTCACTTTCATTCAATAGTTTATTTTTTCGCATCTGGGTCCTTGTGGTTTACAAATCTTGTCATATTCATCCAGTTCGTTAACTCAATCCGACATTCTCCGTTAAATGAAGGGTATATTGGTCATTTTACATATATGTTTTATTTTTCTATTTTTTTAAACCCCATTTAATATATCCCCTTTAAATAAATTGCTATTTTAGTCCCTGTGGTTTGGACATGTTTGCCAATTCAGTCCAAAAATCCCACCACCTTGGCATAAAACACCATATCACCACCACCCGTGATGGAACCACTATGTAGATGTAGGGTACAAATAACCCACACAAGACCAAGTACCCGAACCCGAAAGCCCGGCCCATGTGGGCGGAACGGGTAAGCCAGCAGGACATGTGCCCCACATTTAATTGCATCGGAATCACCCCAATCATAACCGATAATTCAGTAACGGTTGGAGAATATAAAAGGTAATGGATTTGTCGGGGAATAATCCCTATAAATCAGCACATGATTGCAGCAGGCAAACACTATAAATACCAGGTAAGGAGGATCGAGATCCTCACAAAACAATACACACAAAAGCTCCCCGTTAATTATCCTATCACATATTTCCATTCAACCAATACTTACTCTCACACCGGAGGGTCGTTCCAAGGATATTTCCCCCTTGTAACACCTTAACTGGTGTTGTTTTCATTGTGCGTAGGTGTGAAGCTTCAGAGAGCATCGGTAAATCGAAGTTCAACAAGACCGGAACCATCTAGAGTTGGACCTCGTATTTACACACCACACCACCACCACGCCGCAAAACCACCACCACTCCATCAGAACCATCAAATCATCACGACCACCCTATCATAAGACCACCAACACCACACCAGACGGGTACCACCACCACACATTAGATCTCCACCACCACATATTAGATCTCCGCCATCACACACTAGATCACCACCACCATGTAGACCCTAGAAACAAACGTTAATCTCGAACTTATAACAAACCCCTTCGAAAACGTATATGGAGCCCTTGAAAACGAGTATTGTAGAGGTATTAGTAGGGTTTGATATGCATTTTCGAAGTAGTAAGTTATAATTCCAATATTGATTGTCGATTTTTAGGGTTTATAAGGTAGCGATGATCCAATGTGCGTGGAGGTGGTGGGCGCTCTGGTGTGGTGTTGGTGGCTTTGTGATGGGGCGGTGTTGGTGGCTTTGTGATGGGGCGGTGGTGGTGGTTTGGTGGTTCTTGTGACGGGTAGTAGTGTGGTGGTTATTTTTGAACTAAATTGACAAATACGTTCAAACCACATGGACTAAAATAGCAATGTATTTAAAGAGTATATATTAAATCAGGTTTAAAAAAAAATAAAAACATATATGTAAAATGACCAATATACCATTCATTTAACGGAAATTTGGATGGAGTTAACGGACTGGATGAATATGACAAGATTTGTAAACCACAAGGACCCAGATGCGAAAAAAACAAACTATTGGATTAAAGTGGCAATTTTTACCAAACCACAGGGACGAAAATGGTAATTTACTCTAGTTTATAAAAAGTCTGTTAATTCAACAATATAAGCAGACTCGATCTACTTTGTTAATTGTAGTTGCATGTTATAGCATGATAATTAACGTTAGAAAAGTTAGACAAGTTAGAGTCCGCTGGTTGAAATAACAGACTGTTTATTAAACCATTGTAAAATTTTTTTAGACTAGAAAACACTGAAAAAACTTTGAACTCTTCATAAATGTAAACGTTTTCTAGTATTGAATTGTAGAATGAATTCATGCAAGATTCAAACCAAAACCTAAAATCAAAAAAACCTTTGAATTGAATTCGAAGCGCGATAGGGGTGGAGAGAGTGCATACGTACCGGAGCGTTGATGGCCGGAGGGGGCGGCGGAGATGAAGTTGAGGAGATCGGAGCGGCCAAAGAACTTGGAGAGGAAGAGGGTGGCGTGGCCTTGGGCGTCGGGTGATGGGATCGACTCCAAACACGGGCGTAACACGCAGTCGGGAGCGCACCTCTTGCGGAGAACTCGACAGCCATTGCAGCTCATGATCTCCGATCAGTTGGTTTTGTGAAAGAGGTGAAGGGAAAGTGAGAATTTAAGGGTGATGAAGGTTTGAGTATTGTGAGGTTGATTTTGGCATTTTATGTGTGTTGGTGGGATTTAAGGGTAATATGGTAAATGTAGGCTATATGGTATTATGGTATTCTATAAATAGTAGAATTGCATTTTGTACAAGTTATATCTTGTGTGTCATCAACATTACTTTCTAACTTCTCAATAAATTATATAAATGCATAAGTTATTATATTTCTTTTCCTTTATTATATCTAGTTTGCATTAGGTACATTTGCTTATACGGTCTTCTAATAGTAAAAAGAATTTTTTAGGATTCGTGTGAAAGATTTATGAATTAACGTGTGTTATATTCATTTATATCGTTTTGAGAAAAACAGGTAACAATACATACTTCTCTTTAATTCCCGTAAAACAGGCGTCCATTCTCCACTTCCGCAAGTCCTTATCCGTAACTCTCTCTATCTTGTCGTCGCACTCGATTGGGTTTCGTTATCCGACAGTTGTCTTCATCCGCTACAAGAAAAATGGTTTATTGTGTCGAAGTTTATTGCGGCGATTAACGTTTCGTCACAAAAAACATGCTAAACGACAAAAATATTTTACTTTTTGACTTTTTTAGTCAATATTCTTATTTGCGGCGATAATATCGTCGCAAAAAGTCGAAATTAATTTATTTTACATGTAACACCCTAGATATTCCCACATCGGCTATGGACAGAAGAGATTCTTGGTTCATAAGGAATGTTTGATCTCTAATATAATCAACGCGTTTTGGGCGTATTGTCTGTGGATGATAGGAGAACTTCATAGTTAAGCGTGCTCAGGTGGCAGCAATCTAGGGTGGCCTCCCTAGGAAGTTTTACTCGGGCAACCAAAAACAAATCCGTAAGCTCCACGTGGGTAAAGCGGATAATATTGGTTGTATGAGGGGTCGGATGTTATAGAATGGTATCAGTGTCACTTCTATACCGTTCGGGATAGTGGGACAAACCTCATCAGGGATGGTGAGTTCTCGGGCTCATCGATGACGATGAGTCCAAAGGGGGGGGGGGTGATTGTGACACTCTACATATTCCCGCATCGGTCGTGGACAGAAGAGATTCTTGATTCATAAGAATGTCGGGTCTCTAATATCACCAATGCGTTTTGGGTGTATTTACTATGGATGATTTGAGAATTTCATAGTTAAGCATGCTCAGGTGACATCAATCCAGGGATGAGGATTTAGAAAATAAAAAAAATCTTAAAAATATTATTTGTGACGACAATGTATCGTCGCAAAAATATTAACAATTTAAAAAATGTATTGTAACACTAGGCCCCTCATACATCAATATTGTTCGCTTTGTCCACGAGTAGCTCACGGATTTATTTTTGGTTGCCCGGATGAATGGGGAGTGGGGAATTTCCCGCTAACTTATTTACGGCGACACTTTCGTCGCAAAAAACAATTCTGAATTTTTTTTTCTGACTTTATTTAATTATTTTAGGTTTTATTATTTTACGGCGATATGTCGTTGCGAAAAAGAGTTAAAATAAATTTAAATTAAATTATTGCGGCGAAATATCACCGCAAAAATGTTTAAGATTATAAAAAAGGAGGATCGCATATCTGGTTCCCTAATTTCAAACACACACGATCAATTCCACCTCCGAACGATATTTATCGCCGTAAAAAGTATTATTTTTTATAGTGATCGACATTGTTTTACAAAGTGGGGTGAGGAAACTTTCTTCAACAGTTGTGATGTAAGTTGCACGCTAATTATTTGATGTCTAATGTTTTACACTAGTCGACGAAAAGTAAGAAGATTTTTATATTATTAGCATTTTTACACCAGGTTTGTAGTTTTACATACGACAAAAAGGTCATATATGTTATATATGATTAGTTTTTAGTTAAATATCATATATATCTCTATAGACTTTTAAAATATCATACATATACAAAAAAAATTTAGCGTATCATATATACTCTTAGAAACTTTTTTAATATCATATATTCTTAAAAAGTTCTAAATATCATATATACCCAAACAAATAACATAATATATACTATACTAGCTATAGTAACCGGTGTGTTACACGGGTTGAATGAATAAAAAATTAATATAACAAATTTATTAATTATAAAATAATATTTTAAGATATAATATCACTGAAATTATGTATTAGAAATAACTGTAAGTTATAAAATAGTGATATCAACTTTTTAAAACTTTATTTTTTTCAAAAAAAAATAAACGTTTTGAATAAAAACATACCGTATAAAATTGTCATTTTTAAAATTTTCTTATTATAACTCTTAAATTTAATTATTTTTGGTTTTAAAAAAATAACTTTTTAAAATACCAATTTTAAATATTTCGTATTTAAAAAAAAGTCTTATGCTTTAAATAAATTTATTATTTTATAAAAAAATTATTTATTTAGAAATAACATTAATAAATAGATTTTTTTATTAATTTATTAAATTAAAAAAGTGTTAAATGGTATTATTAGTAATTAAGGTAATTATTTAATAGGAGAGAGAGGCGGGAAAATTTTGGTGAGAGTAATTGTGGTGTTGACACGTGTCATCTCATATACCCTTTTATTAGAGTAGGAAGATAATAAAAGAGTAATTATACTACATGAAAATTTCCCGCCTAACTTAATATATTATTTTAGTCAACTTTTTATTTTAAGAAACTCAATTAATTATATTATCTAAAAAATTATTTGAATATTTATAATTTATAAATGTAATTTTTTTACTTTTTATTGTTATAGTAATACGTAACTTAATCATACGAAATATTTATACATTTTTTAATTATATTGTTTTCATATTTTCAACCCGTGTATTACACGGGTTTACTAAAACTAGTATCATATATATCACCGGAAAACATCCTAAATATCTTATATGCGAACCTTTTAATAACTTCTCAAATATCATATATGTTCAAATCAAATTTAAAATATAAAACTACCACTACAATCTTTCTAATATCATATATATCTAAATTGAAATTAAAATATCATATATACTATTTTTTAATAATTAAAATGTATTATTTTCTGTTTTACCATATTTTATTTAAAAATAATAATATAACGATTCAATCTTTTATTTACCCAATAGATCAAATTTCCAATTTACTACATTTGTTTTATTATTGATTATTAATAATACTAGTACTATATTTGTTATTTTTTATTTAAACAGATTATGAAATCGATCAATCATAATTTTTAATAACTATTATTCTTTTAAATTTAATAAAAATTTGTATCACAAACCAATAAGCTAGATAATAATCATAATGAAAATATTTACTAGAAAAAAATTATTTTTATATTAAACTATCATGTTTTATCTTGAAATTTTAACAAGTTTTCTTAATTTATTGTCATTAAACTTTTATTTAAGAATTTTTAAAGGTGAATAGATTTAATATTTCTAAATATCCACACGACCCTCATAAGTATGTAAGTTTTTGGGAATAAATATTAAAAAAAGTTGCTATAAATAATTAAATATTAAATTGTTATAATTTTCAGTAATAAAAAAGGGCTATAAATGATATTTTGATTTTGATCTAAACATATATGATAATTTTGAAAGTTTTTTAAGGGTACATTTGATATTTAGATAGATTCTTAGAGTTATATATATGTTATTTTAATATTAGTTTGTATATATATGATATTTGAAAGTTTTTAAGGGTATGTATAATGCTTATTGTAGGAGAGTATATGATATATTAAATTTTGTTTGGGTATCTATCCTAATAATCCTTTAAACTTTTTAACACATGTCATTCTCACATTCACTCTTATTTTCCCATCTAAACTATTTATTTTATTTTAAAAAAACAAATAAACAATTTCCAAATCTTTCTCTTTCTCTCTCTATGTTATAAATCTAAGCTATTTTTAAATTAATAATATTAAAAAGACATGTTTCATTAAATAAAAAACAAAGTATTTTGATTAAAAACACACCATTTCAAAAATGAAATTTTCTAAAACTATGATATTTTTCTAAAACAACGATATTTTTTTAAATAATAAATTATTTTAAAATCATTTGTATATAAATAAAAGTTTTATATAAAATTATTTTTACAAAATAAACCCAGAGTTTTTAGACAACGGAATATTGATAAAAAATGAGTTTTTTTAATCAAAGCAATAAATTCTTAAAACAAAAGTTTTAGAAATAATAAAAATGTTTCATCAATTAATCAAAGTATTTATTTATACGTAATTTCAGTTATATCTGATATCACATTAATGTTTTATAGTTCCTACCTCTTTCTTAATGAATATTTTTATTTTTTTATTCAACTCATGTAATACACGGTTATATCCTTTTATTCAACAATACAATTGGGCCAAAGACGTCTTGACGATAATACTTGTATACATACCATCGGTGACTTAGATAAAAAGAATTAAATTATATATCTGTATTTTATCTTGAAAATTTTCAGGGGATCCTGAAGTCCTAAATTTTTTGTAACAATATGATAATAATGAAAGTTTGTAGTTGAGATGAAACTAAAGGATTTAAAACAAAAATCCGTGTTACATAATAGTAGAAGGGCCAATTTGTATTTTATTAAAGAAAAACTTGATTAAGGGGAATATCAGCTCCGAACTCTGGGATCGAGCGGCTCCGTGTTTTCGCGGATGCTTTATTTCTACTTTTTATACCATTTTTAATATATTTCACAATACTATTCCTTCTTATATTATTATTTTTGTTTATTTTCTCAAAATCTTTAACATCAGATTGTAATTTATTACACAAGTAATTAAAGGCAAAGATAAAAATAATAATACAGTACCAAAAATAGCATTAGTTACATGTATAAATTAAGCTTCTTTTTGTTGTTGGACAAAAATTTGAATTGCGGGGATAATATTTTACTTTTATGAGTAAAGATATTATTATGATAACTTACATAACCCAAATAAAGAACGAACATTAATTCTCTCGCTAAGATTTTGACACGTTGAATGACTGTTCAAATACAATTCTATTATATAAAGCATCCACCTTAAACTATTACGACTACCATTCGCAACATTAGTTACCGTGTCTTGGTGAGTGGGTGTCAAGGCAAATCACGACTACCATTCGCTGATCACCACTGTGTATTTGTTTTCATTTTAAACCCTTAACTATTAAATAATAATAAACTTGAATCTATAATTTTGGATAAAAGAAATATGAAAATTGATTTGTTAGCATACATTAAATATTAATTATGGTTCATAAAAGTAGATTAGCAGGTATATTTCATCTCAATGTATTTCATCTCATTGTAATCATGTAACCACATTTAGAGAAGAAAGATTATGTAATCGATCTAAGGATCAGAACAAAGATGAATCAAGAAGAATAACAAGAACTACTAAAACTTCAATTGATTAAGAGAATTAACAAAAACATATGGTAATACAATCTAATTCACCATTCTAACCCTTTAACAACCTTTCAAAGAAACCGTTACACAACAATTACACACTCAACCCTTGCACCTTTAAATGTTTACAACTATGCCCCTTAGAAGTCAACAATATTGACATTACAAACTATGAATATTGGAATCAAACCAACAATCTCCCCTCTTAATTCCAATGCTTCTCATCTAAATCTTCAACTCCAACCATGTTTCTCATTTTTGCAAATTTCATTCGTAAAAGAGCTTTCGTAAGCATATATCCCTTCTAAAGATTACCACATACAAATTCCACTTGTATCTTGTTTTTATCAATACAGTCTCTAATTATGAAGTAGTATTTAGGCTCAATGTGCTTAGACCTTTCATGAAATACAGGATCTTTCATCAATGCTAAAGCTGACCTGTTGTCCACTTTCAACACAACTGGCCCTTGATCTAAATCAGACCTTGAAGCCATATAGCTTGACAGGCTGCTGTTGTGGTTGTCATGAACTCAACCCCATAACTAGACAGAGCTACAGTCTGTTGCTTCTGTAAGCTCCATGAAACTGGGCAATTATTATAGTAGAAAACATTACATGAGGTAGACTTCCCATCTCCATCACCTACACCGTAATTGTTATCACTGTACCCAATCAAGTCATCACCTGATATTCTACTATATCTAATGCCAAAGTGTAGTGTTCCTTTGACATATCTGATCACATGCATAACAGACTTCATATGTTCTACCTTCGAATTCTGCATAAACCTACTTAAGTATCCAACAACATACATCATTGATCGAGTGATAATAATTCAAGGTTTAATTGATCTAATTATGTGATTTTACATCGTCGTTAATATGGAACAAAGTTATTAACGACGATGTAAAATCACATAATTAGATCAATTAAACCTTGAATTATTATCACTCGATCAATCATAACCTTGAGGTTGCACTACATATACATCTCCCTTTAATACCCCATTCAAGAAAGCTGCTTTAACATCCAGATGGTGCACATACCAATTGAAAATCTTACTGACATAGCAAGTATCAAGCTAATTGTCTCCATTCTGGATACTAGAGCAAATACTTCCTTAAAATCAATGCCATATTGCTGCACATAACCTTTTGTAACCAATCTGGCTTTGTGTCTTGTGCCAGCTGCATCTTTCTTGACCTTGTACAACCATTTCAACCCAATAGGCTTTACACCAACCGGTAGATCAATAAGTCTCCAAGTGCTGTTCCTTTCAATTGCATTTACTTCTTCATTCATGGCCTCTCTCTAGGCCTTAATTTTTACTACCTCTTTAAACTTTAATAGGGATGATGCATTTACTATTAATAGGTCTTCATATGTCTCTTCCTGAATACTGGAACTTGACTCACCTGAATGTGTTAACACAAAATCATTAAAACTTGATGCCTTTTTAATTAGTCTTCCAGATATCTTAACTTGTACTGAGATGAATCACCAGAGGCTGCTAGACTTTGGTTGTCAAGATCAGTAGACCCTTGATGTTGTGAGCCCATGCCAGTACTAATTTGTTTCCCACCTTCTTACAGCTCTACTAATTATACATCACTTGAGAACTCACTAGTTTGAACATGGAACTCAACCCATGATGTAGTGCTAGCAGCCTTTTCACTTGTTTCACTGGATGACCAATCCCACTTTCGAGTTTCTTCAAATTCAACATCCTTAGCAATCACCAGCCTATTTGTCTTTGGGTTGTAGAACATGTCCCCTTTGGTCCTTCTTCTGGGCCCAAATAGACTATAGGGATGCTTCTATCCTCAAGTTTACCCTACTGAGGATGAACTTGCCATGCACCCAAACATCCTACGGTGCTTAACACTTAGCTTCTTCCCCTTCAGTCCTTCATAAAGAGTTTTACCTTCAAGTGGCTTAGTTAGCATCCTATTTAGGATATAAATCGAGTGCCTCATGGCCTCTGCCCAGAAATGTTGTGGCACCTGCATCCCCTTTAGTAAACTCCTTGTCATGTTAAGAACTATTCTATTCCTTCTTTCCACCATCCCATTATGTTATGGAGTGTAAAGAGTGGTGAGCTACCTTTTTATCCTATGTTCATCACAATATTGAGCAAACTCAGAAAAAACAAACTCCCCGCCATGATCAGACCTTATGCCTTTGATTTTAAGCCCATATTCATTCTCTACCAATTTCTTATACCTTTTGAAGGTATCAAATGCACATTTTTTTGTCTTCAGCATATACACCCACATATACCTTGTAACACCCCAACCCAACAAGGCTGACGTGTTACTATCACGGTAATCAAAATACAAACAAACAAACAAACAAACCCAGTATATCCCACTCAAGAGCAGGGTCTGGGGAGGGTAGGTGTAGGCGAGTCTTTCCTCTATCTTGTTAGGTAGAGAGACCGCTTCCAAAGAGACCCCCGACTCGATAGTAAAACCATACTGATAGGAAGACAACATACAATAAATCATATCACGGTAATCAAAATCCAGAATATAATTCCATAACTGATAATGATTGAAAGTCTAAATTCCAGAAAATAAAACATTAGTCTAAAACCCAATAGAAGAGTCGATTACATCAAATTAAATAAATAAATATCAGTCTTCTTTATCCAGATTTCCACTCTTTACTCCCCTCCCGGATGACCCTGCTGACCTGACGTGCATGAAAACAAAAGCACGCCTGAGCACAACTGTGACATCCGTCACCAAAAAGGTCCGTCATTTAACGTCAACTTCGTTAACTATTCTTAGAACAATCATTCCTCACACTTATAAACCATTCGTGTGGATATCATACTTGATTTATTTTCTTTTTCAGTGGTATTATCATTATTTGTATCCGTATCACCTAAAACGCTTATGAATAGCACCGGCGACATCACTAAATGAAGTATGTTATATAATATAAACACCATTAATAACAACATATTCGAGATACAAACAACATTAAATGCTTCCCCATAATTAATATAACGCGCGTATTTACGTCGTTTTCAACCGAAACAAATTTGGTAACTCGGGGGCTAAGTGCGGGGACCAAAATGGGACATTTTACCAAACTAGGGCTGGGTATATAAACCCCATTTCCAGCCCTAGCTCTCATTCTTCACCATCTTCTTCATCTTCTTCTTCTTCACTTTCTTCACCATTCTAGCACCAAAACCGCTCATTTTCTTGCGTTTTCACCGGCAAATCTTGGTTATCATCGTGAATACTTACTTCTAACAGGTAGATAACCTCGTTTGAACCGTTTCTTGCTCGATTTCACTTCTGCGTTTTCTAGGGTTTCGGGTGCCAGGGTACATCCGAGCACAAGAGGTCGTGGGGATGCGTGTGTTACCTTTTTAAGTGTGCATTTTACTTAGATATGTTAGATGAGTGTTTTTGGAGGTTCTTGATGTGTGAAACCCGTGCACGGAGCAGCCGAAGGCTGCTCAGCACTTCAGCAGTCGCGAGCTGCTGCACTGGGCGACTGGGTCTGTCATACGACTGAGCCGTGCGATTAGGCGTGTCGTGCGACTGAGTCCATGCGATTGGGACTGTCGTGCGATTGAGTCATACGGATGAGTATTGCCATGCGATTGAGTCAATGCTGATGAATGTGTGCGACTGTGTGTATCGCACGACTGAAGGTCTAGTCGTACGAATGAAAGTTCAGTCGTACGAATGAAGCTAATTCGTACGAATGAAGGCTGAATCGTGCGAATGGAAGATTGAGTCGTGCGATTGGGTGCTGTGTGGTACGACTGAGTGCTTAGTCGCACGAATGGGGATTCAATAGTGCGAATGAAGTTGATTCGCACAATTGAGAGTTGATTCATGCGAATGGAGTGTCCAGTCGTGCGTCTGGTCCTGTCGTGCAATTAGAGTCATTGTGTGTCAATTCTTCCTGTGTGCGGTGTGTGTCGTCATGTGATGTTAAGGTGACATCGATACGGTTGCCATTGCTAATGACGATCTTTAATGTTAACACTATCAAACTCATTAATGCTATATCAAACCAAATTAACTAAACATTTTACAATTAGCAACAATCTATTCATAACACAAGTGCTTATTAAATATATCTCTAACAACAATAACACGTTTACACAAATATCATTGACAATGGCAACGTTTCTAGTGCTTGGATCTACATAAGATCTATTGCGCGTGTTTGTGTGCAAGTGTTACCCACGACCGAACCGATACGACCCGATCCAACTAAACAATATTGTTAACATCAAACGCATTATTAATGCTTAACATAACTGTCAATAGGTGATTGACCGTTCATACATACAAGTTTGGGAAGTTTCATCATACATACTTACTACTTAACAAGTGAGTTTCGTGGCCCCCTTTTATGCTTATACAATTGTTTCAATCTTTTACAACATGGGGGAAAAGTATGCTCACACGTTTTCAATGCTGTACAACATACATACAAATTTTCATACTTGGAATCAACGTGATACTGTTTTGTGAGTACTTATCTGATGCATACATGACGTTACTGTGTGGTTCTTCTTACAACCATTAATTCCGATGTTGGAACCAACGGATAGGTATTAGTAGTACTACTGGGTTGACACCCCCACCCTCAACAGATGGTTACTTGTGAGTACCATCACACTGCCAGGAACGAGCCTTGGGTGAACATATTCCAACAAGTTGCTGTGTGTACGTCATTAGGTTTGGTTGTATAAAACTCATAGTATGTGATTTTCCTTGCTTATAACTGTATGCACGGTATTCCACTACAAATACTATACAACATCAACTACATGTTTACAATTTAAACCTGCGAAGCTCACCAACATTATTGTTGATATTTTTGAGCATATTTTTCAGGTAACAATGAGAACTGAAGATCTAGGAGTGCTGCCTTAGTGGAGACCCTAGGATGCATTTTTGAGACTGGACATACATGATGAACAATTATTTTGTACATTGTTGCAGTCCATCAAACAATTAACATTCTTTTGAATACTTGTTCCCGGGTTGTGGGAATTACATACAAGAATACAATTTTTGTGATTATGTGAATCGTTTATGAGAATCAATTACAAGTTTCTATTTATGCTTATGGCTATGCTGTCGTGAACATTGACTAAACACGACACAAGTCTCCATTTGTGTCGGGTGTCGTCATGACACGCTTTGTCATCAATTACATACATATTGCATCTCTATTGTTAACCATGTGTTATGACGATCCCGTCTCGCTCGCATCCCCGTGTTTCCGCTCTCAGCGGGGGTGTGACAGACTGGTATCAGAGCCATTGGTTATAGAGAATTAGGCAATTCACTTGACCTAGACTATAACCTAGGAACCTTCATGTAGAATGAATGCTAGGACTGGCTTGCATTTGATGTTACATGTTCGTTCCTCTGTACTTGTTTCTTGTCTCTATACATGATTCTATACGTACATACTTGTTATCTGATCATCCTGAGGAAGACACTATTACTCTTAGTCTTTCTCCATGGGATACCTTATACTAGAACCTTACATTTGTATACGTACTACATCATACCATTAGGTCGGAACACCGAAACTGAACGGAAACTTTACAGATCACGCGTAGCGTCGATCTCAAATACTAAATCCAACCCTAAGATTGCATGCCTGAGATCCTGAAAGTATGAAGGATAGGCAACTATCGTTAGACAAACTGTGCTTATGTGCTTGGAGTTTAATTGCTATCACATATTACTATTGGAATACTATTGGCTCATGGACATGAGGACATTACATGAACCGTGCTTGATGAATGTTGTCAATACTATGATGTTAACTTGGGGTAGGTGAAGCTAAGGGTGACCATGCAAGGCAAATTACCATTACGGGTGCACACGTAATTGTAATTTGCAGTGCATGAGAAGTCTGGCTAATCTTACCATGAGGTAACGATCATGAGTATCACAAGTTTTCTATTCTATACCCTAGGGTTCTAGGATCATAATTCTAGTAAGACCTTGTTAAGGGTAACAAAACATTACTAAGACTTACTATTACCTAGGTCCTGTCCTACTTAGAGCCCTTATGGTAATTCCAATCATGACATTGATGTTATTCTCCACGAAACATTCCTCCACTTAGCATTGCAGTAACTAAGGAACTGATTGAATGCTTAGAATGAAAATGAACTTCAAGAAATGTAGAGGAGTGATGATACTCTCTACACGTACATTATGTTATTCATTAGGATGATGCTAAGGAAAATCGGATGTCAAGTAAACGGTTTAGGCATCATTCTCGGTATGTCGTGGATGTGGTGGGAACGCTGCGGGGAACCCTATATATAAGCATCACCGGTATACTAAGAATGTGCTTAAGCTGGGCTACGTGATGGTCCTGATTGACTGAAGCATGGATTGTTGGAACTTGATGAGTGAATCATACATGTATCTCCAAGTGACTAAGGTTTACATGTTACTAAAGTTTACATGTTTACTCCTTTTATGATTAGAACAATGCCGCCTCGAAGAGCCACCCACAGTACAAATCGCGAGGGTGAAACCCCACAAGGCAGAGGTAGAGGAAGGCCACCAAGAACAGGTGGTGCTCCCGTCGGCAACAATCAGGGAACTGAAAACCCTGATATAGCTGCTATGATTACTCAGCAGCTAGCCGCACTGATTCCAACTATAGTGACTCAAGTGAGCGACACTCTTATGAATCATAATCTCCACGGGGATCATGATACTAATGATCAGCATAATCAAGGAACAGGGGAAGACACTGGGATTGGTGGAACAACTGGTAACGAAACTGGGGTCGATAATACAAGATGGGGATGTTCTTACAAGGAATTTGTGGCCTGCAAACCCCGAGAGTTTGATGGGAAAGGTGGGGCGATACCCTAACAAGGTGGCTTGAAAAGATGGAGGCAGTGATTGATATCAGTGAGTGCCTCGACAGTCAAAGAATCAAGTATGCCACGTGTTCACTGCAGGGCAAGGCACTAACCTGGTGGAACACCCAGGTTCAAGCTAGAGGAAGAGAGTCCGCGATGCGGATGCCATGGGATGAGTTCAAAGCATTGATTATTGAGGAGTACTGCCCACTCAAAGAAATGTAGAAACTGGAGCATGAATTCTGGAATCATGCTATGGTGGGGGCTGGACACGCAGCTTACACGGACCGTTTTCATGAGTTGGCAAGACTTGTTCCACACCTTGTGACTCCGGAATCAAAAGAATCGAGAGGTATATTTGGGGACTTGCGCCTCAAATCTGGGCAATGGTAACAATAGCTGCTCCTCCAATGATTCAGAGCGCAATTCTGAAGGCTGGCGCTCTCACTGATGAGATGGTAAGAACAGGGGTGTTGGGTAGGGGAGCAGAGAAGAGAAAGGATGTTGGAGAAACAAGTCGGTCAAGTGCCGGGAAATCCGATAAAAGGGCCAAGATCACCAGGAATTTCGTGGTTGTGGCTCAAGGCAAGAGAGAGTATGTTGGGCCGCACCCCAAATGTGACAGATGCAACTATATCACCCCCCAGAGATGCAGTGCCGAGTGTGTGTGAACTGTAGGCGCCCGGGGCACCTAGCAAAAGATTGTAGAGTGGTGCCGAATCTGGTGGCACCCGTCAACGCGGTTAACCCCGTCGGGAATGCCAGAGTCTGTTACGAATGTGGAAATCCGGGTCACTACCGGAACATGTGCCCCAAACTGAATAAGGCACCGGTCAACAAGGGAATAATCAGCAGCAAGTGATGGCCATAGCTGGGAATCAAGGCCCGGCTAATCAAGGGAACGTCGCTCGGGGACGTGCATTTGTCATTGGAGCTAACGATGCTCGCTAGGACCCGAATGTTGTTACGGGTACGTACTTGCTCAACCACCACTTCGCATCCATATTGTTTGATACTGGAGCAGACAATAGTTTTATATCTTCCGATTTTGCACACATGCTTGCCTTGAACCCTAGTAAACTAGAAACTAGCTTCTCTATAGAAATGGCCAACGGTAGAGTTGTACAGGCCGATGAGATTATTAGAAAGTGCTCCATGATATTGGAAAACCATGCCTTTGAAATAGACTTAGTACCTTTTGAGCTGGGAAGTTTCGATGTGATTGTGGGGATGGATTGGTTGTCGAAACACGGAGCCGAGATTGTTTGTCGGGAGAAAGTAGTACGAATCCCCATGCCAAACGGGGAGGTACTCAAGATTCAAGGGGAACGGCCGGGAAGAGCTCTAATGTAACACCCCAGCCCGACAAGGCTAACGTGTCACTATCACGGTAATCAAAATCCAAACGCATTCCCATTATTAAAACGATTACAAGTTCAAATTCCAAAACCTAATTAAGATGTTCAATACATTAATTAAAGTAACAGATAATCTTGGTATTCAATTCACTCTTCACTGGTTTCCCGGATTACCCTGCTGACCTGACGTGCGTGAAAACAAAAGCACGCCTGAGCATAACGCTCAGTGAACGGAATAGCGGATAACAAAAATAGACAGACATAACGATAATCAAAGAATCGGCAGATATCAAAAATAAACAGACATAGTGATAATCAAAGAATCAGCGGATATCAAAAATAAACAGACATGGTGATAATCAAAGAATCGACAGATATCAAAATAAACAGACATGATGATAATGGAAAACCAAAGATCATAAGATATATATATCAAATAGAACATACGTCATAAGACATATATCAGATAGAACATACCCCGAGCTAATAATCATATCATATAATAACTGAACAGGGGGAACACAGGTAGCGAGCCCGTGAACCAATGTGAAATGGAGTATGGGCAGACATACAGACCATTCACCAGAGTCCTGAATGGAATGGTGTGTAACCATCCATCAGGAAATAACAGAACTAGCCTAGGATCGATCCATACGCCTCTGAGGAAATAATAATATAACCAGACATAATTTCAGAGTCCTCTTTAGAGACGCCGTGATCTCAGTTCACCGCCACGGTTGGTGCCACGTTATCGATGCCGCAATAACGCGTCTTGGTCACCCCCAAGATAGGGAGAGCTCGGGTAACAAATTCAGAAATATATAGTAGTCAAGCTACTTATAACAGAATCAAAAGCAAATTATCAGGAATCAAAACTAGAAATGAACGGAAATCAAATACGAGACAGAAATCAGGAATCTGTACTGCAAAGTAACGGAACCAAAGTAAATACTTATGATAATAAGGAAACAAAATCCGTACAATAAGTAACAGAACAAAAGTGAATATTATGATAACAGAATCCGTACTTCAAAGTAACGGAAAATATTATTTATACTAAGATATAAAGAATCAGGAATCCGTACCTTATACACGAATGACAATAATCAGAAACAAGGTCTAGGCTCGGTTAACGCCGCGAGAACCTACGATAACGTAACGCAAATTATAGTTTGGATTTTCCTATTTTAAATTGGAAAAATTTCAGTTCTGCCCTTGTCTTTTCGTACTCGTTAAAAATACTAAACGACGTTTAAAAATTCTGAAAATCTCCAGTTTACTAGATTAGTGATTTCTAAACAACTTTCATTTAGAAAAGTTTCTGATTTGGATTACCGAAATATGAGAAAAACGTGGATCTTTACAGTTGCGCAGAACTGCTAGCTGTTACGAAAACGATCGTTTGGAGGTCTAAACGAATGAGTTTTTCTATGTTTATATATCAACAGATTCGTTTTTCGACGAAATTCGTCATGGATATAAGGTTTAACTGATTTGGATCTATTATGATAAAGTTATGGCCTCCGTAAGTTGGCTGTAAATACGTATAAATCAAGGTATTTTGGTAAACCGTAAAATTATTTCTAGTTAAAATACGTCCGTTACGGGCCTGGAAATATTTTTATAAATAAGTATAAATCATGATTGACTTCTGAAAAATTTGGCTAATCATATTATTAATCCGTTTGTCATTTATAAAATCACATCCCAAAATATTCATAAAAACTAGTTAAACGTGTGACTTGTTTAAATGCTCGGTTAAGGTCTAAATCTTAATTTGGTCAAAATTCTTATATTTCCAGTAGCTAAACAATATCAAAATGGATTCCTATCAAGTTTGCTAGGTTAAGCAAGGAAAATATGCTTAAAACGTAAACCGAATATAACGAGTACTTATGCAAACGGGCATCCTATGATCAAAGGCAATGAACTAGAATACTAATTAGGATATCTAAGATTCAAAGATAACATAATGGCTAATAACATCTTAATGATTCCCACTATTTAAAGTTTATTGTTATAAAAATAACTAATTAATAATATGTGTTAATATTTATATATACGAATTGTTAAGGTGTTTAAATAAATAAATTTACAGAAAATGATTAATAACTTCTAAAATAACAAGGTTTATAAAACTAATTTTTTTATAATTTTTAGAAATTTTATTTAATTTTTTTAAAGCCCAAAAAGGCTTAAAAAATGGTTGTAGGTGCCCGGGTTCGAACCCGGGACCTCAAAGTTAACAAGGAAGCACAGAACCAGTAAACCAAAGGCCTCAGCCGCATTAGTTCTTGGTTTTATTTGGTTTTAAACTCAAACAAAAGAACCCTCCCAAACCGTATGAACCCTAGAACGAATTCGACCAAATTGAAGCCCAAATCGATGTTGTTAATCAGAGTATGGTTAGGGCTTTCAATCCCCACATGAAATCGAGCATAATGGTAGTTTTAATTACCTGTTTTGAAGCTCGAGATGTGATGTTCGGTTAGTTGCAAGTCGCGGCCGAATAAGGTGATCGAAGGTGATGTTTCAATGTATTTTAGATCGAATTGAGTTCTATGGAAGGTTTTAAATGATTATACGATCGTTAGTGCTCCATTATTTCAATTATTAAACACGTTTTAGTGCGATTTGAATGTGGGTGTCGGCCGAAAGTATAAAGTGGTCAACTTAGATCGCACTACCGATATTAATAATCAAATTGTTGTGGGGTATTGTGTTCGCCTCTTTCACGTGAACGATTTGTGTATTTTGGCATTTAAACACTGAGTTTTGAGTGGGTTCGGGGTCGCCGGAGGGCCGACCGGACTTTGGCCGGAAAACCCACCGGAAAAACGGGGTAGGGAGAGAGAGAAAGAGAGGTTTTTGGAATATTTACACATTAGGTCCCTGTGGTTTCATGTTTTATTTATTTTGTACCCAAAGTTATTATTATTATTATTATTATTATTGTGGTTATTATAATTCTACCCCCTTAAAACAATTTCGTCCACGAAATTGCTAGGCACAGATCGAACAAAGCTATGACATACGTACACAGAGGAGTAAAACTCAACAAGTGAACATAATCACTCACAGTTATTCAATTGCTGAAACGGAATCGATTCAGCAGACAAAATCGTATAAGAGATGACTAATGTGATGTTCAAGAAACAGATACATGATAACTTCCTAACTGATAACAGAAACATATAACAGATAATAACTAAGAGGTAAATAGATACGGATATTGAGAACGGATTTCATCTTCTATCTCCCATGTAGCTTCGCGTTCGGAATAGTTTTTCCATAATACTTTAACGAAAGGAATAGTTTTCTTACGCATAATGCGTTCTTGTCGGTCAAGTATGGCCTCGGGTTCCTCCTCGAACGATAAGTCTTCACGAATCAAATGAAACGGATAATTCACAACGTGAAGAGGATGATAATTGTACCCCCGTAAAAGAGATACATGAAAGACGTTGTGCACATGTGACAGTTGAGGTGGTAAAGCCAAACGATACGAAACCTCACCAACTCTTTCTAGAATTTCAAAGGGTCCGAAACCGTGGACTAAGTTTCCCTTTAAGACCAAACGTCGTACGCCTTTGCAAGGCGAAACCTTCAGGAATACCTTGTCACCGACCTTAAACTCCAAAGTCGACGGTGTCGGTCTGCATAGCTTTTCTGTCTACTTTGAGCTTCCTTTAACTTTTCTCTAGCAATAGCAACTTTCTCATTCGTGATTTGAACTAACTCGGGTCCTTCGATGACTCTTTCACCGACCTCTTCCCAACAAATAGGTGCTCTACATTTACGACCATACAATAATTCAAAAGGTGCCATGTCAATGCTAGCTTGCCAACTATTGTTGTAAGCAAACTCGACCAAACACAAGTATTCATCCCAGTTCCCAGTCCACTCTAAGGCACAAGCTCGAAGCATGTTCTCAAGTGTCTGAATAGTACGCTCCGACTGACCGTCAGTCTGAGGATGAAACGCCGTACTAAACCTCAACTTGGTACCCCATGCAGCTTGCAAACCCTTGCAAAAACGAGAAGTGAACCTCGGGTCTCGATCAGACACGATAGACACCGGAGTGCCATGAAGTCTAACAATCTCTTGTGTGAACACTTCAGAAAGTTTGCTAACCGAAAATCCTTGCTGAATTGAGAGAAAGTGAGCCGACTTTGACAATCTGTCAACTACAACCCATATTGTATCATTCTTCTTAAATGTCCTTGGCAACCCTGTCACAAAATCCATGGAAATATCATCCCATTTCCATACAGGAATAGGTAGTGGCTGAAGCAAACCACTAGCTCTCTGATGCTCAATCTTGACCTGCTGACAAGTAAGGCAACGACTAACATACTTAGCCACGTCTTCTTTCATACCATTCCACCAGAAATTCTGACGAAGATCACGATACATCTTAGTAGATCCTGGATGGATAGAGAACGGAGAACTATGTGCCTCAGCTAATAACGATTCTCGAAGAGAAGAATCATTAGGCACACATAAACGTTTACCTGGATAGAGAACGGAGAACTATGTGCCTCAGCTAATAACGATTCTCGAAGAGAAGAATCATTAGGCACACATAAACGTTTACCACACCAGATTACTCCATGCTCATCTACTCTGAATTCTGATTGCTTACCAATCTCCACATTCTGTAAGATTGCCCAGAGTTCACCATCGTCTTTCTGTGCGTTCTTAATCCGGACTATTAAGTCTGATTCAATCTGAAGACTAGCGAGATATCCGTCACTCTTGCCAATATGTAGGTCAATACCCAATCTATCAAGATCGGTAATGTTATGAGGCTGTAGCTGCAGGGAGGCTACTGTTCCTGAGCTCTTCCTGCTAAGAGCATCAACTACCACATTGGCCTTTCCCGGATGATATTGAATATTGGCATCATAATCTTTTAACAACTCTAACCATCTTCTCTGCCTCATGTTTAGTTCTTTTGTGTGAAGATGTATTTCAAGCTCTTGTGATCAGTAAAAATATCACAAGTCTCTCCGTAAAGATAGTGACGCCATATTTTCAGCGCGAAAATAACAGCAGCGAGTTCAATATCATGCGTAGGATAATTACCTCATAAGGTTTCAACTGCTGCGAAGCATAAGCAATGACCTTACCATGCTGCATTAGCACACATCCGAGTCCCTTTTTAGAGGCATCGCTGTAAATCTGATATCCACCCATGCCCGATGGAAGTGTAAGAATCGGGGCAGACACCAATCTCTTCTTAAGCTCTTCGAAGCTTTTCTCCCGCTCATCATTCCAAGAGTACTTAACCCCTTTCCTTAGTAGTGCGTAAGGGGTAAAGCAATAACAGCGAACCCTTCGACAAATCTACGATAGTAACCAGCAAGACCAAGAAAACTCCGGACTTCTGTGGCTGAAGTAGGTCTTGGCCATTTAGTGATTGCCTCTATCTTTGCTGGATCCACCATAATACCATCTGCAGAGACCACATGACCCAGAAAGGCTACTTGACTCAACCAAAATTCACATTTTGAAAACTTAGCATAAAGCTTCTTTTTACGCAGAGTTTCAAGCACGATACGAAGATGGTCTTCATGTTCCTCCTTACTCTTAGAATAGATAAGAATGTCATCTATAAACACGATGACGAACTTATCCAGATAGTCATGGAAAACTCGGTTCATTAGGTCCATGAAAACAGCTGGGGCATTCGTTAACCCGAACGGCATAACCAAGTATTCATAGTGACCATATCGCGTACGGAAGGCAGATTTAGGGACATCAGAATCTTTGATCTTTAGCTGATGGTAACCAGACCTCAGATCGATTTTAGAGAAACACTTTGCACCCTGAAGCTGATCAAATAAATCATCAATACGAGGCAGAGGGTAACGATTACGGATAGTGATCTTGTTGAGTTCTCTGTAGTCAATGCAGAGTCTCAAAGAACCATCTTTCTTCTTCACGAATAGGACCGGTGCACCCCAGGGTGAGACACTTGGTCTAATAAATCCAAGATCTAATAACTCCTGTAATTGCTCCTTCAGTTCTTTGAGTTCAAGTGGTGCCATACGGTAAGGTGCCTTGGAAATCGGCTCAGCACCAGGAATAAGATCAATAGTGAATTCCACCTCGCGGTCTGGTGGAAGTCCAGGTAACTCCTTAGGAACACATCGGATAATCACAAACAACCGAATAATCAGATACTAGGCTCTTCAGGGATAAAATTTTAACTGAAGCAAGGAATCCTGCAGCGCCGTGCAGTAGGGATTTACGAGCCTTAAGTGCTAAAATTATTTGAAGAGTTTTTCGAGGTTTAGTCCCCTGATAAATGAGTTCAGGATGTTGGGGATCTCAAACAGAATGCGACGAGTCTGACACTCAATTGTAACATGATGCCGAGTTAACCAGTCCATTCCTAAGATGATATCAAAATCTTCCATTTGCATGGGCAACAGATCCGCTGTAAGCATGAGCGATTCAACTCGGATCGGACAATCCTCATACACATGAGAGATTGTAACAGAGTTTCCCATAGGAGTCATAATATTCAAAGTATTTTCTAATAATGTTGGGCTCATCGTTAGATGTTTAAGAAAAGATTGAGAAACTATGGAGTGTGTTGCTCCAGTATCAAATAAGACTTGAACTTCACGAGTTCCTAACATGAGAGTACCAGAAACAGTACCTAAAGAATTTATGTTACCATGGCACACTTAGTAATAGATAACAAGCATAATTACATGGTAAGACTACTAGATTATTCAGATACGACAGATTCACATATGGGAGGAATATCAAGAGTCATACCTGGTGTGTTTGCTGCATCCTTTGCGTTCAGAGCAAACACTCGTCCTCCATTAGTAGGCTGTTTGCACTATTTCCAGCCTTCCTTTGTTATCAGGATACGGACAGTCTTTCAGTACATGGCCGGTCTTTCCACATCTAAAACAGGCTCCTGAAGCTCGCCGACAAACACCAAAATGACGTTTTCCACATGTAGTGCATACCGGAACTTGCTCTTGACCTTGGTTTTCGGCAGGTTTAGGATTCTGCTGTTTTTGTTTCCATTGATTACCTTGGCGGTTATTATTTCTGTTGAATTGGGCTTTTCGATCACCTGTATGTGTTTCTCGCTTGAAGATTGCCAGAAGGTGCGGTATGGTGTCCTTCACGATTTCTCTTCGACTCTCCTCAGCTTTAGCTAACCTCTTCTTGTTTTCCATGTCAAGTGTTTTCACGGCATCAGCTACTTCATTGATATTGTTAAACCTTTGAGTCACTATCCACCTCTGAGTCCTCTCATGAACAGCCCATTTCAACTTTTCTGCTTGGGCCTCTGGGCTACCTGCAGCTTCCCCAAGAAAACTAGCCAACCTACAGAATCTTGCCATGATTCTTGCCAAGATTCACCATCGCGTTGCTCAATAGATGCATATTCCCGTGCATACTCACTTCGTTCCACTTCAGAGAAATACTTTCGGAAGAATATTGTGCGGAAATTGGCCCAAGTAAGGGTAGCAGCATAACCTTCTCCACCATGTGCAAGTTTTACCCCTTCCCACCAAACTAGAGCATCATCCTCCAGTTTGTAAGAGGCCACCTAGTTTTAAATATGTCATCGACTCCTAGTACTTCGAATATCTTTTCCACATGGGCTATCCAGTTCCGAGCATCCATCGGTGTAGCAGCATCACTAAAAGATCTTGGTCTTTGCTTCATAAAGCGTTCAAGCCAGACATGAATCTCAGCCACAGATGGTGTTGCATTTCCACCGGAAGATGGTCCAGTGTGGTTCCCGCCAGAAGGTGGCTCTGAGTTATTTCCACCGGGTGGAGGTCCTGTGTTGTTTCCCTCCGAATTTGCCTGTTGCATCTGCTGGATGACTGTTTGAGCAGTCTGAGTCATCAGATTAGGGAGTATTCCAGAAATAGCAGCGTTTACAGCATTAGCAACGAGGGTTTCAAGAGGAGTATCAGATGAGGGCCACTCGATTTATTGCGGTTGTTCACACGTCTCTAGGAGCCATCTGAAATGAAAATATACGTGTGAACACTGGAATTTAGATTGGGAAAACAAATTAGATCCTAACCCAACGTCTACCCAACCTCACAAGTTTATTATTAATGTTTAAGTTTTCTACAGGAAGAACCTTTGCTCTGATACCACAACTGTAACACCCCAGCCCGACAAACGTGTCACTATCACGGTAATCAAAATCAAACGCATTCCCATTATTAAAACGATTACAAGTTCAAATTCCAAACCTAATTAAGATGTTCAATACATTAATTAAAGTAACAGATAATCTTGGTCTTCAATTCACTCTTCACTGTTTCCCGGATTACCCTGCTGACCTGACGTGCGTGAAAACAAAAGCACGCTGAGCATAACGCTCAGTGAACGGAATAGCGGATAACAAAAAGACAGACATAACGATAATCAAAGAATCGGCAGATATCAAAAATAAACAGACATAGTGATAATCAAAGAATCAGCGGATATCAAAAATAACAGACATGGTGATAATCAAAGAATCGACAGATATCAAAATAAACAGACATGATGATAATGGAGAACCAAAGATCATAAGATATATATATCAAATAGAACATACGTCATAAGACATATATCAGATAGAACATACCCCGAGCTAATAATCATATCATATATAACTGAACAGGGGGAACACAGGTAGCGAGCCCGTGAACCAATGTGAAATGGAGTATGGGCAGACATGCAGACCATTCACCAGAGTCCTGAATGGAATGGTGTGTAACCATCCACAGGAAATAACAGAACTAGCCTAGGATCGATCCATACGCCTCTGAGGAAATAATAATAACCAGACATAATTTCAGAGTCCTCTTTAGAGACGCCGTGATCTCAGCTCACCGCCACGGTTGGTGCCACGTTATCGATGCCGCAATAACGCGTCTTGGTCACCCCCAAGATAGGGAGAGCTCGGTAACAAATTCAGAAATATATAGTAGTCAAGCTACTTATAACAGAATCAAAGCAAATTATCAGGAATCAAAACTAGAAATGAACGGAAATCAAATACGAGACAGAAATCAGGAATCTGTACTGCAAAGTAACGGAACCAAAGTAAATACTTATGATAATAAGAAACAGAATCCGTACAATAAGTAACAGAACAAAAGTGAATATTATGTAACAGAATCCGTACTTCAAAGTAACGGAAAATATTATTTATACTAAGATATAAAGAATCAGGAATCTGTACCTTATACACAAATGACAATAATCAGAAACAAGGTCTAGGCTCGGTTAAACGCCGCGAGAACCTACGATAACGTAACGCAAATTATAGTTTGGATTTTCCTATTTTAAATTGGAAAATTCAGTTCTGCCTTGTCTTTTCGCACTCGTTAAAATACTAACGACGTTTAAAATTTCTGAAAATCTCCAGTTACTAGATTAGTGATTTCTAAACAACTTTCATTTAGAAAAGTTTCTGATTTGGATTACCGAAATATGAGAAAAACGTGGATCTTTACAGTTGCGCAGAACTGCTAGCTGTTACGAAAACGATCGTTTGGAGGTCTAAACGAATGAGTTTTTCTATGTTTATATATCAACAGATTCGTTTTTCGACGAAATTCGTCATGGATATAAGGTTTAACTGATTTGGATCTATTATGATAAAGTTATGGCCTCCGTAAGTTGGCTGTAAAATACGTATAAATCAAGGTATTTTGGTAAACCGTAAAATTATTTCTAGTTAAAATACGTCCGTTACGGGTCTAGAAATATTTTTATAAATAAGTATAAATCATGATTGACTTCTGAAAAATTTGGCTAATCATATTATTAATCCGTTTGTCATTTATAAAATCACATCCCAAAATATTCATAAAAACTAGTTAAACGTGTGACTTGTTTAAAATGCTCGGTTAAGGTCTAAATCTTAATTTGGTCAAAATACTTATATTTCCAGTAGCTAAACAATATCAAAATGGATTCCTATCAAGTTTGCTAGTTAAGCAAGGAAAATATGCTTAAAACGTAAACCGATATAAACGAGTACTTATGCAAACGGGCATCCTATGATCAAGGCAATGAACTAGAATACTAATTAGGATATCTAAGATTCAAAGATAACATAATGGCTAATAGCATCTTAATGATTCCCACTATTTAAAGTTTATTGTTATAAAATAACTAATTAATAATATGTGTTAATATTTATATATACGAATTGTTAAGGTGTTTAAATAAAAAATTTACAGAAAATGATTAAATAACTTCTAAAATAACAAGGTTTATAAAACTGATTTTTTTATAATTTTTAGAAATTTTATTTAATTTTTTTAAAGCCCAAAAAGGCTTAAAAAATGGTTGTAGGTGCCCGGGTTCGAACCCGGGACCTCAAAGTTAACAAGGAAGCACAGAACCAGTAAACCAAAGGCCTCAGCCGCATTAGTTTGGTTTTATTTGGTTTTAAACTCAAACAAAGAACCCTCCCAAACCGTATGAACCTAGAACGAATTCGACCAAATTGAAGCCCAAATCGATGTTGTTAATCAGAGTATGGTTAGGGCTTTCAATCCCCACATGAAATCGAGCATAATGGTAGTTTTAATTACCTGTTTTGAAGCTCGAGATGTGATGTTCGGTTAGTTGCAAGTCGCGGCCGATAAGGTGATCGAAGGTGATGTTTCAATGTATTTTAGATCGAATTGAGTTCTATGGAAGGTTTTAAATGATTATACGATCGTTAGTGCTCCATTATTTCAATTATTAAACACGTTTTAGTGCGATTTGAATGTGGGTGTCGGCCGAAAGTATAAAGTGGTCACTTAGATCGCACTACCGATGTTAATAATCAAATTGTTGTGGGGTATTGTGTTCGCCTCTTTCACGTGAACGATTTGGTGTATTTTGGCATTTAAACACTGAGTTTTTGAGTGGGTTCGGGGTCGCCGGAGGGCCGACCGGACTTTGGCCGGAAACCCACCGGAAAACGGGTAGGGAGAGAGAGAAAGAGAGGTTTTTGGAATATTTACACATTAGGTCCCTGTGGTTTCATGTTTTTTTTTTGTACCCAAGTTATTATTATTATTATTATTATTGTGGTTATTATATCTAAAGTTTATCTCTTGCATGAAGACACGTCGATGTTTACGAAAACAGTGTTACGCGTTTTTAGCCCATGTAGTGGAAAAGAAAGAAGAAGGCAACAAGTTGGTAGATATTCTGTAGTACGAGATTATCCGGATGTATTCCCTGATGACTTGTCAGGTTTGCCTCCTCCACGACAGGTGGAATTTCGTATAGAGTTGGTTCCTGGAGCTACGTCGGTAGCAAAAGCACTGTATCGGTTAGCACCATCCGAAATGCAAGAGTTGTCTAGCCAATTACAAGAGCTCCTGGAGAAGGGTTTTATTCGACCAAGCCACTCACCATGGGGAGCACCGGTCTTATTTGTCAAAATGAAGACGGATCGTTCCGTATGTGCATCGATTATCGCGAGTTGAACAAGTTGACTGTGAAGAATCGATATCCTCTTCCAGAATTGATGATTTATTTGATCATTGCAAGGGGCTTCATATTTCTCCAAGATTGATCTTCGTTCTGGATATCATCAACTAAGGGTTTTCGATGATGACATATCGAAAACAGCATTCAGGACTCGTTATGGGCACTACGAGTTCTTAGTACATGCCGTTCGGACTGACTAATGCCCCAGCTGTTTCATGGATCTGATGAATCGAGTGTGCAAACCTTACTTGGATAAGTTCGTGATCGTGTTCATAGATGATATACTTATCTACTCTCGCACGAAAGCGGACCACGAGGAACACCTTCGGGCGATACTGAGTCTATTACAAGAAGAGAAACTTTTCGCTAAACTCTCGAAGTGCGAGTTTTGGCTTTGAGAAGTGAAATTTTTGGGGCATGTGGTTAACGAAAATGGGATTCATGTAGATCCTGGCAAGATTGAAGCAGTGAAGAAATGGGATGCACCCCAGACACCTTCAGAGATACGACAATTCTTAGGATTGGCGGATATTATCGTCGCTTCATTGCGAATTTTCAAAGATTGCTCAACCGTTAACTTTGTTGACTCAAAAAGACAAGATGTTTGATTGGGGACATGCACAAGAACAAGCATTCCAAACGTTGAAGGAGAAGTTATGCAACGCACCGATATTGTCCCTCCCAGACGGGACTGATGATTTTGTGGTGTACTGCGATGCTTCACATCAAGGATTGGGTTGTGTGCTAATGCAGAAAGATAAGGTGATTGCCTACGCCTCATGACAACTTAAGGTGCACGAAAAGAACTATACAACTCACGATTTAGAGTTGGGCGCTGTAGTATTTGCACTTAAGATATGGAGGCACTATCTGTATGGAACTAAATGCATCATCTACACAGATCATTAGAGCCTTCAACACATCCTGAATCAGAAAGAACTCAATTTGCGTCAGCGACGTTGGGTGGAGTTACTTAGTGACTACGATTGTGAAATCCGGTATCATCCGGGAAAAGCAAATGTGGTGGGTGACGCCCTAAGTCGTAAAGAACGCCTGAAACCACTACGTGCTAGAGCTTTGGGATTGACTATTCAAACGAACTTGAAGACTCAGATCCAACTTGCACAAAGTGAGGCATTGAAAGAAGAAAACCTTGCGGGAGAAGAATTTCGAGGGTTCGACAAACAGATGATTTTCAAGGATGATGGTATACAGTTCTTCATGGATCGTATATGGGTACCCAAATAGGGAGACGTTCGTACCCTAATCATGGAGGAAGCGCACAAGACACGGTATTCTGTTCATCCTGGTGCAGACAGATGTATCACGATCTTAAGGATCTATACTGGTGGCCAGGCATGAAGAAAGACATTGCTATGTATGTAAGCCGATGCTTGACGTGCTCGAAAGTTAAGGCTGAACATCAAAAACCATCGGGATTACTAAAGCAACCTGAAATTCCCGAGTAAAATGGGAGAACATAGCCATGGATTTCATTACCAAGCTCACTAGAACAAGCAGCGGGCACGACTCGATATGGGTCGTAGTGGATCGGATGACGAAGTCCGCTCATTTCTTACTGATCGTAGAGGATTACAAGATGGAAAAGTTGGCGAGATTGTACATAAAGGAGGTCGTGACACGGCACGGGGTGCCGGTATCAATCATATCCGACCGTGACAGCCGGTTTTACTTCACGATTTTGGCAAACACTACAGAAAGCGATGGGCACTCGATTAGATATGAGTACTGCCTATCACCCACAAACAGATGGCCAAAGTGAACGAACAATAAAAACATTGGAAGACATGCTCAGAGCTTATGTAATCGATTTTGGTGGTAGCTGGGACACTCATCTACCATTGATTGAGTTCTCTTACAACAACAACTACCGTACAAGCATTGGATGCGCTCCATTTGAAGCATTGTACGGGAGGAAATGTAGATCCCAGTTTGTTGG
Source organism: Flaveria linearis (assembly GCA_024085815.1). Taxonomy (NCBI): domain Eukaryota; kingdom Viridiplantae; phylum Streptophyta; class Magnoliopsida; order Asterales; family Asteraceae; genus Flaveria; species Flaveria linearis. The sequence goes on along the minus strand of CM044007.1, from coordinate 10,573,817 downwards.
GCTGAGGTTGGTGAAAGCCAGCTAACAGGCCCAGAGATCATTCAAGAAACAACTGACAAGATTTTCCAAATTAAAGATAGATTGAAAGCTGCAAGAGATCGCCAAAAGAGCTATGCGAACAACCGTCGGAAACCTCTAGAATTCAATGTTGGAGATCACGTGCTACTCAAAGTCTGTCCCTGGAAAGGGATTGTACGATTTGGAAAGAAAGGTAAGTTAGCCCCAAGATACGTTGGATCATTCGAGATTACAGAAAGAATCGGTCCGGTGGCTTACCGATTAAGGTTGTCACAAGAACTCAGCGGTGTACATGACACATTTCATGTATCAAACCTCAAAAAGTGCTTGGTGGATGAAACTCAACATGTGCTAGTTGAGGAAATCAAGATCGATGAAAAGCTTCACTTCATCGAAGAACCTATCGAGATCATGGACTGAAAGGTCAAACGCTTAAGGCGCAGCAAGATACCGATCGTTCCTGTGAGATGGAACTCCAAACGAGGACCAGAATTCACGTGGGAACGGGAAGATCAGATGAAGCTCAAATATCCACATCTATTTGAGGATGACACACTTGGACCTAACACCAGTTGAATTTCGGGACGAAATTCTCTCAACTAGGGGATGCTGTGACATCCGTCACCAAAAAGGTCTGTCATTAACGTGAACTTCATTAACTATTCTTAGAACAATCATTCCTCACACTTATAAACCATTCGTGTGGATATCATACTTGATTTATTTTCTTTTTCAGTGGTATTATCATTATTTGTATCCGTATCACCTAAAACGCTTATGAATAGCACCGACGACATCACTAAACGAGTATGTTATATAATATAAACACCGTTAATAACAACATATTCGAGATACAAACAACATTAAATGCTTCCCCATAATTAATATAACGCGCGTATTTACGTTGTTTTCAACCGAAACAAATTTGGTAACTCGGGGGCTAAGTGCGGGGACCAAATGGACATTTTACCAAACTAGGGCTGGGTATATAAACCCTATTTCCAGCCCTAGCCCTCATTCTTCACCATCTTCTTCATCTTCTTCTTCTTCACTTTCTTCACCATTCTAGCACCAAAACCTCTCACTTTCTTGCGTTTTCACCGGCAAATCTTGGTTATCATCGTGAATACTTACTTATAGCAGGTAGATAGCCTCGTTTGAACCGTTTCTTGCTCGATTTCACTCTGCGTTTTCTAGGGTTTCGGGTACCCGGGTTCATCCGAGCACAAGAGGTCGTGGGGGGTGCGTGTGTTACCTTTTTAAGTGTGCATTTTACTTAGATATTCACGGGTAAAATACGAGAAGGAAGATTAAGATGGTTCGGCCACGTGAAGAGGAGACCGATACAGGCGCCGGTTAGAGCAGTAGAGAATATCACCTTAGAGGGTAGGAGGAGTAGAGGAAGACCGAGGTTGACGTGGGACGAGATAATTAGGCGAGATATGGTAGAGTTGCGCCTCTCTGAACACATGATCGAGGATAGGACTGCGTGGAGGCGTAAAATTAAAATTAAGGACTTCTAGTGGGTTCTGTAGGTAGAAAGAGTAACGGCACGCCTGATGTATAGCTATTAGACTTCTGCCATGTATTTGATGAAACTTGTCGCCTGATGTATAGCTATTAGACTTCTGCCATGTATTTGATGAAACTTGCTATTTCTATCTCCTTATGTGTTTCCGTGGTATTGTATGATATATATTATGTTGGCTATTGCTATTGTTACCGAGTCGGGGGTCTTTTTGGAAGCGGTCTCTCTATCTCCCAAGATAGAGGAAAGACTTGCCACCATCTACCCCTCCCAGACCCTGCTATTAAACGGGATACACTGGGTATGTTTGTTTGTTTGTTTATTTTACTTAGATATGTTAGATGAGTGTTTATGGAGGTTCTCGATGTGTGAAACCCGTGCACGGAGCAGCCAAAGGCTGCTCAGCACTTCAGCAGTCGCGAGCTGCTACACTGGGCGACTGGGTCTGTCATACGACTGAGCCGTGCGACTGGGCGTGTCGTGCGACTAAGTCCATGCGATTGGGACTGTCGTGCGATTGAGTCATGCGGATGAGTATTGCCATGCGATTGAGTATTGCCATGCGATTGAGTATTGCCATGCGATTGAGTCAATGCTGATGAATGTGTGCGACTGTGTGTATCGCACGACTGAAGGTCCAGTCGTACGAATGAAAGTTCAGTCGTACGAATGAAGCTAATTCGTACGAATGAAGGTTGAATCGTGCGAATGGAAGATTGAGTCGTGCGATTGGGTGCTGTGTGGTACGACTGAGTGCTTAGTCGCACGAATGGGGATTCAATAGTGTGAATGAAGCTGATTCGCACGATTGAGAGTTGATTCGTGCGAATGGAGTGTCCAGTCGTGCGTCTGGTCCTGTCGTGCAATTAGAGTCATTGTGTGTGAATTCTTCCTGTGTGCGGTGTGTGTCGCCATGTGACGTTAAGGTGACATCGATACGGTTGCCATTGCTAGTGATGATCTTTAATGTTAACACTATCAAACTGTTAGTCCAGGAGCACTTGAATCAATCAAACAACAATGAAGATTTGGATTAAACACATAAAATATGAAGAACATGGATGAACACCAAGAACAATGAATAAAACCCTTGTTTAATCCAAAAATGTGATTACAAAATAATTTGAGAGTGGAAACCCTAATCACTAGCTCTTCCAAGATTAAAACCCTAATTGCCATACTTTACTATATATAGTAAATGACAATTTACTAATGACACTTAGGACCCTAAACTATGACAATTAGAAATTACAAATAAAACCCAAAATATCTAAAAACAAGATTAAATATATTTTGTCGACACAAAATATATTTATTAACAATAAACATCCTAGACAAATATATCTGCAACGTCTTGTCTCTAATCTTCGTCCCGAACGCGTCATGTTGACTGTAGCGTTGACTTTGACCGTTGACGTTGACTTTGTTGACTTTGACTGTGTTGATAATATTAGACTATACTTCAGACCCAACAATATTCCACCTTAGTCTACTATTATCAACGTCTTTCATCGAGATCAGCACCGATAAGTCAACTGAACTTGATCTTCAATTTGGTAAACTTCAGTCTCAATGTTGAGGTCCAACACAAACTCATTAATGCTATATCAAACCAAATTAACTTAACATTTTACAATTAGCAACAATCTATTCATAACACAAGTGCTTATTAAGTATATCTCTAACAACAATAACACGTTTACACAAATATCATTGACAATGGCAACGTTTCTAGTGCTTGGATCTATATAAGATCTATTGCGCGTGTTTGTGTGCAAATGTTACCCACGACCGAACCGATACGACCCGGTCCAACTAAACAATATTGTTAACATCAGACGCATTATTAATGCTTAACATAACTGTCAATAGGTGATTGACCGTTCATACATACAAGTTTGGGAAGTTTCATCATACATACTTACCACTTAACAAGTGAGTTTCGTGGCCCCTTTTTATGCTTATACAATTGTTTCAATCTTTTACGACATGGGGGAAAAGTATGCTCACATGTTTTCAATGCTGTACAACATACATACAAATTTTCATACTTGGAATAAACGTGATACTGTTTTGTGAGTACTTATCTGATGCATACATGACGTTACTGTGTGGTTCTTCTTACAACCATTAATTCCGGTGTTGGAACCAATTGATAGGTATTAGTAGTACTACTGGGTTGACACCCCACCCTCGACAGATGGTTACTTGTGAGTATCATCACACTGCCAGGAACGGGCCTTGGGTGAATATATTCCGACAAGTTGCTGTGTGTACGTCATTAGGTTTGGTTGTATAAAACTCATGGTATGTGATTTTGCTTGTTTATAACTGTATGCACGGTATTCCACTACAAATACTATACAGCATCAACTACATGTTTACAATTTAAACCTGCGAAGCTCACCAACATTATTGTTGACATTTTTGAGCATATTTTTCAGGTAACAATGAGAACTGAAGATCTAGGAGTGTTGCCTTAGTGGAGACCTTAGGATGCATTTTTGAGATTGAACATACATGATGAACAATTATTTTGTACATTGTTGCAGTCCATCAAACATTAACATTCTTTTGGATACTTGTTCCCGGTTGTGGGAATTACATACAAGAATACAATTTTTGTGATTATGTGAATTGTTTATGAGAATCATTATAAGTTTCTATTTATGCTTATGGCTATGCTGTCGTGAACATTGACTAAACACGACACAAGTCTCCATTTGTGCCGGGTGTCGTCATGACATGCTTTGTCATCAATTACATACATATTGCATCTCTATTGTTAACCATGTGTTATGACGATCCCGTCTCGCTCGCATCCCCGTGTTTCCGCTCTCAGCGGGGGTGTGACAACAACGCTCAGTGAAGGAATAGCATGTAACAAAAATAAACAGACATGATGATAACAGAGAATATGACAGCATAAGATATATATCGGAAAGAACATAACCCGAGCTAATAATCATATCATATAATAACTGAACAGAGGGAACACAGGTAGCGAGCCCGTGAACCAATGTCAAATGGAGTATGGGCAGACATACAAACCATTCACCAGAGTCCTAAATGAAGTGGTGTGCAACCATCCATCAGGAAATACAGGACTAACCTAGGATTGATCCATACGCCTCTGAGGAAAATAATAATATAACAAGACGGCCAACATAATTTCAGAGTCCTCTTTAGAGACGTCGTGATCTCAGCTCATCGCCACGGTTGGTGTCACGTTATTGATGCCGCAATAACGCGTCTTGGTCACCCCCAAGATAGAGAGAGCTCGAGTAACAAATTTCAGAAAAATAAAGTAGTCTAGCTACTTATAACAAAATTAGAACAAACTAGTCACGTATGACAGGAATCAAAACTAGAGATGAACGGAAATCAAATATGAGACAAGAATCAGGAATCCGTACCTTAGTCAAAATGCAAAAGCAACGCAAAACCAAGTTGTTATCAACAAGTATGCAAACCTACCATTTAATTGTAAAACAGGTTAGGCTTACGGACTTATTAGGTTTTTGGCAAAAAAGTTAGGAATGTTTTGGCAAAACCATTTAGTTGTATAGTTATATATAAATATTCATAACACTTTAGTAATACATAATACTTGTTTAATCTGATCCTTTGAAACGGAAGTTATTAGGGGTCTTATGTCATGCATAATGTAGATAAAGATATAATAGTTTCTTAACAAAATTAATACTACAAGAATCATTATTATATTAATGCATACATATGGAGCACAACATGTTAAAATTGAAAATTCTAGCTATAATTTGCCTTACGCAGACCCACTCATCCTTTATATGTTCAAGTATATATACAAATGTGTATCTGTCCATTTAACCATACAACTCAATTGTGAGACAAAAAAATTCAAACTTAAAACATGCGATCTGTTTACAAATGCCAAGACTAAACATTTTAGAAATATAAAGTAGTCGCCGGAAGAATTTATGTATCACAGTATGCAAACTAACATCAAATCATACATGAAACAGAAAAGAATATCCATATTGTACCTGGATTATTATTAAGGTGACATACAAAAGCTTGAACTCTCAGATCGATAAGCAAACAAAATGATTCCGTAGTGGCAATGGCAATGGTCCAGGTGTGTAACTAAGGCTGCAAAACTTGCCGGAACAAGTCTATAATCTTTTGTATCGGATTTTTATAACAAGTGAGTTTGAGAAGAAAAAAAAACGTGTGACTTTGGTACCTGGTCGCTAGTCGAAACTAGTCGGAAGTCGGCAAAGATTCAGGAGCCACACGAGTGCTTCAGTGTTCCAAATCGTTTTGAGCTACAACCCAACAATGGATGGTGGTGTTGTGGCCGGTAACCGGTTATAACCCTCACAGCCACACGAACCAGAGCAAAGAGAAGGTGAGATTTAACAGCAAGATGGGAGCAAAACGTGATGGTTTTGGTGAGGTGCGAATGGAATTTGATGGGTATAAATCAACCGATTTGAAACACAGTTTCCACGGGATTGACATCCCCTTTGATTCGTGAGTTTCGTTGAGACTTTGTTGAAGCGGATAATCATCAAGTAAGATAGGATGCGAAGACGTCGAGTTTCTCAAAAGAATGTGCTTAGGTTAAAATTGATAGAAGATTTGGTCAAAATAGCAAAGAATGAGTCTGTTAAAGCTAATTCCTTTGAATTGGACTTAATTATTTTTTTTTCTTTTACATTTAACTAGTGAACTAACTCGTCGCGCGTTGCTGCGGCGGCGAGCATAAGTGTCATGATCAAGTATAAAATATAATTTGACTCTGCTTGTTTTCAAACTAAATTTTCGTAAAACATGGAGTAACACGAATTTGTACCATCAAATAAAAACATATTTTATTTAAATCGACTATATTTCAAACACAATTTACGTTAAAACGTAGAACAACTCAAAACGTACATCAAAATAATCAAGTGCGGGAAAGCCATAGCCGACATGATAAAGCATAGATTACATTCGCTGTAACACATTTCCTAACAAAATTTACTCAAAACATAGAGTAACTCGAATTTATACCAACGAAATAAAATTATAATATTTGACCCAACTTGTTACAAATAAAATTTACACATAAAAATAAACACGTAGTACTATATAATAAAGTTTTTTAAGATAGATATAATTTGAACTACTATTATTTATACGAGAAACTAAAATATGAGTTAATTAAGAAAACATGCAAAGTATAGTAAATGTTAAACTCGAACCCGGGTTTTATGTATGGTGAAAAAGCTTACAAGCCAGCAATATAGATGTCATTTCATGTTTCAATTTTGCTATATATAATATATAATATAAAAAATAAAAATAAAAAAATCCCCACCTATATATAATATATATAATAATAAAATAAAAAATCAAAAAATCAAAAAAAATCAAAAAGCCCCACCACCGACATCTTAAATTAATTAGTAATAGAATATATAAGTCTTGAAATTTCTTGGTCCATCTTAAAGTTAGCTTATATATTTATTATTAAATTCTTAGCATGGGGAATATATCTATATATATACATACATATATATATATACACACATATATATACACATATATATACATATATATACACACATATATATACACATATATATACATATATATACTATATATGTACACATATATACACATATATATACATATATATATATACATATATATACATATATACATATATATACATATATATACATATATATATTCAGGTATTATATACCTGGTGCATCATCAACAAGTAACATAAAGTTTGTTACATGCTTGGGTTTCAGGTGTAATGGGCCCACAAAGATCCATGCTTATTAGCTTCAATGGCAGGTCTGATTTGCGCAAGGCTTGGGAGAGAAAAGAAGTTCTGGTATGCTAGGCAGGCTTTACATAGTTTGGTAGGATTGTCATAACTTGGTAAGCCCCTCACAACCCCTTTTGATGCCATGGTTTTCATGGTATCAAAACTAATGTGCCCAAGCCGCCCATGTCGTTTCCATACTTCATCATCTGGTTGAGCTTGAAAGCACACTGGGGACCCAGTTTTCAAGTCAGCTTTATAAATTCTGTTTGGAGACCTCTCTACTTTTAGGAGCAGCTTTCCATTCTTCTCATACATCCAAAGAAATTCCCCTTTCATTCTGATCTCACATCCTCCTTCTGTGGCCTATCCTAAACTTAGGATGTTGCTCCTAAGCATAGGTATGTAGTAGACTTTAGTCATAAGTCTTTGTTCATCATTTTTACATATCAAGATCACTGAGCTCCTCCCCTCTATCTGTACAGTTGACTCATCTCCACACCTCACTTTTCCTCCAACATTTTTATCTATGACTGAAAAATATGGATTACCCGTCATATGGTTTAAGGCACCATTATCAATGTACTATGTGTTGGCATTTACTGATTCTTTATAGTATTTTAAGGATAAGACCTTAGATTCGTTGAGGTAAACCATCTCTTTATGTGTGACATCAACTGCATTCATCAATAGAGCTGGCTTATCATCAATTGAGTAGGTGAGATTAGCTTCTTGATCTTTTAACTTTTGTGTGCATTCAGAAGCATAGTGACCAAACTTTTCACATTTAAAGTATTTAATCTTTTACTTATCCTTTCCTTTTTTCTCACCTTTTTTATTGGACTTATCATTATCAAAAGTTGTATTCCTTGATGCCTTAGATGACCAGCCCTCCCTTTGTTGGGTCTTTGTCCATTTCTTTCTCTATTGTTTTTTATCTTGGCCTTGAACTCATGGTCTTTTTTCCTGGCTTGCCATTTCAAATAGGAAAGGAACAATTGATCACTCCTTCCTTGAGTGACTTTTGGTCTGAGGCTAGTTCTTTCTTCATGTAACAATATGGTGTCAATATCCAATAGTTGCTCTATTGAGGCAACAAGTTGAATGAACCTTTTTGGGCACCGAGTTCATTAGTTTCTTGACCAGTATTGCTTCCTGAAATGGTTTGCCCAACTCATTTGCCTTTATGGCAATTGCACTGAGTTTCCTGGTAAACTCATCTATGCTTTCCCATTCCTTCATAGTGAGCCTTTGAAACTCAGTTCCTAGGGAGGCCATTCTAGCCTTCTTTACCCTATTAATGCCAATAAATCTAGTTTTTAGTGATTCCCATATCTCTTTGGCAGTTGTTAAGTTTGTCACTTGTAGTATTATCTCCTTAGCCATTGCCTGGTACAGTTAGGCAATCGCCTAGCTGTTCTTTCTTTGATCAACTTGTGCCTCAGTCGGCGGCTCTATTGCTTCCTAGAGCCCATGCACATTAAAGATTGCCTTCAATTTGATCGCCCAAATCGAGTAATTCGTGGCAGTGAGAGTTAGGCATTGGAGGGGAATTGCCGCTTCTTTGTTGGTCGCGATTTGATTGTTGCTGTTCGATGAAGTTGTCTTCTCTGGTGGTCTCTCAGTGTTTACCATCTTCGTCTTCTTCCTTTAAGAATCCAGTCCTTCAGAACAAAAAGTCTTCTTCTTGTTCCTCCGAATCGAATTAGCGATCGACACAACCTTTCCTTTGAGACAATCAATCTTTTGAAATCACAGCTCTCTTCTTCGAGTCTGATGTTGTTTGATTCTTATTGATCCAAGCTCTGATACCAAATGTAATCGAGCTGAGGATCAGAACAAAGATGAATCAAGAAGAATAACAACAAGAACTACTAAAACTTCAATTGATTAAGAGAATTAACAAGAACATATGGTGATACAATCTAATTCACCATTCTAACCCTTTAACAACCTTTCAAAGAAATCGTTACAGAACAATTACACACTCAACCCTTACACCTTTAAATGTATACAACTATGTCCCTTAAAAGTCAACAATATTGACATTACAAACTATGAATATTGGAATTAAACAAACAGATTAGACTTACATTTGAATAGTTGTAGCATGTAGAAATTAACTTTGGCTCTAAACTGGTCAGGAACAACTAGGGAGTGATTTATATATGTAGAGTATCGACATCACTTGACATAATAAAAAAGGATTATTATGTGTGTATATGATGTCTGAATAAAAAGATAAAGGTAAAAGGTAAGATTATTCTTTAACATGACTTGAATGCGTGACAATGTTTATGTAATATTCACTATGTGTTTTCTTGATTAACATAGGACGTGACATACAATATTGTCAAGAAATTTGATTCGTGCATTTGAAAATATAAATTCTGTAAAAATGGAAATGGCTGAGAACCTTAGCATGGCTAAGTTGTAACTAGTGAATTATTTATTTATGACAAGTGATAGAAGGAGGTTATGTGGTTTTGTATCACCTGACCTTTTTATTGTTTTTATTTTATGTAGAACGTATGATATGATAATTTCGAACGATACTAATATTTATCTACAATTGAAGCCATTCTGACCCAATGCCAATCGTTTTTAACTTTATGAGAAGTTTATATAACTTTTTAGTAAATAAAGAAATTATATAAAATTTTAATAAAAGCTATATAAACTGAAAAATATTAAAGAATTATAATATTGAGTATTAACGTTTTATTTTGTTTACTAAGTGGCTGTTTGGCAATATCTGAATGATTAAGTGATGAATCAATAAGAGGTCTGAACCATTAAGTGCTGAACCATTAAGAGGTCTGAACCATTAAGAGCTAGTATATCGTTTAACTATTCAAATGCAAATGTCTGACCAATTCAGATAAGAGGTCTTAACCATTCAGCATTAGACCTCTTAACCATTCAGCATTAGTATAATGCTTAACCATTCAGAGGCAAATGTCTTAACCATTCAGAAATTTGCTCGCGAAACAAACAGTCTGAACCATTAAGCGCTGAACCATTCAGCATCTGAACAATTAAAAGACTGATTAAAAGACTGCCAAACAGCCCCTAAATATCGAATTGTGAATTGTCAATTATTTATTTATCTAACTCTATCGATTAAAAAGGCCCAAGAATACAAGCCCAAATAATATAGAAGAGAGTAAAAGGTAAAACTAACAAGTTACGTAAAAACGTTTGTTACGTTTTGCTTTTTATTTTATATAAAGTTTTCATGGGGAATTGTATTTAGTAAAATAAAAAGACTACAATGTGTGTGTTAGGTTTTTATTAAAAAATATTTTTTCTATCCATGTTTTCTTTTTAATTTTGTTGAAAATCATTAAATTCCACGTCACGAAGCACGTGTTCTCATGCTAGTATATTTAAGTATACATCAGGAACCATTTATGCACATAATGGAAAATGTATTTTTTTCTTAATTGTGTCAATAAAGCAAAATCTTTCTTCATCTCACTTTCATTCTCTCTCTTCATCTGCTTCTCCTCTCTTTAACTTGCCGACATTTATCATCACTAGTTGTAACGCTTCGGAATGTCGAATCAAGCAACTTAGTAATAATGAGTTAAGTTGAAGGTTATATATAAAAAATAAAAAAGATTATGGGCCAAATTACCTTATGGGCAAGTGTTTGATGGGTTTAAGGGTCTATAACAACCCATTAAACACCTATAATCAGTCATATTCTTTCCTACTTGCAACCCAAGCCATCAACATTCTAGAGAGAGACTAGAGAGAGAAATTGAAAAAAAATCAAAGATTTGAAGTTTCACTGACTCAAGAATTGAAGATCTGAGTATTGGTGCATCAAACATCAAGGAAAGAGCAAGAAATCCAGGTAAGAATCACCATCCAAACACCTTTTTAGAACAGATCAGATTAAATATCATATTTTTACGTATGAAATCATGTAAAAAGCTTATGTATAGTTTTATGGATGAAAAACTAAGGGTTTGAACGTAAAAAGTTGAGATTTGAGTTAAAGAAAACTAAGGATTAAATATCATATTTTTAAGTTTATGGATGAAAAAAAGGATTAAATATCATATTATTACGAGTGAAACTGACAGTTCTTTTTGCAAAATTGTAAGTTCTTCCGGCGAAACTAAGATAATCTCCTTACAGCGAAACTATAGTTTTGCTGGTAATTTCACAAGTGCATAGGTAGAACAGTAGATTTAGCGAATCTAGCAAATTCCAATGAAAGTTGGGCGAAACTGGAACTGGCACATGCGAAACTGACATCAAAACTATCATGCGAAACTGCTGCCGAAACTGACAGCGAAAATACTATACTGTTTGTATTCTTTTGTTGAAGAATGTGAATATACGGACTATGAATTGATTCTTAGCATGTATAAGTATATGTATAACTAAAGATGAAAGTGAAACCTAAAGAAATGTTATTGAGCTCATAACAATGTACCATTACTAAAGTAAAATCTTGTAAACAAAGGATAAAGGAGATTTTCATTTGTTGTTTTCTCATGAATAAAGTAAAGTCTTATGTTCATCACAAGCGGGGGTCTCGCCCTTAGGTAGATCCCGAGACATAGTAACTGAGAATTGACGGATAAATAAGAGTAATAAATAATAAACAAGCGAAAAGTATTAATGATAAAGTATTGATAAAGTGACAGTCTGTTATAGTAAATGTTTGTTCTTATGATGACTACTTTGAAAATAAAGTTAACATATCTCACTAAAAGATTATCCGATAAAGTAAACCTACAACTCACTCAGTGAAACTGACTTTTATGTACATATTAGTTTGACAGGTGAGTTGTTAGGCTTAGACGGATGGGGGTATAGATTCAAAGCTTCTTGGCTAATATATTTAAAAGGTTCTTAAACACTCGTTTAAGACTTGTTTAATATATTTAAAACAATGTTAATGTTTTTTCTGAATTATGTCATGACGAGTTTGAATTAAAGTAATGTTCGCTGCAATGTTTACTTGAATAAATGTTTTAAATCTTTGATATACTGTAAATGGCCAACTATGAGACTTCTTGAAACCAGGGCATTACACTAGTACACCACCACACCCCACCACCAACTCATCGTCGGCTAATAGATCTAGTAGATGTGCCTCACCCAACCTATCTTCACACACACACATACACATTTTCTTTCTTTGCATTGTCTCTAACCTCTTAAATTGAAAACCATAAATCAAAAACGTCAAAAGTTACAAAAATCAGAAATCAATGAGATTTTGCCCAAATCGAATAAGAAAATTGATTATTTAGAAATAGGGTTATGCCAGTGATTCTCTGGAACAGATCTCGACGGATTTGGTGGAACTTGTTGGATTCTGTGGTTTAAAAGACAACGTGTTCGTTTTTCCGACAAAAAAAGAAGGGTTGAACTCGATTTTTAGATACAAAAGCGAAAGGTTGTGGAGGCTGAGAGGGGAGGGGGGTTATATAAACTCGTATAATTATGCAGCGAAGGGTGGTATCTTGGGCACACCCCAAACACTCTGGCCTATTAAATAAAGAGTTTCACATAATGTTTAAACTCTTGTAAACTGTTGTAGCTAAGTTCATTATTATACAGATAGATAATGTATGTTAAAATATAGATAAATATAAAAACGTCATAAGTATATTTTGAATTTAAAAAAGAACCAACGTTGCGGAAAAAATTAACAATATATTATATTTTACTCAACTATTTTTAAAATAAATTTATATTAGAACAATGATATATTTAAAACTTTATAATATTACCTTTTAAAAGTTACAAGAGAACAACAAATATTTTTAAAAGTAACTCCTAAGGGGGCCTTTGGTTTATGAATTAGAATTAGAATTGTAAATGAAAGTGATTAGCATTTCTTTGAAAGTTTGTAAATAAAAGTGAAATATTTAGAACTTTGAAAGACAAACTTACCCCTCCTACACTTTTCTTCAATCATCCTTGATCCTTTCCAGCCCTCATAACCTAAAATCGATTCATCTCTTTCCTCTTCTACACCATTCAATGAAGATGAAAGACTAGGGCTCTAACAACAGAAGAACGATTGTTCAAAGAACATTAACATTCTCATCCAGATGATTTTGTACTTCAAACAACCTAATATGTTGTTAGGATAACGAATTGAGAGAATCGTATAGAGGAAGAAGAACATTCAATTCATTACCGATCTGCTTCTTACAACGAACATAACGAACTTATAAATGGTTCGTTATTACAACTAACAACCAATTAACAAGGACAACCTCAAATTATTTACTTATTACATTTTAGTCCCTCTTATTCTGATTTTTAAAACTATACAAATATGACACTTATAGTCCTTCTACTCTTGAAACGTAACAATACTTCCCCCTCTAAAGATTCTTGTCCTCAAGAATCGACATTGAAATCTGGATAACGAAGCATAAATTCTAAAGCATTCATCCAAGTGGCATCATGGAGAGGTAAATCCGACCATTGAACCAAAAATTTAACCACTGGTCTATTCCCACTTCGAGCAAGCTTCCTATCAATGATAGCCAATGGTTGAATAGAAGGAGTGTTAACATCAAGTGATGGAATAGGTACTGCAGGAGGCCCATAGGCTCTCTTCAACAAAGAAACATGAAAAGTGGGGTGAATTTGTGACCCACTAGGTAGTTCTAGTGTATAAGCAGCTGTACAATCTTCTTAATGATCAAAAAATGGGCCATAATATTTGGGAGAAAGTTTAGAATACTTGTGAATGCGAATGGAAGATTGTACATGAGGTTGCAGCTTCAAATAAACCCAATCACCTACATCAAATGACCTTTCACTACGTTTCTGGTCAGCAAACTGTTTCATTCAATTTCTAGCCTTGTTTAGAGAGTGTTTAATCGTTTGCACCATATTCTCCCTGGTTTGAAACCATTCTTCCAATGAAGCTACAGCAGTGTCACATGGAATGTGGGGAAGACGTACAGGAGCATCCACACCATACAAGGCTTTAAAGGGGTCATTTTAATAGAAGAATGCCAAGTGGTATTATACCACCATTAAGCTAAGGAGATCCATTTGGCCCATGTAGTAGGCTGATTCATCACCATGCATCTGAGATATGTTGAAAGGCATCCGTTAAGTACTTCAGTCTGCCCATCCGTTTATGGATGGTAAGCAGTTGACAAAGCTTGGTCAACCCCTTGTAATCTTAGAAATTCCATCCAAAATAAACTCAAGAACAATGGATCACGATCAGAGAAATTGTTAATGGACAACCATGTAATTTAAACACACTATCCAACATCACCTGAGCCATAGAAGTTGCAGTATAAGGGTGTTTCAATGGAATGAAATGCCCATATTTTGTAAATCTGTCAACAACCACCAAAATTACTTCCTTCCCTTCTGATTTAGGTAATCCACAAATGAAATCCATGGAAAGATCAGTAAAAATAGATGTTGGTACTGGTAAGAGCTGTAAGAGACCAGGAGAAACAATGGTCTCATACTTGGCCTTTAAACAAGTATCATATCTTTTGATTAGATTTTGGATGTCCTTCACTGTACCCTTCCAATAGAACATGTCTCTGAATCTTTGGACTGTAGGTTGTACCCCAGAATGACCCTCCAAAGGAGAAGCATGACATAATTGTAAAATTGTCTGCCTCAAATTTGGGTCTTGCCCAATCCAAACCTTGTTTTTCCTTGTTAACAAAGAATCTTTCCATGCCATATGTTTAATAGAATCACCTTGAGAAAGTCTTTGAATAAGGTTTTGAGCCATTGTATCAGTTGCCCAATGAGATTGAATTTGCTGTAACAATAATGGATCATAAGAAGAAATACCCAACTGAAATAGTGTCATCCCATGGACCCTGGATAAGGCATCTGCTACAGAGTTTTCAGTGCCTTTTTTGTAAACAATATGATAATAATACCCCATCAATTTACTCAACCAAGTGTGTTGTAATGGAGTAGTAATTTTCTATTCCAAAAGATGCTTTAAACTTTTTTGGTCTGTTCTAATAGTAAAATGCTTTAAAATCAAGTATTGGTGCCAATGTTTGACAGCCAATAAGATAGCCAATAATTCCTTCTCATAAACAGATAAGTGCATTGTCTAGAAGATAGAGCTTTACTTACAAATGCAATGGGATGATTGTCTTGCATTATAACTACCCCAACCCTTTTGAGCTTGCATCAGTTTTAACAATGAATTCTTTTGACCAGTCAGGTAAGGCTAATACAGGAGCATGTGTTAAAGCTATTGTAAGAGTTGCAAATGCTGTTTGAGCTTCATGAGACCATTTTTGAAAGCATCTTTTTGTAATAGAACAGTAAGAGGTTTGGCCAATGTTCCATAAGAAGATATAAATCTTATATAGTAGCCAGTTAGCCCTAAGAAACCTCTTAATTGCTTTACAGTTGTAGGAATAGGCCAATCCACTACAGCTTGAATTTTTGATGGATCAGTGGCAACTCCTTCTTTTGAAATGACATGACCCAAATACTCTACTTTTGAACCAGCAAAACTGCATTTAGACTTTTTAGCAAACAACTGATTTTGTCTAAAAAGTTGTAAAACTTCTTTCAAATCATCAATATGCTATGATAAAGAACTGTTGTACACCAACACATCATCAAAAATATCAAAACAGACTTTCTGAGTAGTTTTTGGAATACAGAATTCATCAGCCCTTGAAAAGTGGCTGGTGCATTTGTAAGACCAAAATGTAGAACCAAGAATTCAAACAACCCTTGATGGGTTCTAAAAGCAGTCTTATGAATATCAGCAGCATGCATTCTTATCTGGTGATAACCAGATCTTAAATCCAATTTTGAAAAAACTTCAGCTCCCCCCAATTCTTCCAATAATTCTTCAATGAGAGGTATAAGAAACCTGTTCTTGATGGTTTGATCATTCAATTTTCTGTAATCAACACATAACCTCCAAGAACCATCCTTTTTTTAATTAATACCACAGGTGAAGCAAAAGAAGTCACACTGTGTCGTGTGATACCCATATCAAGCATTTCTTGCACCATTTTCTCAATAATATCTTTTTGACCATAGGATATCTATAAGCTCTCTGATTGATGGAAATGGACTCATCCATCAATTGAATTCTGTGGTTACACTGTCTATCTGGTGGCAAGGATTTTGGTATCTGAAAAACATCATCATGCTCCTGTAATAAAGCTTGAATTCTGTCATCAGCTTGTAAATCAGACAGAACTGTAGTATGCTGAAAAAATCTTGCTGATTCAGTTGCATACTGAAGAGTTGTACTTGAACAGGAGGTTGTTGCTTATTCAATAAGTTTGATAGTTTCTCTATAGAACACATAGAAACTGAATTTGAATTGGTACCTTTCAACATCACTACTTGGGAATCGACCTTAAACTGCATTGTTAGGTCTTTAAAGTTCTAAACGATATCATTCAATGATTGCAACCATTGCACCCCCAATACCATATCATAATTGTCTAAAGGTAATAGCAATACATCAGTTTTAAACCAGATACCATGCATCAACCATTGGAAGTCTTTGCATAATTAATTACACTCTAATTCTCTTCCATTAGCTACTTTCACCCTCATAAGAGGTAAACCTTTAGTATGGTACTGCAACTTTTTAGCCAATTTAGCATCTAAAAAGTTATGTGTGGATCCAGAATCCACTAAGATCTGTATTTTCCTTGTACCAATTGTACCCACCACTCTCATAGTAGAGAAAGATGTAACTCCCATTAGAGCATGAATAGATATATGTGCATCTACATTCATCTCTTGTAATTCACCTTGACAATTTCCCATCTCTTGTAATTCACCTTGACAATTCCCTATTTCTTGATCATCAAATATTTCCAGTACATATAAGTGTTTAAACTTACATTTATGGGTGGGTGAATACTTCTCCGTACACCAAAAACACTCATTCTTTGCCCTTTTCTCTTCTGCCACCTTAGCAGGTACTTTTCTTACACTTTTCAACCATTGATTTGCAGGCGGGGTTGGCAATAGTGCCAATGTATTAGTTGGGTTCACTACACTCTTACTAGTACTTGCTGAAGTCCGTTTTTGAGCAGCAGTGGAATTATTCACAACAGTTCCTATATGCTTTTTGTCTTCCACGAGACAGGAGCACCACCTAGAAAAAGTAGGTATATTGTTCTTGATCTCCTAGAGAGTGGACAACCTAGACAATCTGATCCGAGTATGCTACTAAATTTGTTCCTCATTAACATGGTAAAAGAATACCTTAACCAGGTGTTGCCTTGAGATATCGTAAAACTTTGGTGGCGACATCCGAATGGTTTTGTCGAAGATATGAACAAACTGAATGAGGATATTAACCGTGTATGCTACGTCAATTCTAGTGGCCTGTAAGTATAGAAATCGCCCTACCAAACTCCTATAGTGATTGGTGTCAACCTTAGGCAGGTTGTCATCCTTGTCAAGCTTTAAGTTTTGTTCAATAGGGAAGGTACTCGGTCAGTATCCTTCCATTCCACTATCCTTCAGGATGTCAAGAGTGTATTTTCTCTGAGACCTTTAGGTGTTTTTGCTACCTCTATCCCAAGAAAATATTTCAAATCTCCAAGGTCCTTGATATTAACTTTTCATCAAGACACCTTTGATTTCTTGTATTTTTTGTGAGTTATTACCAATGATTATAACAAAATCAAGATAAATTAAACTAGCAACAAAGGTGTCACGATCCCTGTAAATAAAAAGAGAATGGTCGGACTTGGACAAGTTGAAACCGAGATCGAGGAGGGCCTTTGTGAATTTTGGGTACCAAATACGTGAGGCTTGCTTTAATCCATAGAGAGACTTACGCAACCGACAAACTTTGGTTTCATTTTCTTGCAAAATCCTTTGATTTATGATGGGCCACATGTTGATTGTCATTGAGAGGGCCTAAATAAGATTGCTCTTGTTGGGCCATATCTTCATTCTCACTTACTAGGCTTGTGTTCTAGGGCAGAGGTGGTCTGCTCCTCAATTTCCTCATGTTCCATGTTCTGAATTTCATCTTCTTGATGGACTGGCCCAATGACAAAGAGACATTGTTTTGTTAAAGCTTTATGAAAAAGTAGAAAAAAGAAAATTGTTTTCATGGAATTTAGCATCTCTTGAAACCACAATTCTTTTGCTTCTTGTGGATATCATAGGAACACTCCAAGTCTCCTCCTCACTTCAAACTTGTTGCCTTTCGTTTCATTACTCTTATAGTATGCTAAACAACCAAAAATCCTCATGTGATCATATTCGGGTTTTCGATTGAACAACCACCTTTTTTGAGGTGTGTGAGGGTTGTTGAGGTTTGTGAGGGCATGTGCTCTCCGGTAGAATTTCATGTTTATTATAAAAGTCAATCATAAAGTTGGACATGAATTCATCACCATTATCACACCTTATTCTTTTTATGGATTTCCTAAATTGGTTTTCTTTCATCTTATGAAAATCAATCATATACCTACTTGCATCACTTTTATTCTTAACAAGAAACACCCATACTAATCTACTAAAAATCATCAACAATTGTAAAAAAAAAACAATTTGCCCCTGTAAAGGATGGTATGTGATATTTTCGCCAAACATCACAATGTATCAACTCAAAACCATCTTTTGCTTTAATTTAACTAGTAAGAAAATACGACCTTATATGTTTTGCCTTTGCGCAAGAATCAACGACTCTGTCTTTAAGGTTAGATGAGACGTTATTAAGAAATCCTACTTTGGTGAGTTTTCCTTCATATGCATGTCCAAGTCTCTTTGATATTGCTTCTATGTATTCTCAATTTTTTAGTGATGATGATATAGGGAAATGAAAGCTTAAGAATATACACACGGAGAAAAAGAAACTAATAAATCAAAAGACTAAAAGATAGAAAGTAAAATAGGAATAGATTGGAAGATAATTGTGGAGGAATAATATTCGAGAAGTTGACCAAAATCTTATAATTTCATATCATGATATTGGTTCATTATTTTCAGTTTGTTTCATGGTTTTGGTGAGTTTTGAAACCAAAGTTTCTTGTGTTTTTTGATGAATTTATATGATCTGATCATACAATTCCATGATTTTATGTTTTTATTTAAAGGCCATTCTTGTCATTTTGTACAAATCTCATTGAGGATAAAAACTTTTTTATGGGTGGTGGAAGTATTCTTGAAATCCCTTAACAGAGGGAATTTAATGATAAGGTTTTTATTCTCATGCTCAACCAAACATGAAATTCTGTCGAATGAATTTCAAATTTCAATTCTTTGAAGTTCCGTTAACCAAACATGCCCTAACTATTTTATAATTAACAAGTAGAATTCTCGCGCGTAGTGTGAGGGGAATTTTAAATATGCACAAAACATATGAAAGATCTTTAATAGTTTTGAACTTGATAAAAAAAATGTTGCAGTTGTAGTAAAATATGTTTTCTATCCAGATATTGAATATGTAGCTACTAATTCGATGAGCGTTGACACAGTTCCCATTTGAACATAACTCATATTGAAAAAAGGAGCGCTAATATTATACATCAAAAGTTACAAATAAAAAAAGTTATATCAAACTAACTTCATTTCTAATAACATTGTTATAAACATAGATAAAGATACGCAAGTATTTGACCGTTTTCGGTTTTAAACAAAATTCATATCAAAACCTATAAAAAAACACAAATCATGAATTTTAGAAAGTAGTATTTTATAAAAGTTATAAAATAATATCAACTAATTATAATGCTAAAATATTATATAATATCAAATAAATATTATTTAAAAACAAAAGTCTACTATTCACTAGACTTTGTTAATATATATATATATATATATATATATATACATATATATATATACATATATATATATAATGTTCATTACTCATTAAATATTACATAACAACACCTTAACTATTTTATAATAAGGCTAGGATTTTATATTAAGGGCAGGGTTATAGTAAAATGATATTTAATTTAAAAAGATTAAAATATTTCTGAGCTTGACATATGTCATTCTATTCTTAATATTGGACATTTTGATCATTATGTCAAATACATTAAGTCATTGTGTCTAATATGTCAGGTACCTGCCTTAAATATTTTTCATCATTTATTATATGTATTTGTTATTGCCTTTTTGTTTTAAAATTTTCATATTAATTTTGACATTGTTTTATATATTATATAATTTTTTTTATTTTATCATTGTGCTTAACATATTACAAATACATAACAATATTATTTTATTAATATTTTTAATTAATCATTTTAGAAAAAACACAATTGTATTAAAAAAACACAATAGCATATAAAAAGACACAATAAACTATACTAAGAACATAATGACGAGCAAAAATCATATAATGTGAAAAACATAAAAAAAAATTCTATATCTTTATATAACGACACTGTATTAGTTTTTAAGTAAGAAAACACTCGTTTTTTGATGTAATTTTTATTAAAAAAATTAATATTGTATACAGACGTTATAATCCTTTAAAAAATTAGAGAATTTAAAAAATAGGTAATCACTAAAGTTCTTGTCTAACAAACTTTTTACTCACAATTTGATTTTAGCAATTGATTAAAAAGATTGATAATTGAGATTACTTATATAATATTTAAATTCAAAACCTTTTAGTTTAACCCTTATAATTAATGTTCTTATATATTTTTACTATGAAAAATTTCATTGATTAGTTAATTATATTTACGTTACAAACAAATATAAAAGAAATAAATCAAATATAAAAGAAATAAATTAACTTTATATTTAAATTATGGGCTACCTCCCAACACTCATGTCAATGTGGGGCTAGCCCACTTGGTAGAGGCGCTGCCTCTTAGAGGGGAGGTCCTGGGTTCAAATCCAGGCAATAGTGTAATATAGAGTAATTTAAAAGTAGAATGGGTTTGACGTTCAAAAAAAATGAGTGTTGGGAGGTAGACATCTACTCCTCTACAATATATTAGGTTTTCATTATGTTTAATTTAGGTTGTCATTATGTTTCATTGCTTTTTATGTAACTACATATACCTTTAAGAAAGTAATAAATTTATTATGGGTTCAAATCCTAAGATTTTGATGGTAAAAGATATGTTTCCTAACAAAATGGTTGTGGGCTCAAATACTACAATATGCAGGTTTTGTAAATTTTCTGCTAATAGGAATTGTTGCTAAAAAATAATAATAAATGTATTATCTATTTAACTTCTAATTTATAGTAACTGAATATCACATCATATTCAATTATATGTATATTCACACATATGAATGTTAGTTCTAGCATGTCTACTTAACATGGCTAGAATTGAGGATTATAATAAACAAAGATACATGGATGAATGATGAAACACAAATAGTATTCCATATAACTAGTAAGCAATCAAATGTAACCATATCATTATCAGGGTTCACAATATCTAAGTAGATACAAAGACACTTAGACTGAACTCATGGTCACAATAATGAATGCAATGAAACAACTATAGTAACACTAGATACATGATTCTAATATGAAGCATTGAGATCAAAACCCCTTAGTCGTTAGAACGTCGTTCCTTAAACCATTAACCGCCGCTTCGTTTTCTCATTTTTTTTTCTCGTATAACACATTAGTGATACATTAATTTTTTATCATTTTCCCCGATTTTTTCATGTTTTGCATGGCTTCATCCCAATTTTTGCCCCACATCCCCCAATATGCATTAAGTGTGGTAGTATACATGTTGCATTTTGGGTTGTGCAAACCTGTGAGTAATTAAACAAGGACGCGGTGTTCTCAGCGGCCCTGGTTTTCCCCTGGGCACTCCCCGTCATTTCCCATGTCCACTCTGTGCGGCCTTAGTGCCAATAGACCTTGAAAATTAAATTATAATTTAGTTTGCATTCTATACATATTTAAGTTCTTGACTTTTCACATGTACACTTGAATATGAGCCATCAAAGAAACTCAATCCGAGATTCAATGTTTTCATGATAGTGAAGATCCAAATTTTGCCCGTAAAATTTTTTATGTTTGCTTTTTCTTAAAACGGTTCTTAATATATATATTTCACCATCTATCGCTTGTAAGATTTAAATTCTTAATTGAAAGTATGAAAAATGGACAGACAACTTACCACTTAATTAAACTATCTCAATAAATTTTCACGGTTGGCTCAAGGTTGTGAACATATGTCATGAGGATGTGTTAATTTTAAAGTATTAATGTAACTTTGTAGCTTTAACTTTTTTCTGTAAAAATTACTTTGAACGAAACCAGAATAATAACAAATATAATACAATATCAACATGTTTACCTGAAAGTGTGATTAAATTTGAGAATTTTTTACCTATAAATTAAGCAATATCACCAATTACCACGTCCCCACATAAATGTCCACAAGAAATCCTCCTAAAACATCAATATGAACCATTAGTTCCTCACCCAATCCCATAAATCACCAAACATCATGCCTAACATTTACCATGTCTATCAATAGTATTGTATGTCATGTATATTACCCCAGAATCAATTTCTTTTTGAACAACATAATATTTACTAAAAGAAATAATAAAACAAAACATGGATTGGCAAGTGACCAAAACAATGATCCCAAAACATCATTACATAATGTTTGAGAAATCAAAACGAACCCAATTACACTAATCTAAATTCTCAAACCTATACTTTGTTCATAGGAAAGCAAAAATCTTAATATATTTAACAGTAGATAAAAAAAAGTTGTTTCTTGTCTTAAACCATCATGAATTGAGTGCTTTCACCCATCCGTGAGGCCGACGTGGCTTATGTGGCGCTTAGGTGGCAGCGGACGCAGTCACGCATATGACATAAATTAGTTAGGGTAGAAAATAGCAAGACCCAATTATTGAGGGTCTAATCAGGCAAGATTACAACACAAGTTACTCTGTAACCTTTTGACCTAAATTTCTGTTGAAGAACACGAAGATCAATTCATTATACGCCACGCGATTCTTCAAATTGCGTAAAATACAAGAAACACCAGTAAATCACAGAACAATCATTATCACCATTAATCATCTGAATTTTACAAAAAATCAATCGAACTAAATCCAACAATTATTTACAAAGAATCAAATCATCTCTGCATCAAAGAATTCTAACATTAATCTCCTTCCTAAAAAGTAAAATCAAACCCCAAGAATTCATAATCGGAAAACTCAATTGTGTGTGGTGATCTCCGGCAACCCCACCGGAAAAACCCGAGCTTTTTTCGCCGGATGTGGGCTTTCAACCTCATCATCGGCGACTCCGGCGAGAAACTCCGGCATCGCCGGAAGATTCAGGTCAAACCCGCGTTGACTGTTGGTGGATCCGACGCCTTCCGACGTCGTAACGCCGCTGCTGGCTCTGCCGCCGCCGATAACGCCGTCGTAGTGCCGCCGCTTGTGGCCACCCAACGCCTGCCCGGTGGGAAACACCGGTGGCAGACAGAACACTCGTGAGTCCTTCCACTTCCACCGCCGTGTGTGCCGCTGGTGGAGGAGGTGGTGGGCTTCTCCGGCGACTGTTCACTTTCTCCGCCGTCGGCCGGCGCGTTTTTTCCGGTGACTAGCCTTATGCCCACCGAGAGCTTGATAAGACCCAAAGGTTTTATCACACACACTACACTTATAAACCGCCACCTGCTGGTGGTGGTGGTGGTGTTGCTGCGGCGGAGACGGTGGTAGAGCGGCGGGCGGCGGTGGGGTTTCACGGCGGCCTTGGGAGAGAAGCATGAGGCAAAAGGCAAGATACTCGTCGTCCGACGGCGGTTGATCGGCGCGTGGGCGTTTGGAGCGTTTGCCTTTGGTCCATGAGTCTAAATAGGCGAGGTGGTTGCCGGAGTCTTGGCGGAAAAGAGGAGTGGTGGCGGCGGTCGGAGAGTTTAAGGCTTCAACAGCCATTGATGGTGGCTTAGAGAGAGAAAGTGGGTGTTGCAGAGAGAGAGAGATGAGGGGTTGATGTGGGTGTTGAGTGTGTGTGAAAGTGGTGGTGGTGAGTCATGAGTGAGGGGGTATATAAGGGAGGGTGGTCGACAGGTGAAGGAAGTTGCGTAACAAGTTGGAGGAAAGTAGGCTGCTGATAATAATAATAATATTATTATTATTATTATTATTGTGATGGTGTGTACGCACACGTTGTGTGTGCGTTTTATGCGTAAATAAAGTGGGGTCAACTATTTTCATTTACTTAAATGTAAATAACTTTACGTATTGATTATTGACAGTTGAGACACCTTAATTATAATACAACACTATCAAATTTTTATACGGTTCGTATGATACTACACGTGTTGTATAGAATTATGGTATATTATTATATGAGGCGTATAACGTTCTGATAAACTTCTTAATTTTTTCTCTTAATCATGTTGAAATATGTTATATGCGTCGTATAAGTCTATATTTGTTGTATAGGTGTAGTATATGAGACATATAGCCCTCTGATAGTCTCTCTTGAAATTTATTCGTTTTAATGTCTTCGACCCTATATAATTCGTATAAAAGACGGCATTGATTTATAATGAGGGTAATTTAATATTAGAAACCTAACTTAATAACCATTTCATGAATGTGGTCTCATGGTAGGATGATTGGTTTATTAAAGTAGAGTGTAGAGGTCTTAGTATGCTTCTCTCCTGATAAACATTTTGGGTGGTCGGTTCATTGGCAATATGATCGAGGTGTGTATGTTAGGTCAGAGTCTGAGTATTGTATGATTGCGAGGTAAAGATAGTAGTTTGAAACCTAATCTCTTGGTTTGGTCTAGAACCTTGAGTTGGTTTCTTGTTGTGATGTTTAGAGATGCGTGTGTTACAAATTGTTTAGTGAGTCTGGTACAACTCGTTTATTTACTTGATGTAAATCAAATATTTATGTAAATATTTTTACTAATCTCCATATTAATTAACTACTATTAAATCTCTACTTATGATACTATTAAGATCATCACATATGTAATTTGCAATATTTGAATTCGTAAGTTGTGGTTGCGTAGTAATGTAGTATACTATTTTATTATCAGATCCTTTAGGAACAAGATCTTTATGCAAATAGAATGTGATTTGTTATTTACGTCATATATATGTATTAGCAATATTATTTGGAAAGAAATCTACTACCGAACGTTATGCAATCTAATACAATTGTTAATCTATTATTTCAAAACTGTACCTTTGATATACTTTTATTTTTTTGTAAATATTTACGGTTTATTTTTAGTTCTTTATAAAATTTTGTTGTGTATAGCTCTTATGCAAATTTCTAATAGGAATATATCCCATAACAATAACAAGTATATATTCATGATCAATGAATCAATGAATCAATCCACTTACCCGTACAATAGTTGATATATAAGTAGGGCAAGTTGTCACAAATTTCTCCTACAATACTTTTAACAACCTCTATTTTTCAGTTTTATTCACTCGCAAATCTATACTATATAATAAAAGAGTAACTATGATGTCACATGACACTCTCATTTTACTCCTTAAAAAATTTCCCGCCAAGACTAAATATATTGTTTTACTCAAGTTTTTTTTATTTTAAGAACTCATTAATAGTAATAATACATTTGGTTTTAAATTTAATTTTTTATATTATCAACTTAATTGTGTAATCATATTGTTTTGAACTATACATATTTTTATAGCTAAGTAAAATTCAATTAAAAAAAATAAAAAGAAAAAGATA
Source organism: Flaveria linearis (assembly GCA_024085815.1). Taxonomy (NCBI): domain Eukaryota; kingdom Viridiplantae; phylum Streptophyta; class Magnoliopsida; order Asterales; family Asteraceae; genus Flaveria; species Flaveria linearis. Next base: position 10,547,793 of record CM044007.1, on the reverse strand, counting down.
TTTATAGATATATTTATTTATTTTAGATTAGTGTGATTTTAACATAACTGGTTTTAATTTTAAATGGGTTAATTATATATCATATTATTCAAAAAATATTTGAATATTTATAATTTATAAATATAACTTTTTATTTTTATTGTTATAGTAATACGTAACTTAATCATACGAGATATTATGAATTATATTGTTTTCATATTTTCAACCCGTGTGTTACACGGTTTTTCTAAACTAGTATTTATATATAACGGTGTGAATAAACTAAAAAAGATAACAAAAATTATGGGATTGTTGTACCAACTAAGTCATGCTTTTTCCAAATGAGGTCATAAATGTACAAAGAAATAATTTCACAAGATAATGAAAAAAAGAAAAAAACACAATATTTCATAACTAAACACTATTATATATATTAAACGATGGTATACATTCTTTATAATTAATCATAGAAATAAAACGCGTAATGATACGAAGTTAAGGTTGATGGTTTCTTGAGTGCCAAGTGGTGGAATCAGTGGAGTTGAGTCAACTCAAAAAGAATGGACTAGAATAGGTATTACATTGAAGCTTCTTGTTGTCCTCACCTTAAAAAGATGGGTTAATACATAGCATGTATAAAATATAAGGAATCATCTTTTGGCGTAGTGACAAGTGGCGTTTATCTATATTAAGTTGATACGGTTTGAGTCCTATAAAATAACTTTAATAAGTTTTAGGTTGATTTTCAAATTAAATTTTGAAGAATGTGGCTTTGACATTCAAAAAATCATTATATAATATAATATTTTATTTTTACATTCTTTTATCGATTAATCAACTATGTTTACACTATATGAATTTGATTAAAAGTATATATTGTTTTGAAATAAGTATAAGTTTAGTGAGAGTTTCATTTTGTATTACCTCTTAGAAAATGCAATGCTTGTCTAATACTACAATCAATTAGCAAAACTTGTTTTAAACCAAATTAAATTTGCAATCATGTTCAAACGTAACTAGAGAAATAAAAGTTTCCAATGAGGTATCCTGATGCTATGATGCTTCTATATAAGAGATTTAATATTAAAATCCAATAAAGTATGTAAGTAGTTAACGGTATACAACAGCGGTTAAAAAATAATAACAAAACTAAAAAAAAATCTAGAGAAATACAAAAGGAACTTTGAATCTTTGATGGTAAAGGACATATTCAAAGAAGATTCTAGTGGGTTCGGAAAAGTCTATGCTAAAAAATAACAAGTGTGAACAAGTGTGATTGGACTATCAGTCGACATATCATTTGATTTGCTAAGAACTTGACAAGATTTGATTTAAAAGAAGCTGCGATTAAAATAGGGTTATGTTAGGGACACCTTAAGAGTTTTTTGAAATACACCAGATATAACCGTCACGGTTAGGTCTAAACGTGAAGATTTGGAACCAAATCGTGACAGCTTGGGCTATACGTGACCTTTTAAGATATTTTTTAGCTAAAAAAATTTTCCTTGCTGATAATAATAAAAATTTCCTGATAATAATAATAATAATAATAATAATAATAATAATAATAATAATAATAATAATAATAATAATAATAATAATAATAATTTTTATACTAAAAACAATAAACATATAATTATATTGTGTAATAAGAAACTAAAAGATCATGGTTAATAATAATAATAATTACTCTTCGTAAACATACACACACATCAATATATATACACATTAAGAGCAAATACTATTCATAGACATACATTCATCATACATAATAAACTCTAATAATAATAAGAAAGATAATAATAATAATAATAATAACAATAATAAATAATAATGACGACGGCGGCGGCGGCGGCGGCGGCGGGCGGCGGCGGCAGCAGCAGCAAATGAAGAATCATCACCAAAGTAAGGGAATCACCCTTGTTTTGATGAGTTAGAATCATTTAGGAGATACGAGTGTTTTTAGTCATAGATTGACTTACAAACTCTTGCATCTCCCATGGTGCGGACATTCAAGTTCGACTTAACAACGAAAGAAAAAGAATATCACTTAGAATTTAGAAAATTTTAGGTTGCATCAATGTAACCAAAAGGAACATCATGTTTACAAAATTTCAGGTTAAAGTTCGAGGTAACAGGATTTGTTATGATGTTCAAATCTTGGATAGCTTAAATCGGGAAGACGAATTCAAGGACAAAGGTGATTCGACATCACAATGAGATATGAACATTCGATTCATAATCGAAGGAATACATGGACTTCTCAAGACATGAGGTCAGCCATAACTTATTTGAAGACACGTGTACTTTTAAGTGATCAATTATCACAAGGGTTTCGAGTCAAGTAACGGATTCAATGATCGATCAGATCACCATTTACACTTTGCCTAGACAAAGTATCCCGAGATGTAAGAATTTCACCTACAGTATTGCATGTTTATGGGACACATCTTTAAGAAGATTTGAGAACCATAAGTAACGGTTTAAAGTTTTAAAGACCATACGGTTTAGATTCCCAATATCTTGGGTACATTAAATCCGTGTTCACGTTGGTTAAGGTAAGAAGATAATTACATGAAACGCTGAGTTCAATACTGTTACACGTTACACGTTGAGCGTTTAAACGTAAGAGTTAAATTGTAGGATTGGTTTAATATTAATAGGAATATTATTTAGGTTAAAATGAGAAAGTATTTAAACTTTAATGATAAACAGTTCAAGGATTCAAGGATTTTAAGATACAAAAGGATGGTTCCATTTGGTAACGCATTACCATTGGAATCGTTGACACGTCAAGGTAAATTGACTCATTTGCCTTATAGATTTGTGTATTTTGACCATAGTTTATCACTCATCCCAGAAATCCCCAGGTAGCGTAACGGGTCTCACAATGAGATTTATACGAATACGTTTGCCTTAGCCCTAAGGCCTTTTGCCAGGAATCCAGAATACAGGTGTTTATGTGTCACACAAATTTCTTTGGTTTATGAAATCAAAACTTGATGAGATTGATATAGATTAGACATACGTCTAAAGATCCAGATCATAAGTAATAGTATACTATTCCACGTGTCGTCGAGAATAAGATTGAGTGATTTTATGTTCGGGAGAGTCAAAGATGAGTTTAGGGAGACAAGTAACTAAGTTTAGGCAATCCTATGCTAAGGCATCAAATTGCACATAAGAAGGCATAGCATTATGTAACATGCAAACCATGTATTTACAAGATAAAAATACTATAAGGTGCATGCATAAGCTATAGTCTAGGTCACCATTTCTTATAACCTAGATCCCTATAGTTATGGGCTCTGATACCATCTGTCACACCCCAACCTTGACGGCGGAATCGTCGAGGCGTGAGAGTTACGATTGTTCACACCCATAACGCTATTGCCTGAAACATGTTAAAAATAAAAGGTCAACATATTGTTGGTGAGCATTCTATAGTTTTGAATACATAAGTATATAAAAGATGGCAATTCATGTTGTAAATTAGAGAACAAGGTAACTAGGAATGTAAGACAGAATGCACAATCAAACCTTGACAAAATTTTACAAGTCTTAAACGTTTACAAGTATATACGATTAGCTAAGTGTACTTGGATCAACCAAGCAGGCTTGTCAGGCCCATAGATCTATGACGTCGCCAGACTAGCAATAGTTAATGATTGTACATGTATTCGACATTACATGGTAGCTACAAGATTCAACTAATCACAACACTCAAGTAAATTGCCATAAGTTT